>JAMJFZ010001505.1:0-329945 GCA_026225945.1 Cricetomys ansorgei
GGGACACCATTCCAGCCACAAAACCTCTGACTTATGTCTTATCCACATTTGAACGATCCTTGTTGACAATGGAAAGGCAGAACTCTATGCCAAAGGAGAGAACCCCTACTTACAATTGCAGGGCAGGCTAGGAACTAGAGACTGGTTAGCGGAGAGACAATCTCTAATGATATTGTGCTCTGCTCATAGATTGATTCCAACCCAGTTCTCACCAGTGAGGCCCTCTTGAGCAGGTGATAGGAGTATATGGAGAGGCACAGGGCCAGACACTGTGCAGAAATTGGGGTAGCCATGGAAGAGGGAGAGAAGGCATGATAAAAACCAGGGGTCAAGGACACGAGGAAGCACAAAATCCCACAGTGTCAATGACTAACACTCTTAGGAGGCCACAGAGACTGAAACCATAGACACAGAACCAATAGGATGTCCTTAATAAATCTCATGGTTGTCTAGTCTCCTTGAAAAATACTTTAAGGCTGGAATGGGGGTGTCTCTGAAAATTTTACCTCCCTTTCAGACCGTTTTTTCTCCTTCCTAAACTTCCTGGCTCACTTTTGATGTAGGAATTGGTGCCTGGCCTCATTTCATCCCACAATACCATGCCATGTGCATACCATGTGATTGTGCTATAACCCTCCCTCAGGGACAGTTCTCTTCTGGCAATCAGGGAGAGTGTTTATGGTGGTGGTGGGATAGATCTGGAAGAGATGGGGTTATCTGAATGTGGAGTGAAGGAAAAAAGGGCCAGAATATATTTTATAAATAGTGTGAGAGAAGAAACATAAAAAAGAAGCTTAAGAAAAAAGTCTCATCCACAAGCATATGGGAAATAGTACACTTCATTAAAGGAACAGATGAACTAATATCTGAAAAAGGAACCAGTATGTTCACAATAGCAACTCAGCAAACTCCAAACACTATGGGAGGAAAAAAGTAATATTAATAATTTCACCACAAAAATTACAGTTAGTACCAAGGTCATTTTAATAATAATCTCAACCAGAAAGGTTGTAAATGGCCTCAATCCAACATTAAAATGAAGCAGACTACTTTTGAGGCACATTTAGGTGGTTTCCAGTTTGGGGCTATTATGAATAAAGAAGCAGTGAATGTGATTGGGTAATATCTCTGTGATAGGGTGAAGTGTCTTTTGTGTATATGACCAAGAGTGGTATACCTGAATCATGGGGTAAATCCGTTATCCTTTTTTAAAGGAACGACCACAATAATTTTCTTTTCTTTGTATCAATACAAGTCTGCACTCCCACCAATAATGCGTAAGTATTCTCACATCCTTGCCAACATGAGATATCATTGGATATACTGATTTTAGCCATTTCGATCAGTGTAAGATGAAAAAGTGGTTTTAATTTTCTTTTCTCTGGTGACTATGGATGTCAAATATATCTTCAAATGTTTCTCAAACATTTGCGTTTTGCTTTTGATGATTCTCTTTTTAAATCTATAACCCATTCATTATCTGTTCATGTTAGTACCTGTTCCAACAGTGGCCATTTCAGAAAGTATTTTCCAGTGCCAGTGAATACATGGGAATTCCCTGCTTCCTCTTCTATCACAGTCAGTGTACGTGGTGTTAGGTTGAAGTTTTTGATGTATTTTGAGTTGGGTTTTGTACAGGGTGGTAAGTATGGGTACATTCAGTTTGATCAGCACCATTTGTTGGAGTTGTTGTCTTCATTCCAGTGTTTATTTCTAGCTTCCTTATCAAAAATTATGTGTACTTAGGTGAATGAATTTGTTTTTGGACCTTTCTTTTGAAACCCCTAATCATTGTATCTGTTTTGTGCCCAAACAATGCTATTTTTTATCACTATACATTTGTAGTAAAATTTGAAATTGAGAGTGGGATAAACTCCCTGAGGTCTTTTATTCTCTGGAGTTCTTTAACTTTTCTTTTTCGGTGTGTTTCCATATGAAGCTGAGAATTGTCCTTTCAGGATCTCTGAAGAATTTTGCTGGGATTTTGATAGGGATTATATTGAATCTGTAGATGGTTTTAGGTAGGACTGCCATTTTTACTGTATTAATCCAATCAAGCTGTGAATTTGGAAGACTTTTCCATGTATGATATCTTCTTCAAAGACTTAAAGTTTTTAATCATACAAGGCTTTCACATGCTTGGTTAGAGTTACCACAAGAGCGTTTGTATTCTTGAGGGTATTTTGAATGGTGTTGTTTCCTAATTTCTTTCTCAGTCTTTCCTGTTTGTATGTAGAGCTACTTATTTTCATGATCTCCTTTTGTACTAAGCTCGTTTACTGAAAACATTTATCAGTTCTAGGAGTTTCCGGGTGGAATCATTAGGCTCACATGTTTACTATCATATCATCTGCAGATAAAGCTATTTTGGCTTCTTTCGTTCCAGTTTGTATTCCCTTATTCTCCTTCAGTTTCTTATTTTTCTAGCTAAATCTTCAAGTACTATATTGATCATATATGAAAAGAGTGGACAGCATTTACTTGGTCCTGAGTTTAGTAAAATTGCTTTGTTCTTCTCTCTATTTAAGTTGATGCTGGCTATCTGCTTATTGTACATGGCCGTTATAATGTTGAGGTATGTCCCTTGTGTCCATAATCTCTCCAGGACTTTTATTTATTACAAACAGTTGTTGGATTCTGTCAAAGGCCTTTTCTGCATCTAGTGAGCTGATGATGTAATTTTTGTCTTTAATTTTCTTTCTATGGTGGCACACATCTATCAATCAATTGATGTATAGTGAACCATCAGGCGTCTCTGAGTACTATTTCAGCATGCTTGATAGTCTTTTTGATGTGTTCTTGAATTCAGTTTGACTGTATTTTATTGAGAATTTTCACATTCATATTTATAAGGGATATTGGCCTATAATTCTCTTTGCTGGGTCTTTATTTAGTTTGGGTGTCAGTGTACCCATGGCCTTGTAACACCTGTCAGACAATATTCCTTTTGTTTCTATTTTGTGTAATATATAATAATTTGAGAATATTGACATACATTGACTCTTCTTTGAAAGTCTGATCCAATTTTGTGCTAAATCCATCTGGTCCTGGGCTTATTATCTGATGAGATAATTTAAATTGTGGTACATATGTCACAAGAGTTTATAGGTCTCTTTCCAGGTCTTTTGTTAAGTTACTCATATGAAGTATCTCCAATTACTTTTATGTAGGCCCCTAGTGATATGTGTTTGCCCTTGAGACATGCCTTTGTCATGTGCCAAAAGACTGGGTATAGTGTGTATTTAGGAAATATTTAATTTCTTTCTCAATTTTTATATGAACTCATTTTTCAGGCATGAGTGACTTGATCAGTTTCCGTAAGTTTTGAGGATTCTGATGTTTCCTATATGTTGCTAATATACAGGTTAAATCGTGGTGGTCAGATAAGCTGCAGGGTGGTATTTACATTTTTTTTAATTTGTAGAGTCTTGATATGTGTTAAAACATGGCCAGTATTGGAGAAAATTCCCTGAGCTGCCGAGAAGAATGTTTATTCTTTTGTGTTTTGGTGAAATGTTCTGTAAATATCTGCAAGATCCATTTGTTTTACAATGTTGTTAGCTCTAGCATTTCTTTCTTCAGTTTTTTGGATGACAACTCTGCTTGTGAGAATGGATATTGCAGTATCCTGTTTTCAATGTGTGATGGTCACTGTATCATTTATACTGTAGTAGTCTTCCTTTTACCAACATGGGTGCCCTTGTGTTTGTGGCATAGGTGTTAAGGATTGAGGTGTCCTTTTGATGTTAATTATCCTCTGATGAATATATAACGTTCTTGTCTATCTCTTCTGATTTGACTTGGTTTGGGTTTACTGTGTCAAACTCTAAAATGTCTATACCATCTTGTTTCTCAGGCCCACTGGCTTGTATTATATTTCTTTCATCCTTTTACCATGAGGTGATATGTTTCCTTGATGTTAAGGTGTGTTTCTTGGATGTAGCATAAACATAAATTTTCCTCACCCATTCTGATATTCTTTATTGAATTTTTAGATCATTGATATTGAGAGATGTCAATAAGGAGTGTTTGTTGATTTTTCTTATTTTGTTGATGTTTTTAGTTGTGTGTGTTCCCTTCTTTTGATTGTTTCTCTTGAATTACTTATTCCATATCTTTTCTTCGGTTTGGTTAACCTATTTGTTGGAATTTTCTAGCACCTTTTGTATGTTCGGATTTGTACATAAATACTTCTTTTTAAACAGAAAATTTTATTTTATCCATTTATTAAAAATTTTACTGGTGTACTTATATAGGCTGTTATCCATTATCTCTTAGAGGTTGTAGACTATCTGTCCAGGTGCTTTGGGTTTTTGAGTCTCCAGTGAGAAGTTAGGTGTAATTTTCACGGGTATGCTTTAATATGTGTTACTTGCAATGTTTAACATATTTTTGTTATGTTTGTTTTTTTTCTGATTTTTATTGTGTTGAGAGGACATTTTTTTCTTGTCCATTCTGTTTAGTGTTCTGCAATTATCTTGTATCTTGATAGGCAACTCATTTCTTAGGTTAGCAATTTTTTCTATAATTCTATTGATAATACGTTCTATGTCTTTGACCTGGCTTTCTTCTTCCTTTCTCTTATTATGCTTGGATTTGGTCATTGTATAGTGTCCCTGAGTGCCTGGATGTCTTGGGCCTGGAAATATTTTTCAGATTTATCATTTCCTTTGATTGCATTTATTTCTTCTCTCTTTTCTTCAATACTGTTAGTCTCTCTTTTATTTCTTGTATTCTATTGGTGAGGCTTGCCTCTGTGGTTTCTTTTCAAGCTCTCAAATTTTTTCATTATCAGATTTCCCCCAATTTGTGTTTTCTTTATTGATTATATTTATATTTCCAGGTCTTGAATTTTTAATTCAAGTTTAATTCATTTCCTTCCAATATTTGTTTGTGTTATCACAGATTTCTTTCAGGTATTTCCACAATTTATCTTTAAGGACAGCTATTGTATCCATAAAGGCTGTTTTAAGTTCATGTATTTGTGTTTCATCTCTGTTGCAATACTCATGGGCTGCTGTAGTAGGGATCCTAAGCTCTACTGGAAACATGTTGTCTTGGCTGTTATTGTGTGTTTACCTTGGCATCTAGGCATCTGGGATTGGTTTCATAGTGCTTCTAGGTGCTGATACATAGTGTTTTCTTTGTAGTTGGGTGCTATGTTCTCTGGTTTCTGTGTCCATAGTGATTCTTCAAAGAATATGGTTACTGTGTGTTGCTTGGTAGGAAGTTCTTCTTGGGTCCTGCTAATTGTGAGTACTGCGGTTCCAGGTTAATTGTATTTCTGAATCTCAGGAATTGACATGGGATTGGCTTCAAAGGAGGTTGGCGGGATTTTCAGGAGTGAGGAAAACAGAGTGTTCCACTAGGACCTTCTTGGTTCCCTCAGAATGTGGGCAGAGAGCAAGAAAAGGCCACAGCAGAAGGTCTATTTCAGAGCTGGGTATGAAACGGGCAGATTGGCTTTGGAGAAATGGAGGGAAATGTGAAGATCTGCAGTTAGCCTACTTGTTTCTCTGATGAGAGTGGCCTGTTTGATACCAGGGAGCGACTGCTGGAGTTGGGGGCTGGGAAAGAGTAATGAGTATGGGGGGTGGAGGCTAACAGCAGATCTCTGTGATCCACTGGAGATGGTGGTAGGCAAGTGAAGGGAGGCTGCATCAGGTGTTATGCTGCAAAGCTGGGGATGAGACTGGGGATTGGGTTAGAAGGAGCAGAGGGAAAGGTGAAGATCTGCACTTAGCCTATTTACTTCTCTGGTTGAAGTGTCTTGCAGCTTCCCAGAGAATTCTTGTTTGTGTTGGGGGTCTGGATGAAATAATGATTGGGGAATAAAAGTTTAGGGGGGGAAATCTGTGCAGTTCACTGGAGATGGGGACATAAGGAAAGGGAGGTATCAGCAGGTGGTCTACCAGGAAGCTGATGATGAGACTTGGGGAATGGACTTGGAGAGGGAGTTGAGGAAGATCTGCATTGAGCCCTGACTTTTTCCCTGGTCAGAATGTCCACTGGTGTGTTTATGGCAATAATTTTTATTATGTTCGTAAAATATGAACTTTTAACCCTTTACCCCATAGATGTTTTCTATACATTGCATAATTTTTGTAACTTAATGATTACATTTTCTAATGAGTCTCACAACAAATATTTGTTGTCATGATTCACAGGAATTCATGGTGGATCTTAGTGGACTATCACTACGTTTGGAAAGGTGAGAAATTTCTGGAGATGATTTTCACTTAAGAAATTGAATGTAATTTAATATAATTGAACATAGCTTTATCAGTGCTTGCCTTATTTCATTTTCTTGTGTGTTTTACTGATTACACATGTTATTTCACTATAAAATACATGCACACGCATATTGTATGGGTTAATTTTCACTCTTCTCCCATTATCATCTGCTATCCAGCTCTATTTTCACCTGTTCCTCCTTACAGGTCCTTTACTATACCCATGTCATTCTCCTCTGTGACTCTAATTTTCATCAGTATCTTCTATATGCCATTGATTTGTGACTAGCCATTAACTTTGCTTAAAGTTCAGTATACAGCTGTGGCAAATGATTTTCTTTTCTGAGAGTAACCCAGAAAAGTTCTAAGAGTAGCTCAGCTGACAATAGTTGTATAGGGAGTGATAGGGCACAAAAACTCTCCTAACATTTGTAATTGGCTCTTGACAGGCTCAGTGTTGTGCAGAGCTACTTCAGGTAGTCACATATGCTACAGGGTAGTCTTAAAATTGGTGTATCATGTCTTGTACACTGAATTATTATTCTATCTCACATTCTGTCTGATTAGTGCTCTGCAAGGCTTCCTGAGTCTTAGAGTGCATGGATTGAATGTCCTGTTTCAAGATGAACCCTCAACCATACTTATTCTTGGCAACATAACAGCGATATATCTCTGCATTAACATTGTTGGTGCCAAAGAGAAGCTTCTCAGATTAAGGATGAAAGGAACATGTGTATTGGTATAAACATAAATTAAAAACTACAATGAGGTGCTACATAAATTTAGCTAAACAAAAGTAATGAGGCCCTTTCTTGTGTCTGTGAACTCTATGAATATCTGTTTTAACCAGGTATACAGTATCAGGTATGTATTGTCTCCTGTCAAGGGGGCTTCAAGCCAAGGTGATAGCAATTGGTTACCCCCATTGCAGTTAGATCAAAATTGCAACAGCAATCATATGTCTTGTATGGCAGGTTGACTCTATAGTCTATAGCATTCCTTGCTGAGTAACTCTCCCCCTGAAGCCTACATAGCATTTCAGCACTGTTAGACCTACCCAGAAAGAGGAAGTTTGCAGCTGAGCTTCAGCTTAAAGTCTTGTCTAGGAGGAATGTCAATCTTATTATCTAATTATGACTGGAATCCAAGAGAAATTAAAATATCCTGCAATGGTTATGAAGCATCTGGGGCCACCCTACCATCAGCACATAAGGAAGTAAACACCTCTCACAAGAATTATGTCAGGAGGTTTTGATTACTGCTCAGGCCTTGTTGTGATGGGTCTGGCTTATCTTTCTTTGGTTGAACTTTGCATTAGGAAATTAATCTATTTATTTTTGAATTTCTACTTGATTGGATTCAGTCTTTTGCAGCATGACCGTAAGATCTGGGTTTCAGCCTCACGTGTTTTAATATCTCCACTTACTCATCTATTCTAATTGATTTTTATTTTCTCTATGTCTTTTGGTAGTTTGATTAAGTGGCATTTGATTTTATCTCAAGAACCAACTTTTCATTTCATTGATTTTATTCTTTTTTTGTTTTTGTTTCATCGATTTCTTCCCTGAGCTTTCTTATTTGCTTTTATTCACTAGTCTGGGGTTTGGTTTCTTCTCGTTTTTCTAAGGCATCAATAAATCATTCAGTTATTTATTTATTATAGTTCTTACCTATAATACCAAAACTTTGAGCTGTAAAATAAACTTTCCTCTTAATGTAAACTGTGTTCATTGTGTCCCACAGGATTTGATTTGTTGCTTTGTGTTTTTCATTTGAGCATGGATGAGTCTGTACCAGAGCCTCTCTGTCTGTAAAGAGGTTCCACAAAAGCAAATATGCTAATATTTTAAGCAGGAACTTAAGTCCCTGGTCACATGTACTTATAGAATTCCGATTTAAACTTAGTCCAGTTTCCTAGTAGAAATTGTTTCCAGAATTATTAGAGTAGGTAAGTATGCCAGTATTTTACCTGCTTGGGGCAGTGACAGATGGGGAAGGGAAGAGTAGCCTGGAGTCAAAAGATTTGAGTGTATCTTACCTATCCGTGCTGTATGCTGGCAGAGGACAGAAGTGTGTCTATTACTGTTGTGTGTGTGCCAGGTCAATCAACACAAAGATCTAGAAAGCTTATGATTATTTTATTATATTGTCCAGGATAAGGATATGTAGTCTTCAATATTATCAAGCTATATTTCAATATTAAATCAATCCACACATAATATTTTTCTGCATTTGAAAGGGATAATTCTTGGTTTAGTTTGAATATATGAAAAAATTTTGTATGCACGGAAACAACAATAAATGTTTCTAAAAACAGTAAATGACAGTTATCTTTGTTAAAATCTATTATATGGTTCTTCTACATCTCTTTGGTGGACTTCAAATTTCAACAACTGCTTTGTTAAGAAACACATTGTCTTACTTAGCATTACTAATGCTGTGATGAACCACCATGACCAAAAGCAAATTGTAGTGGAAAGTTTTATTTGCTTTACTCTTCCACAGCACTGTTCATCATTAAAAGAAGTGGGAAAGGTTCTCAAACAGAGCAAAAACCTGAAGACAGAAGCTGATGCAGAGTCTGTAGTGTCTTTCCGCTTACTGGCTTGCTCTCCTTAACTTGCTCAACCTGCATTTTTATAGACACAGGACCGTGAGCCCAGGGATGGCACCAACTGTCTTGGAGTGGGCCTTCCCCAGTCTACCACTACTTAAGGAAATACTCCATGTTCTTGCCTATAGCCTGAACTTATAGAAACATTTTCTTATTTGTGGTTCCCTCCTCTCAGATGACTTTACTTTGTATCAATCTAACATAAATCTGTCTAGCACACACATTAATATTTGTTATAAGTTCACAAATCTGCCATTATAATGTCAGTAATTTCAATATATAAAAGATTTTCTAGTGTTTGAAATGATTCTATACAAGTTTATTTGAATAAACTCCATACAGTGTTGCTAAGTAAATGACAAATAGTATATTTCCTCTCTTTACATTTTGTTCCATTTTAAACAGTAGCTTTTTGAATTTTTTAAATAATGTTTTCTAATTTTAAATTTACGCAAATGCATACAAGATTCAGACACAGCATTTAACATCTAAATTTTTTATTTTGTATGATCAAGTTAGCAATAAAGGGAAGGATTTCAGAATAGCATTTGCATACACATTTTCTTATTTGTTTCCTTTTCCCATTGCATCTCCCTTGCTGGTCCCTTTATTGTTTCCCAATAATCTCAGTTAATTTCACTATTACCCAAGAATTCCTCTCAGTGATCTTCCTGTGACTGAGAATAAAAACTTCTGGAAAGAGAGTGCACAAGTGAGGAAGGATTCTCATTCTGGAGTGACAAGGAAACAAAATATAGACTGATTGAGCTCTCATTAGAGAAAAGGACTTCAATCTCTAACCCACAGTTTGTGATCTGTAAACAGGTGCCAGAAATGCAAACATGACTCCAGTGTTCTTGACCTACAACTATAATAATTTACCCAAAGTTTGTTTCTTCTATATAACATAAACCTTTTTATATAAAATAGTGAAGACAAACAGAAAACTTGATTGATGACAGATAGATTGATAGCTGGATAGATAGATAGATAGATTGACAGACTGATATATACAACAATGTATTGAGCTTAGGGATTCAAAATAAGCAGCACCCTGCATAATTGTTTATTTTGTAGATACTGCTTTATTCTGATACTCATTTGCCTCATCAGAATAATATTATTTAGTACTACTTGGATGAGCTTATTGGGATCTATTTTCTGCTTCCCCATATGAGATGTTTTTAGAAGTATACTCAGTAATAGAGAAAATATGCTTTGAGTGTGATACCTAATGTGCCCAGTACCTGAAATTTAACCAGCACTGAACCTTAAAATACATTATACACCCATCAAACAACATCCACTGTTGAATGCACTATTCAACATTAAGTGCTGGTTGACAAAGAAACATTGTTTCTGACATTGCTTCTCCTTGCCTTCCTGGGCACTGATTGATTTTCACTGTGGCTATTATGTCTAAAGACCAAGTAATTGAAATATGCTAAGTAAAGTCTCAAAGCTCCCTCTTCATGATTGACATGGACACGCTAAAAAATAAGAGGACACATTGGAATGGAACCCATATTTTTATGGTCAATGAATGAAGAATGAGGAGAAGAGACAGAGAGATAGGAGGTGGAGGACACAGAGAAGAGGAGAACATGAACAAATGAATGTCCACAAAAGGGGCGGTGTCCTTGCTCTACACAGACCTGAAACTTTTTAATATAAATTTTGTTAATTTCTTTCCATTTGCTTTTCAGATTCAAGGAGTTTTATTCCCAAGCTTTAATGTTTCAGGTGTTCCCAGAAAAATAGATGACTGTGACAAATTTTACGATCCTAATTTGTTCACATTCACAATTTTTAGAAGACTTCAGCAGCATGTGTCTCATAAATTTAGTCTAATTTTCTTCGGAATATTTTGGCAATTTAACAACAATTAACTGCAGTCAGGTGTGGTGGTACACACCTTAATACTAGCACTTAAGATGCAGAGGCAGATATAGTAGTCTCACATCAGCCATGACTCTCTAGAGAGATCCTGTCTCAAAAAATAAGTAAATAAGTAAGTAAATAAATAAATAAAATGACTAAATTTCTCAATTTTCACTCCAGTAAACATCCATTTGTTGTTGAAAAATTAGGACAATTTGAAGTTTCAATGTTTAGGAATATTATGGAACCAATGAGGCCATATTCATAGTTCTATGTGTTTAGTTTTTATATTTTTCCATCCTGTGTCTGAAGTTCAATCCATGGGACCTGTTATTAAGCAATACAAAAGTGGAGCCTTTTTAGGGACTTGCTAATGTCCTGGTTTCTCAGACTGTAGATGAAAGGATTCAGCATGGGAGTGACCACAGTGTACATTAGTGAGACAACTACATTGTTTCCAGAAGAGTGAGACAAAACTGAACCAAGATACTCTCCAAGTCCTGTTCCATAAAATAAGCATACCACTGCCAGGTGAGACCCACAGGTGGAGAAGGCTTTATACCTCCCACCATGAAGAGGAGATTCTCAGAACAGAAGAAATGATTTTAATGTATGAGAAAAGGATCCCTGATAAGGGAAGAGCACCAAATATGACACTAATAACATATGTGAGTATGCTCTTATTAAATATGTTGCTGCAGGCTAAATTTAGAAGTTGAGAGGGGTGACAGAAGAAATTAGCAATTTCCACATCTTTGAAACACTCTAGTTGTAAGGCAATCAAACTGTGAAGCAGAGATTCAATCAGGCTGGCTGAAAAGGACATTAAAACCAAGATACCACAGTGACAAGGGTTCATGATTACTGTGTAATGCAGGGGGTGACAGATGGCCACAAACCTGTCATACGCCATCACAGTCAGAAGTGTGCTATCCATACATGCAAACATGAGAAAAAGCGACATCTGAGTCAGGCAGCCCCCATAGGATATGGATGGACTGTGAATTTGCACGTCCACAACCATGTTTGGGACTGTGGTAGAAATGAAGCCAATGTCAGCCAAGGACAGAATGGAGAGGAAGAAGTACATGGGAGTGTGGAGGTGGGAGGAGGAGCTGACAGCCAGGATGATGAGCATGTTCCCAAGGACTGATATCAGGTACATGGACAGGAACAATCCACAGAGAACGGGCTGCAATTCTGGGTCATCAGAGACTCTCAGCAGGTGGAATTCTGAAACGTGTGTTATATTTTTTGTTTTCAATTCCATCATTGGCCTTTTAAAAAGGAAAGAAATAATTATCAAAACGAGTCAGATGTAAGTTCACCCTGATTCTAGATAATTGGAATGCAAATACTCACATTTAAGGTCTTTCATATTCTTACAGAATATTTTTATGTTCCCAAAAGGCATCTTTGAACCATTTCATTACTGCTTTATGTGCTATTTACTTCCTTAGGTACAAAAATAATTCATATATATCATCTATGCCAAGTTAGGAGACCATAAACATTTGAGGAAAAATGTCCATAGTCATAATGAAGTGGAGCACACCCTATTGAGACAATAACAAAAGAAGAAATGCCACCTCCCTCCAATGAACAGCATCATTGTAATTGAAGAAAATTAAGAAGTACACAATTCAACCTCACATTATTCTAATAAGATGGTATCAGACCCTCTACTCATGTGCTTGCATGCACATACATACACACACAAGCACACGCACAAACATACTCACAATCACACACATGCACACATTATAAAAGAAAAAAGAGGCATCTGAAGAAAAATAATTTTTTTCTTTTTCCTTTAAGATCTGGAAACACTATATAAACACTAATTTACTTGACACACATGTCTGTGTATGCTTGTAAACACAATATCTGTGAGATTCAGATAGAAGATATATCGGGAATTTCTGCTATTTTAGAAGATCAGAACAAGAGATTGTGAGGGAAGATAGCCAGAAGGACATATAAGGGAGTGAATATGCACAAAGTTCATGCTACCCTTAAAACACAATTATTAATTCCAATATTCTGTACAACCAATAAACAAGAATAAGATTTTAAATTCATATCTGTTAGAATAACACAAACAGTTTGAGACAGTCCAGGCTATGGAGAAAATGACTCCCAAAATAAAGTCCATAATTTATACTCTTTAAACATGGTAGTGTGCCAGTTACTCTCAGGAATTATTCACTATACTGACTTACCTCTTTAGTAGATGTGTTTTAAATTATTTAATATGTAACTACCAGGTTTGGGTATGGTAATGTTTAGTTTTTCATGAAAGTGGGATTTTAGTTGAAGATAATTTTGTTCTCTGTGTGACAACAAATGTGGCATTGACATTTTCTGTTCCTGGTTAGTGAGGAAATGATAAATCATATGAAGTGTCTTTGGAAATTTTGAAATTATACAAGTTTGTATCAAAACAGATAACATCACCTTCTTTTAAACTCTATCCCATGTTAACTATTAGCATTGTCCTATTTTACTGATTGTAAGAACTGTGACTTATTTTTCATGTTTTAAATGCAAGTAAATCCTCAAAGCCCAAGCCTAAATGCCATTATTTCTAATTAACGTATTTCATTAGCAATTTTACTGATATACAGATGATTTTCTACCTTCATCTTCATCTGCTTTAAATAAACATAATTGGTTAATTGTCAGGTCACAGTATATTAAATGAGATAAATGAGCAACACAAATTAATTTAACCTCACATCAAAACACTGTGCAAAAGATTATAAGATAAATGTAATTTAAACTTCATGTGTATACTGACATTTTCCTCATATATAAGACACACAGAACTAACACCTCCCTTGCATGGTTGCTATATGAATATGTTTTTAAACTTCTTAATAAAAATAAAAAGTAGTACTCTAGGTCTCACTAGTCAACATGTTTAACTAGATAAATTTACACAATCAGCTATCTAGACTATTGACAGCAATAATTCAAATTTAAAAAATCTTACTTCAGGCCTTCAAAGTGCTGTAGTTTAGTGTATACATATTACAGGGTGATTGAATATTTATGTTGATTCAGTGTGTTACAACTATGATTAGTACCAATAAACAATATTTATGGAACATTTTCTAAATGCAAGGCAGTTTTCCACTCTGCTTAAGTATGATTACAAGAATTTGAAATCCAGTTATTGTGTATAACCTGCTATTTTTGATATATGTATTTGAAGTAGAACCAGCATAAGTGGAAACTAAATTGAATAAGTTTCTGATACTTCTCTACAATTACCATAGTCCTCATTATAACATAGATTATATTAATATTCTCCCTGCTGCCACCCAAATTGTTAGGTTTTGAGACTTGCAGTAATCCTTCCTATATCTACCATCTCTCTTAGCTTATTTAGTCAAGTTACCTTCTTTCTCAGTCATTAAGAGGCAATGCAGATCTGAACACCATGATGTTCAGTGTCAGATGAAGGCTCAGTCTAGGTGCCCAGGATACATATAAACAGAGCCAGAAGTTTCTACAGGCTGATTATTGACCATTCTATGTCCTTGGAGGATCAGCACATGGAACTTATAATTACGCAAAGGGGACCAGGTAGTACTAGTCCTGGTAGAATTAATGATATTAATTGTGGAAAATAAGGGGGAATTAATATTCACAGTACAAGTTTGGACTCTCTGTATTTAAGTTAAATTATTATGTATGAAGTCCATTATGTGTTCCTAAGTATATTGAAATTCTACCTCCTGTTTTTCTATTAATAGCCCATAAGTTGTTATATATATTGTAATCCAGCAATTTATGCTGCAAAAAAATTTGATTTCCCAATTCTAGACCAGTCTAGGCTGCACAGTTATTTCCAGGCAAGTGGGTATTATATATGGAGACAATGTTCTCCAACCTCTTATAGATATACGAACACAGTTCGATGATATCAAATTTATTCACATTATTGTGAAAGTGTCAACATGTTACATCTAAAGCTTTTCATTTTTCCACATAAAGAAATAATAACAAAGTCATTATTTTCATTAGTTTTATAATCTTGAAATAACAATTGAGTATGAAACAAATTAACGTTATAACTCTAATGTGTTAAAGACAGGGTTTATTAGATCCAAACTACATTGGAAAGGGTGTCTCATGTTTTCAGGTGTTACTGTGCTAGTAAAATCTACTCAGGACACTTTTAATGATCATTTTCTCAACCTGTTGAAGATATACAGGCTGTCATTTATAAACTCACCATCTTCATAGCTGAAAACTTGTCAATTATTGTTGAATTAGAAACACAACTGCAAGAGTTCACAAAGATAATGAAACAACTTTTCTACTGGGCCTTCTATACACAACACATAACTTTTGAATCAGATTTGATTTCTGCTAGGTTAGAAACTAATGAAATCAGACTGGATGAGCCTGAATGTCTGGTTCTAAATGTGATCCTGCCTTCCCAGTAAATGTAAGGAGTACTATCTTAGATAGGAACTTTCTGAAGCAATAACCACAGGCAAGGGGGCTCATCTACAGAGTCCAATGTACTACATTCAGCAAACTGAAGTTCTAGAATTACATTTTAATTAGTATATAACTCTGAAGTCCGTTGCAAATATATAATAATTAGCTGAGTTTCTCCCGGTTATTAAAACTCTTAACACTTTAGGAATAAAAGGGAAATATCACTGTGAAAACGTGTTCCTAGCCTCCACATCAACTCAAGAGGAAGGTCATGGGTACTATTTCTGTCAGCTCATCTTCTTAAGAATTCAGTTTCTTCAACTTTTCTTTGTTTTGGTATATAAAGACAGAGTCTGATGCAGCCCAACATGGCCTGAAAATAAGTAAGGTCCAAGAATGTTACTGAATTATATTCCTCTCTCCACATTATAAGTCCTGAGATTGATGATGCTCATCACCACGTATACCATGCATTTATTTCCTGTTGTGGGAGTTTATTTTTAGTTATAGTTAAAGTAATTTTTTGTGCAATGTTGGAAAAAGGGCAGCCTATGCCTTGACATTTTGCATATTCTGCATGTGTTGGATTTATGTGAGGCATGTTTGATTGCTTATGATCTTCACATGGAATCAGTAGAATACCTGAGGAGTTATTTATCAATAAAGCCACCTGAGCTGAGATGCTTGTGGTTCCACTGTCCAGTATGGCACTGACCATGATAGTGGTTCCCTCTGCTGAGGTCTGATAGGATTTGCACCAATGAATATGCTTCTCTCTCTTTGCTGAGCCACTACGGTACACGTACTATTACAATTGTTGCCCACAAGGTGGGGCCCAAAGTCATGCTCATCAAGTGGAGAGACAAGGAAGTAAGAAAAAGAAACTTCAGATCTTTGAGAGTCCTTTTCCCCCTGCAAACTCAACTACAATGGTCCAGACAATGGTGAGACAGTTCTGATAAGACAGATAAGTTCATCACATCTGCAATGGTGATGAAAGCTCTTCCACATGAGGGAATCCTTCCTGCAGACAAGGTTGCCAGTTGATGTTTCTCCGAATCAGACTCTATTTTAAAATCTGGAAAGTGTTTCCTCAGAGTCATCACAGAGACACTGTCTTCCAGAAATGGCAGAGGTTGTTGCATCTTGTGTTGGCAGCTGAACTTGGTACTGTAAGTGTCACCCAAGTGATACTGGTTTTAAAGGCATGAAGGGTCATGGACAGCAGCTTGAAGCTTGGCACTGGAAGAGGCCAGGAGAGGCTATTTGTGATGGTACAGCATCAGCAGCAGTTGAAGTCAGACATTAAAGGGGTCATGCAGAGAAATTGAGGCTTTGCACCATGAAGGAGCCCAGGAAAGTCTATTGGTGAAAGTGCAGCCTGGTTGCTGCATGCAACCCCAACATTTTTAGAGATGTCAGTACCATGGAATGACTTCCCAGGACAGGAGCAGCAGTTGAGGGGAGCCAGCCAAGGCATGGAGGAGAAAATCTGGTGCTGAAAAGCCAGAGAAATGATCTAAGATCACTGCAGGATCCCAGAAGATGATGAGTGAATTCCAGATAAGTGAACATTGATAAGGTTTTTCAGCTCTCCAAAGACATTGTGAAATGAAAGCTTGATAGATGTTTTGGTTCATGTTGTCCTGTGCATATGATGCCTTGTGATTGTTCCACTTGTAAATAATTTTGCTCATGTAGTGTTAACATTAAACTCATATGAAACACCTGTTGTTTGTTTTGTCACTGCAGAATACAATTGTCTCAACCAAACATATATTCAGGTGACGATGCTGAGTCTCAAATTTAGTAACAAATTGTTCTATACTGTGAAATAGTAAGTGTGGCTTACAAAATTAAAAGATGAAACTCTGTATCAAATCAAAATATATTCTTTGTAGTTTTATAGTAAAGGGAATATATTAAGCATAGGCAGTGAGTCTTTGACCATACTGGATCTGGCCAACTGGATGGTTGAATCTCTATCCAGTTTTCTAAGTCTGAATTTAATGAAGAAACTACATTCCATCTCCTTTTGAAATTGTGGAGTTAATTCATACCTGGTAGAAAGATACAGAAAGCTGAAAACATATCCCAGAGTGGCAGTGAGAGAAATAAATGTGGGAAGTCATTATATTATCATGTCTACTATTTATGTGACCACTGCTGGAATTGATAGTTGTGTTTCATATCCTGTATTTGATATAGTTGATATACTCACTCCTCTGCTCTGGAATGAGGAGCAATCAGGAAAGTTTTCCCCACAAACAACACCTCCTACAGCAAAAACAAACAAAAAAACAAACAAACAAACAAACACAATAAAACAGAAAGAGAAAGGGGTGACTGCAAGTGAAATGACTCTGATTTGTGGAAACAACCTGTCAGGATTCACTTGATAAACTGTCCTATTTATGATCACAAAGCATCATCAAATTGTTCCCTAGTTATTGCTTTAAAAATAACTTTAAAAATAAAAATATAATATTTTATATTATAAAAAGATAATAGAAATTTTAATTTCCTCTAAGAAAAAATTGAGGGAGAATAGAAAGACACAGAAAATTCTGTGGACATGGGAAGAGAAATGATCTCTCTCAGTACTGATTGAAATCTCTCAGCAGCCTAGAAAAAAGAATTACCACACCATTAACATTTGATCTAAAGTCTGCTGACATAGTTAATATTGATCTCATGTACAGATATTTTACATTGAAACAGAAATAAGCCATGGTTATAGTTTGAATGTCTCCTGAATGTATTTGACCTTTGGTAGGACAGAATTCCAGACATTCTCTGGGATTTTCAATAAGAATGTGAACTTATTCTACAACACCCTTCTTTCCTGGATCCTTCTGATCCCTGGATCTTGCCAGGTGCCCCACAGAATCCATCCTGTGATCTTTTTCAACTAATTAACACCCTTTGAAGATAGTGACTACAAAATCCAATCAAATGTAATTATTACAGGAAGAAATTTATGCATGTTTCTTAGGAACTTTTATTTGTCAGGCTTCTCCTCTAACATATGTAAAGTCTATATTGAAATATCATTATTAAATCCAACTCTGCATTATACTGTGTAGATTCTGGGTAAAATTATTTTCTGTTCTGAAGCCAAGAATTTGGTTTGGCTTGAAAATGGATCCCTAGTAGATGAGGGGAATGCTGTGGGTGACAGAATGAAGGAAGCTATGCATCCTTCTCTGCTGAGAGCCATCGGACCCTTGGATATTTGCCCGCTAGAAATAGCAACCTGCTTTTAGCCATCACTGCACATAGCTTTTAGTTCATAGTTAAGTCAGAGTTAGATTAGTACAAAGTTAAGAAAAACAAGCAAGATGACCTTCTCCAAGAACAAGCTAATGCTTAGAAATAGTCCCCCCGGTGAGTGGGTAAACTAGCAACAACCTGCCCTATATTCTGCTCTGCCCAAACACCTGCACCACTTAACCCCTCCCTACATCCTGCTCTGCCGACTATAAAGCCCACCTGAGAAAAATAAAATTTGCCAGCTTGGTCAGAACCTTTGTCTTGCTGGTTCTTCCTTGTGTCTCTCATCCCTCATTCTCTCCTACAGGTCCAGTGGTCCCCATTGACTGTCCGGCTGGCCCGGACAATTCTCTATACTCCTAGACAATAATAATGTGTGTATTATGAATGATTGGTAAATGAAGCACACAAAATGAAACACATTACATGGAATATGTTCATTGATTAGAGCTTAGGAAGCCCCCCCCCAAATAATTCTTGATTTAGAGAGTGTTTTGTATTCTTCGTATTGTTGGAATTTGTGGGAGGATTGCATTGAATATGAAGTTTCCATTGATGATAAATACCATTTTCACAATATTGATTCTAATTCGTGAGGATTGGAGGTCTTTTATATTCTGGTATCTTCTTCAATTTCTTTTTCAGTGTTTGAAAATTTTCACTGTGCCTGCATTTCTCACACGTGGTTAGATTTATTTCAGGATTTTTAAGTGTGGAGGGAATGACTACAGTGAATATCATCATTTCCTGATTTTTAACAAAATGTCTGTCATTGGTATATAGAAAATCTACTCATTTTGTGTGTTAATTTTATGATGCCATTAACTCTATTCTTTCTCTGTTCACATTTTGTATAAATATTCTGTCCACTGGTGAAATGGGCATTGAAGTCATCTATTAGTCATCCAAGGCCTTCAGATGTATGTTTAAGTTTTTATTTCTACTCTCTCTGCTAGCTTTATTTATGTACTTAGTGATATAACTTCCTCTGAGTATTACCTTCACAGTATCCCATAGGATTTTATATATAGTGTCACTCCTATTCACTTCTAGGATATGATTAATTTGATATTTATTTTTTCTGTGATCCATGTGTCAAATATATTTTCCAAAAGAAACTCAGGACAAATATCTAGTTGTGCCTACCAGCGTATCAAAGTACATGCTGGTCTCTAGACCCTCCAGTTATCACAAGTACCTGTGGCTCTTCTCAGCTGTCCTCATTCCGCCACCCTAAGCTGCTCCAGTTCATGGTCTTCCTTCCCCTCCAGCTTCTTATTTCCTTATAACTTCTCTCTCTCTCCCTCTCTCTCCCTCCCTCTCTCTCTCTCTCTCTCTCTCTCTCTCTCTCTCTCTCCCCCCCTCCACATATCTTTTGTCTCCTCCCTCTTGCTGCCCCTTCTGTTCACCCCTTTTTCTTCCTCTATAGTTCCCCCTCTGCCTCTCTAATTACATGGCCAAATCCAGTCTGCTGGCCATGATCAGTCTACTATTTTCTCTCTCTGCTCAAAATTCTTCCAGATGCCTTATGCAGTATTATCCCCATATCTACAATAGAATACCTGACCCTCAACAATACCATGAGATGTCCATGTACTCAGTTTATAGGTCTGTTGTTTTTTTTCCTATTAACCACTGCTGTCTTAGTTTTATGTGGTAAGAAAAGATAAAAATTATTTCAATTTTCATGTGTATTAAAAATATACCTTCAGTCTGAATGTGTGATCAATTATGGTGAAGGTTCCATGGGTGGATGGGAATGACATACATTCTCTAGTGTTCAGATGGAATGTTCTGTAGATATCTCTTTGGTTAATTTATTTTATGATTCCGTTAACTCCACTTGTGAAAATGGGCATTGAAATCACCTATTAGTATTGAGGGTAATCCTTTGGATTAAGTTTAGTAATATTTGCTATAGGATTGTTGGATGAATTTGTGCTTGGGACTGGTATGTTTAGTATGTAGTGTTGTCTTGATTTCTTTGATCAGTATGAAGTGACCTTTCATCTCTTCCAATTAGTTTTGGGTAGAAGTATAATTCGTTAGGTATTAGAGTGGCCATTCCTGCTTTACTTCTGTTTCTGTTTGCTTGTGAAACCTTTGGCCATCCTTTTTCTCTAAGGTAGTTTCTGTGTTTAGTGGTGAGCTGTATTTCTTAAAGTCAGGGAATGATGAGTACTGTCTAAATTTTTATTGATTAATTTTGTTTTTTATTTAAAATTTTAAGTTTTTTGTGAGAATTTTATTCATGGGAGGTATATTTCCTAGAAAAGAAGAATGGTGAAAGGATGCATTCTATTTCAATTAAATGTGTTAGTCTGTGTCTTTTTTGTTTTTTTGTTTGCTCTTTTGAGACAGGGTTTCTCTGTTGTAACTCTGGTTTCCTGAAACTCACTCTATAG
Source organism: Cricetomys ansorgei (assembly GCA_026225945.1). Lineage (NCBI taxonomy): Eukaryota > Metazoa > Chordata > Mammalia > Rodentia > Nesomyidae > Cricetomys > Cricetomys ansorgei. The sequence continues at coordinate 20,862 of JAMJFZ010001505.1, forward strand.
ACCAGACTGTCCTTGAACATATGGAGATCCTCCAACCCTGCCTCCTGAATGCACAGATTAAAGGCATGTGCCATCACCACCTGGTATAGTCTGTGTCTTTTAATAGAGAAAGAGAGACCATTGATACTCATTATTAGAAATGTACATTGATTGCTATCATTTTATTAATTGCTAAGTGTTTGTTTTCATCTCATTTTTGTTTAACCACTAACATAACATTGTTATGGTCTTTTCCTTTCCTTTCCTTTCCTTTCCTTTCCTTTCCTTTCCTTTCCTTTCCTTTCCTTTCCTTTCCTTTCCTTTCCTTTCCTTTCCTTTCCTTTCCTTTCCTTTCCTTTCCTTTCCTTTCCCTTCCCTTCCCTTTCCCTTCCCTTCCCTTCCCTTCCTTTCCTTCCTTTCCCTTCCTTTCCCTTTCCTTTCCCTTTCTTTCCTTTCTTTCTTTCTTTCTTTCTTTCTTTCTTTCTTTCTTTCTTTCTTTCTTTCTTTCTTTCTTTCTTTCTTTCTTTTCTTTCTTTCTTTCTTTCTTTTCTTTCTTTCTTTCTTTCCTTTTTCCTTCTTTCCTTATTAAATTCTTGTTTCTTTTTTCTACCTGTCTTGAATATTTGCATTTTTAGTTTTACTTTGAAGTATTTTCTCTTAGACTGCTGGATGGTTACAAATTCCTTTAACCTATTTTTCTCATAGAAATATTCTATTTATCCTTTAGTTATGAATGATAGTTTTGGTGGGTACATTTATTTGGGTCAATATCTGTAGACTTTGAGAACTTGTAAATTGGCCCAAACCTTTCTTACTTTTAATGTTTCTGTTGAAGAGTCAGCTATTATTCTGAATGCCTTGCCTTGATATATGACTTAGTCTTCTGTTAAGCTTTCAATAGTTTTTGTTTTGTGCATTTGATGATTGGACTATTATTATAAGGTGGTGGTGGTCATGATGGTAGTGCTGGTGGTGTGTAATCTACATACCAGGAGATGTGTTACTCTGCTCAAGTGAGGATACCACATCTGGTACAGCAGCTGCAATTAGTCATTACCTGATTGAGTTTTTGATAGTTAATGTTCATTCTCTCCACAGTCCATATGTCTTCTGCATTGGCCAGATAGGAGAGTCAAAGAGATATGTGGTGACAGTAACACTAACTTTTGCAGTTCTTCCATGGATGTGATACCTCTTTTTGAGTCACTGTTTTCCCTGGCAGAGGCAATGCTAAAGGCTTCCATTTAGCCTTTGTAATCATACTCCTCATCAATCCACCAGTCCAGGAACCAATGTGAGAATTCTGCCAACATCTACATGTATCAGTGCCAATTATTCATCCTGGGACTGGAGAAAAAGCACAGAATGAATTCAGGGACCCTTTCATCCTATTATGAGTTGGACTTCAGGCAAAATCCATAATTCAGCTGACCCCAGTAATCTCCTACTTTACTTGGGGCCCACAATTTTTCTTGGGGTCTCCCAGAATCAGTGTGACTTCAAAACCAGTATCGAGTACAACCCCAAAAGTCTGATTATTTCCTGTCCCCTTGTACAATGACTTAAGACCTCCTGGAGAAGGACTGGGAAAAGGCTAACATCAGATACAGTGCCTGAAGCATAGCTGAAAACTATAAACAATGGTCACATAAACATATGATAGTATGATAACTCATCATATTCATTTCTCTTACTGACAGTTTGGGATATGTTTTGAGCTTTATATATCTTCCTCCAGTTGTGATTTTACTTCAAGATTTTAGAAGGAGTCATAGTCTAGTTTCTTTATTAAATTCCTACTTAGGATACTGGGTAGAGTTTCAACTATCCAGTTGGTCAGATCAAGTATGATCAAGGCCTCAGTGCCTCTGCGTAATACTTTTTCTTGAATGTAAAACAACAAAAAGCTTATTTTATCTGATACAGGGTATTATCATTTAATCTTGTCAGCTCCACATACTATTTTGGGGCAATTTGTTAATATATTTGAGACTCAGTACATTCAAACAAATAGATTTTTGGTTGAGGCAATTGCATTCTGCAGTGATAAAACAAATACTGGGTGTTTCACACAGGTTTAATGTTTGATATTAGCATTCTAGGAAATAGTTTCAGATATAATTAGCAAGAATAGAAATGTTGAATCTTCATGTGCAGGTGCCATTTTCTAATTTTTACATCAGGATATTTGAAATTTTTTTAAATATTTGCTTATGACCAGAGAGGATAGACTATGCTAGATTTCAGTTATGACTTTTGAGTATCTACATTTCTTGACTCAATAAGAATCATTAAGACATTAAAAAAACATGTAAAACCCTTAAGCATTGACTTTGGCACAATTGATGCTCTATTGTCTGTACTTTCATCCATTTATATGACATACATCATTGCTTCCTGTGTGGGTACAACAAAATCACAGCTGCTTCCCATGTTAGTACATGATCCAGGACTTCTTCCCATGTGGGTACAAGACATCCAGGATCGTTTCCTTTCTTTCACAACATATACGGGACTTCAGTCAATTCAGGTAGACAATATTCAGAACTGATGCCCAAATATATCAGTGATGGCTTCCCATTGTGGTACAACCCATTCAGGACTTCTTCCCATGTTAGTTCATGCTATCCAGGACTGCTTTCCATGTGGGCACATGACATCCAGGTGTGCTTATCAGACAAGCACATGGTTTCAAGGACTGCTTGCCATGTGTGTGCATGATATCCTAGACTGCTTGCTTTTTTGTTTTAACATTTACATGACTAATTCACATCTGGGGACAATATCTACAGGACTGCTTCCCATGTGGCTATAACAAATCCAGAACTGTCTCCCATATGTGTACAACATATTTAGACTGCTTCCCATGTGGGTACATGATATCCAGTACTGCTTCTCATGTGGGTACATGATATCTATGACTATTTTCCATGCTGTACTTGATTTCCAGGATTTATTCTCATGTGTGTACATGATATTTAGTATTTGTTTTGATGTGGCTACCTGGATACTGCCAGAAGTGAGGATACAATGAGGATACATGAGGATATACAATGAGGATATATTATATTACATTCAGGAATTATATTATATATATTATATTATATTATATATTATATATTATATATATTATATTATATTATATTATATATAGTATATTATATCGTATCGTATCATATTATATTATATTATATTTATAGGAGTTCTTTGCATGCAGAACTGCATTCCAAGACTCCAGCCATGTGTGTAAATGATATCTAGGGCTACTCCCCCATTCATGCACATAATATCAAAAACTGTTTCCTGTGTGGGTACATGATATCTAGAATTTCTTACCATGCTGGTACATGATATCTAGGACTTTTCTTCCTGCAGGTTCGAAACATCTGAGACTACTTCCCACATGAATCCAACAGATTCAGGACTTGTTCTCATGTGTTTACAGGATATCTGAATTTTCTTCCCATGTGGGTACATGATATACAGACCTGCTTCCCATGATGTTATATGATATACAGAATTACTTCCCATGTGGGTAAAGACAATACAGGACTGCTTCTCTTGCAGGTCCATTGTATCCTGGATTTCTTCCTGTGTGTGTATAGCAATTCTAGGATTGTCCAGTCAGTGTATACTAAGTTACCTAAAAATTTAAAGTAAAAAAATCACAGAAACCTCTTAAAAGATGCTGAAAAAGCCTTTGCCATTATCCAATATTCTTTCATGATAAAAGTCTTGGGAAATACAGGGACAGAAGGAATATACCTCAACATAATAAAAGCTATAAATGAGAAAACCAAAGTTAACATGATTCTAAATGGAGGAGTTTTAATTCATCCTATTAAGTAAGGAATGAGACAGGAGTGTCCACTAACTTCACTATTTTTCAATATTGGGCTTAAATTATTAGCAGGAGAAATACAGGAAGAGAAGGAAATTTAATGATAAGAGAGGAAAAAATAAAGTCAAATGGTCCCTATTTGCACATGACGTGATTCTATATGTTAAAGGTCTCAACAAATGTACCAAAGACTTATGGAACTGATTTAAAATTCAGCAATATGGCAGTATACAGAAATCTTAGCCAAAATCAACAAAATTTTATACACCAATGACAAAAGTACAAAGTAGATCATGGGCACACATGCACAATAATCTCAAAGAAAATAAAATATGTAGTATTTTAGATAATAAGTCCTAACCATGGAAATAAAGCAATCTTAAAAAGAATGTGTAAAACCACTGAAGACGGATGTAAAAAAAGACACTAGAAAATGGAAAGATGCTCCAATCTCATTGATTGAAAGAATTAAGTCTATGAAAATGACCACTTTAGCAAAATCTATTCAAAGATTTGAAGCAATCCAATAAAACCTCTATCTCTTCGTAGAAATAGAAAAACAAATGTATATGAAAAATTTGTGTGAAACTACAAAAGTACCCCCAAGAGCTCTAGCTAGGACTTCAAGTAATATGTTGAATAGTATGGGGAGAGGCAAAACTTTGTCTTGTTCCTGATTTTAGTGGCATTGCTTTGAGCTTCTCTCCATTTAATTTGATGTTGGCTGTGGGCTTGCAATAAATTGTCAGTATCATGTTTAGGTATGTTGCCTGAATCCCTAATCTCTCCAAGAATTGTATCATGAAAGGGTGTTGGATTTTTTCAAAGGCTTTTTTGGCATCTAGTGAGATGGGTTATTTTTTCCTTGCACTTTGTTTATATGGTGGATTACATTTACTGATTTTTTTTGTAGGTTGAACTATCCCTTCATCTCTGGAATGAAGCCTTCTTGATCATGGTGGATTATTTTCTTGATGTGTTCTTGGATTTGGTTTGGGAATATTTTATCGAGCATTTTTGCATCAATGTTCATGAGGGGAAATGGTCTGTAATTCTCTTTCTTTGTTGAATCTTTGTGTGGTTTGGGTATCAAGGTGAATCTGGCATCATAGAATGAGTTTGGCAGTGTTCCTTCTTTTTCTATTTTGTGGAATACATTGAGGAGTATTAGTGTTAACTGTTCTCTGAATATCTGATGGAATTCTGAAAAGCCATCTAGTCTAGGGATTTTTTTTTGGTGTGGAGACTTTTGATGATTGCTTCTATTTCCTTGGAGTTTGTAGGTCTTTCTAAAATGTTTATCTGATCTTGATTTAACTTTGGTAGGTCGTATATATCAAGAAAATTGTTCATTTCTCTCCACCTTTTGATCAATTTGGATAGATTATGTCTACTTAATTTTCTCAAAGAACCAACTGTGTTTTATTGATTCTTTGGATTATTCTCTTTGATTCTATTTCATTGATTTCAGCCCTCAACTTGATTATTTCCTGCTGTCTACTTATCTAGGGTAGAGCTTTTCTTCTAGAGCTTTCAGATGTGTGTTAATTTGCTGGTATGTGATCTCTCCACTCTTGTTTTGGTAGACACTTTTTGCTATGAATTTTCCTCTTTGCACAGATTACATGTATCCCAGAAGTTTGGATATGTTGTGGATTCATTTTCATTGGACTCTAGAAAATCTTTAATTTCTCTCTGTATTTCTGCCTTGAGTTATTCATCATCATTCTGTAGGGAGTCACTACTTTCCATGAATTTTTAGGCCTTAGGTTGTTTCTGGTGTTGTTAACATCCAACTTTAATCCACAGTTATCTGATAGGATAGAGGGGTTATTTCAACTTTCCTGTATCTATTGACATTTCCTTTTGTCTTAGTATTTGTTTGATTTTGAGAAGATTTGTGAGGTGGTTAGAAAAAGGTATATTCTTTTGTGTGTGGTTGTAATGTTCTGTATATATTTGTTAGGCCCATTTAGTTTATGAACATCTATTATCTCAAGTGTTTCTTTGTTTAATTTTAGTCTGGTTGACCTGGTTCTTGGTGAGAGTTGTGTACTGGAAACTCCTGCTACCAGTGTGTGTGTGTGTGTTTTAAGATGTAGCAGTGTTTCTTTTATAAACGTGGGAGCCTTTGTTTTGGGTGCATAGATGTTTGGAATTGAAATGTCTTGGCGTATTTTTCATTTGATGAGTATGAAGTATCCTTCCTCATCTCATTTGATTAATTTCTCTTTTGATTGATTTTGGTTTGAAGTCTATTCCTGCTGTTAATTTAGTGTTCCACAAGATGTAAGACAATTGTGAATTTCCTTGGAAGCATCTTGCTCTATTACTTTAGCCTGACAATTGCTTCATGATGTCTCTTTGAATTACAGAAATCATTGTTCCATGTATTTTATCTCAATATAGCAGTGTAGACAGGATGGGTGGGAAGGAATGAAGCCATGAATTAATGTGAAACTTTCCTCCTTTTTAACTTTTTATTGGATTCTTCTTTTGGTTATAGAGATTTTTTGTTTGTTATGTGGGATTTCTCCAATTTTTATATATAGGTGCTTAGTGCTATGAACCTGCCTCTTAGAACTGCCTCCTTTGGTCACATAAGTTTGGGTATGTAGTGTTTTCATTTTCATTCAATGCTACAATTGTTTTTCTTTCTGTCTTAACCCATTTTTCATTCATTAATGAGTTGACCATTTCCCATGAAGTTGTAAACTTTCTACTGATATCCATTTTTAATTGGTAGGATCAGATGTGTTGCAGCATGTTATTTCAATTTTCTTGTATCTTTTGAGATTTGCTTTGTGTCCAAGCATTAGTCAGTTTTTGAGAGCATTCCATGATGTTCTATGGAGAAGGCATCTTTGTTTGTGTTTGACTCAATGTTCTTAAATCTCTGTTAGTGCCATTTACTTTACAGCATCAGTTAGCACTATTATTTTTGTGTTTAGTTTTTTTCCTGGATGACCTTTCCATTTGTGAGATTCAGGTATTGAAGACATCTACTATCATGTATGAAGTTGAATATATGCTTTAAGCTGTAGTATTATTTGTTTTAAAGATTTGTGTCCTTGTTCTGGTGTTTAGATATTAGGGATTGCAATGCCCCTCTTGTGTATTTTTCCCTTGATGAGTATGTTGTGTCCTTCCCTATCTTTTCTTTTTTGTTTTGGTTTGAGCTGTATTTGTCAGATATTAATTTAGGTTTTTTGTTTGATATATCTTTTTTTATCCTTTTACCCTGAAGTGATATGTATCCTTGATTTTAAGATACATTTCTTCACTGTAGCAGAAGGGTGGATCCTGTTCCACATCTATTCTATTAGTCTGTGTCTTTATTGTAGAATTGAGACCATGTGGTTTGAGAGCTATCAATGAGCAGTATTTGTTCCTTCCTATTATTTTGTTATTGTGGTGGTGTGTATATGCTGCCCCTCTTTTGATTTGATTGTCTGGCATTATTCATTCCTTCTCTATTCTTGTTTTGGTTAACCTCTTCAGGTTGCAGTTTCCTGCTCACATTTTCTGTAGGGCTAGAATTGTAGATACATATTGCTTATGAATTTTTTAATCATGTAATGTCTTCTACATCAGTTGAATTGGACATCATTCTCTGGGCTGGTATTATGGTCTCTTAGAATTATTAGAATATTTGTGTGATTTTTTTTGTTGGCTTCATGGTACTATAAAGGGAAACATGAAAGGGAAACAAAAGCTCTTTAGAGAGAAAAGGCTTATGGAATACATTTGACATACAATGAAACGGTTTGTAGGAAGGAAGAGAGCCAGCAAGAGGAATGAACCAAATAGCCTGAAAGTATAAAATGTGTGCCATAAGGAAAGAAAAATATGTATAATGATGCCCCAGTGAAAATCATTACTTATTTATGGCATGTTAAAATTTAATGATCCTTTTTTCAAACATAAAAATAAATTCTCAAATTATTAGTTTGTGCGATGCTTGTATTCTGTGATTCTATATATTCATATGAGAGAGTTGATGTCAATCACTGAGAGGCAGAGCTTGCTTTTCAAATATGTAGTTGCTAATTAATATTTTCCTTTGCTCTGTGGAACCATAATGACACTGGCTGAGCTCCATCACCTGTGAAACAGGCCATAGATTATCCCAGGGTGGGCTTGCAGTTAGAGTATAATTGGAGACTGGGATGAACCATTGTGTAGACACATATTTGAAAAATTCAGTCTATATGATACATAGACCTGTCTTATTGTGGGCCTTTTCTTTTCCTATTAGTTCCGAGGTTAGGTACTGAGGAAGTCATGCATGGATTCATACAATGGTGAGCTATTGTTGCATCATTGTAGTATCTGACTCCATTATGTTTGTACTTGACTGAAGATAGGCTCTTGCTCTTGTCACTCCAGTGTTCCACAAGAGGTAAGACAATTGTGAGTTTCCTTAGAAGAATCTAAATTCTATTATTGCAGACAGCTCAATGTTCCTGTTATTGTTTTAAATCACAGAAATTAATGGTCCTTTTATATATTCTCAGTATAACAGTGTAGAAAGCATGGGTGAAAGACATGAAGGTATATGAATTACTGTGAAACATTTATTTAGATTGAATCCAGTTTTTATTAAGTTCTATGTTCTCTATAGTCTTATATCCTGTTTTCCAAATTGAATTCTTTTTTCCTCATTAAAATTTGATTGGTTATAGTGATGGTAATGTAGAGATATTTCAATTTTTATACAATCATCAAAATATATACTAAAAATCTAAAAAAGCTGGATTTTGTTTTATTTTTCAAAGTTATTCAATTGTGTTGTAGCTTCAAAGATTAAAAATTTTAAAAACGTTTATTAATTAAATGTCATGTGTTAATCCCTTTGAATCTTAATAAATTTTATTTGATTAATACTGACTAACAATTTAAGCTGATATGAATATATTGAAATCTTTGACTTTAAAAATTTTAAATTCTTAGGAAAAATGTATTCCCAAGATGAGATGTTCCAGAGAGCACACTCTTCTAAGAGGGCAATGGGGAGAGTAATGAGAGAGTCTTCTTACTGACAATTTCTCTACCAAACAGTTCTTCTAAAAGCCACATGAGACTAGAGACAGCATAAACCATTTAATATATTAAGTGACCATAACTGTAAATGGGCAGACGGCATGCTCCGCATCGTAGATTATAAACATAACTCAAATTTTGGAACAGTAAATTGACACTTAAGTCGGCCCCGGATTCCTTACTACAATTTTCCACTGTTTCATGGTTGTACACAAACCTCAACTGTTCAGAATTATTTCATCCCTTAAAGCCTGATCTCTCTATAAAAATTAGTATGCGATGGGATTCTTTTATTTAAAGATTTTCTATAATGTATTGGAAACATGCAATTGAGTGTGGCAGACAATCCTTCATTCTCACTACTTTAGGACAGCTGCAAATGGATCACCTGTGATTTTCAGAGCAGCCTAGTTAAGCTAAGTAGCAAATTCCAGGCTATTCAAGTGTAAACAAACAAAAAAGAAAGGAAATGTGCATTACAAAATAATTTATAAAATATTCGTCTTCTTTTCAATTATAAAATGATGTTTGTTTAAACAGATTGGGCTTCTTTATTTTGGCTCCATCACAGGATAGAAACATCTCCTTGACAGTTTCTTCTTGTTCTGCAGGTAAATCTTGAGTTTCTAGATTGGTCATATCATCCTGTTTTGCTCCTTTCATTTTCTTTGAATTTTTATGTATGAATATTTATATTTTCCTGCTGCTTCATCTGACTTCATTGCTAATTTTAGAGAAGCAGGTTTAACAGAGACTCTTAGGGTGATCTCTGTTCAACTACTCCTTTATCAGCCTTTCTGGAGAAATGACATTCGTCTTTCATTCCTTGGGGACTGGAGTTAGGATTCTGAAGGCATTTGCTCTGACAGATCAAGTTCAGTTCTTCAGAGGAAACATCCAGTGTTCATTCCCTGACAGTGCCATTGTATTGGGGATTAGAATGAAAATTACACACTTATATACCAGCTCTAGTGCATATTCAAGATAAAAAATCAAGTAAAACTTTAGGAAGAGCAAGGAAACTAAGTGTAAGATTATGTATCTCTACAATTTTTATATCAGCAGAAAATTACAGAAACAGTAAATAAGGAGACAGATGCTTATTTTTATATTGCAAGGATAGAAAATAATCTCACTTTTGATTTTCGAAATGTGCAATGACCTCTGAAAGTGTGACCGTGTTATTATATTCTATATAAGCCTGAGTTACTGTGACCAAATGAACATCACATATAAACTTTTTCATTAAGTTAGAAGATTAATAAAAGGAAAATGCCTAAAGGGAGCTCAAGAGACATATAGGTACTTACATTGCATGTCTCATCTTAGTAAGTTTATTGCTTATATTTGTTTTTGATCTATTTTCTATCCAAATGAAATAAATAAAATAATGTGAAGTGTAATTGAACTTAGACGCTTCTGCTAAAATCCTCCACAGGGCCCACTTGATGTCCCTTTTTTTCAGCTATAGATGAAAGGCACCGTGGTGGCTGTGGTGTATAACACAGAGGCCACTGCATTTATCCTGCAGGAATGTGAGACAGATGAACTGAAGTATACTTCCCAAGGACTATCTCATAAATTAACAAAAAATGACAGGTGAGTTGCACAGGTAGAGAAGGCTTTGGATTTACTGCCCTATGATGAAATGTTAAGAATGGTAGAGACTATTCTTTTGTAAGAGTAAAGGAGCAGTACAACTAGAACACCACCAGAAATTAGAACAATAATATAAATGAATGTTGTTAGAAATACCTGAACCAGCAAATGCTCATGGATGGGGCAGAAGGGTTCAGAGAATTCATTCAAGGAACCTTCAGGACATGTGGTAAGCCCTATCTTGCTGCCCTGAGAACCTCCCTTCTTCTGACCATGTTCAATCGCACCCTCACCAGTGTGTCCTGATCCTCCTGCTGAGTCCCAGGGTCCTCTTTCAACCTCCATTGTAGCTTGAAGACAGGCCAATGTCTCCAAGCGTGGCAGAACCTTTTCACAAGCAATGAGGAAAACAGATGATGGAGATGTGCTGGCATCCAATGGGAGAGTTCTTTTATACAATATTACCTCCAGAGCAATTATGATGCCTGGTTGCCCTAGCAAGGGCCTGGATTCAGTACTCAGTATCTACATGCTAGCTCCTGTATGTGGCTACCATCCCAGTGGTTCCAACATCCAATCTGATGAACCATGCAAGAAGCAGCTGGAGAAAGTGAAAAATCTGACACTGGCCCATAATAGAGGAGGGCTCCCTGAAATTGCCTAGTGCAAAGATGCAAACAGGAACATCAGCTACAAGTTCTTGCACTCAGAAAGAACCAGGGAAAAATTGGAAGGGGAACATGGAATTTCAGAAAAGGGATCCAGGTGCTCAGCAGAAGGATCAGGAGCCACTGGTGGGAGTGCAAATAAGCATGGTCTGAAGAAGGGAGTTTTCAGGGCAGCTAGAAGAGGCTAACCACATGTCCAGAAGGGTCCTTGAATGAATTCTCTGAACCATTATGCCCCAGCAATGAACTTGCTCATTGCTGGGGAAGAAGGGTTCACAGTACAGGTGTGAAGGAAACTCCATGGAAAATGCCTGCCTCCGCAGAGGTAGCCAGGGGCCACATGATGGCATTTGAACCCCAATTGATAGTTACTGCATCGTTCTGAAGCTGGACTGCAAGTGTAACCCTCGCTTCACAGGGGACTGGAGATGTATTTGAAGCCAATCGCATGACTGTATCTCAGGGAAACACTGTCGATTTGCCCAAAATAGTGTATTCCATGGTGGAAACAATGGAATTTCTAGACTTACAGGACAAAGTCAGAAATTAACACCACATCCTGAGGGGATTAGCGTTGGGTTGGAAGGACCATTGACATCTGTCCATGGCAGAAGGGGTAATAAAGAAAAATGGCCAGAGTGGCTGTTTACAAGTAGAAAGTGACCCTATAATATTTGATTCAGGCCCGACAATATACCAATTCTCCACAATCACTAAGGTCTGACCATGATATGCTATAGAGAGCTATAGAGCACTCAGGTGTGACTTATTTCTACACAGTGGTTCTCAACATTCCTCAGATTGCCACAAATTAAAATAATTTCTCAAGTTGTGAGAACCTCAACAATGAAATTATTCTGTTGCTAACTTGTCACAGTTGTTTTGCAAAGCTACTTCTATCAGACTTAATGCAAATGTCTGATATGCAGCAGTTCTTATTTGAACCCTAGGACAGAATCCTTCAAACTCCAAGTTGGTTGAGCTCCTCAGCATGAGAACTGCTGGCCTACACGAAAAGGCCCTGTAGAATATTTGGTTTCTTTTAAGTGGTTGTGTGTTCAGAATCAAACCAAAGATTCTGTAAATACTGTGGAGGTACGATTCGAACTTTTTTGTCCTTTTTTCTTTTCCCTTCTTTTCTTTCTTTCTTTTCTCTTATTTTGGTTTTAAATTTGTGAGTAAGAATCATACCTAGTTCTCTCCACAAACAATACACCCTCCTTCCTCAGTTACACTTGTCTTTTGGTAACAGGCTGTGTCCCCATGAATGGCAGACCTTCCTTACACACAATGGTGGAATAAGAAGGAGATGTGCTGGCCTCCAATGGGAGAATTACGTTTTGCAAGATAACATAGAAGGGTTTATGATGCCTGTGTGACATTGCAGGGACCTGGATTTAATACTCAGCATCTAGATGCTAGCTGCTGTATGTGGCTACTTATCCAGAAGCTCCAACATCCACATTAGGGACCCCTGCAGAGACTGGATCCTTTAAGTTAAAAAGCTGACATTGACCCGTAATGGTAGATGGCTCCTTGATCTTGCCATGTGGAATAATGCAAAGAGTAGCATGAGTCACAAGTTCTTGTAAGGAGAAAGAGCCAGGAAAGAACAGGTAGGGGTTCATGGAATTTTATAAAGAGCTACCTGTGGCTCAGCAGGTGGATCAGGAGACACTGGTGAGGGTGCAATTGAGCACGGTCAGAAGAAGGGAGGTTCTCAGGGCAGAGAGAAGAAGCTTACCACGTGTCCAGAAGGGTCCTTGAATGAATTCTCTGAACCCTTCTGCCCCAGCCATGAGCATTTGCTCATGGCTGGGGGAGAAGGGTTCAGTGGACAACCATGAAGGAAACTCCTTGGAAGTTGCCTGACTCCGCAGTGGCATTCTGCAGCCACACGGTGGCATATGTGTCCCACTTGCTTGTAACAGCATCTTTCTCAAGCTGGCCTAGAGGCTGAACTTTTCTTCAGAGGGAACTGGAGATGCTTTTGCAGCCATTCACAGGACTGTGTTTCATGGACACAGAGTCGGTTTGCCCGAAATAGTGTATTCCATGGTGTGAAGAACGCATGGCGTTTCTTGAGTTACAGGACAATGTCAGAAATGAACACCACATCCTGAGGAGTTCAGCTTTGGGTTGGAAAGAACACTGACATCTGATCATGGCAAAAGTGGTCATAAAGAAAAATGGCCAAAGTGGCTGTCTAAAAGTCCAATGAGACCCTATCATATTTGATTCAGGACCCAAATATAGCAACCCTCCACAACCACTAAGATCTTATCATGATCTGCTATCCTGCGTGATTCACTCAGGTGTGACTTTTTTCTACACAGTGGTTCTCAACCTTCCTCAGATGGCGAACTTTAAGAATGTTCCTCGAGTTGTGAGAACCCCAACAATGTAATTATTCTGTGGCTACATTGTAACTGTTCTTTTGCAAAGCTACTTCTATCAAACATAATGCAAATTTCTGATTTGCAGTAATTCTTACTCGAACCCTAGGACAGAGTCCTTCAAGCACCAAACTGGTTGATCCCCTCAGCATGAGAATTGCTGGCCTATATGAACAGGCTTTGTTTGAACTATGGTTTCTCTTAAATGGTTGTGTGTTCAGAATCAAAACCAAAATTTTGTGAATACTGTGGAGGTACATTTCAAAAATTTTCTACCTTTTTACTTTACTTTTCTTTTTTTTCCTACCTTTACTTTTCTATTTTCTTTTCTTTTTTTTTTTTTCTTTTCTTTTCTTTTCTTTTCTTTTCTTTTCTTTCTCTCTTTCTACTTCTTTTATTTGTAAATTTGTGAGTAAGGATCATTCCTTGTTCTCTGCACAAACATTCCCCCGTTCTTCCTCAGTCACCCTTGTCTTTTGGAGACAGGCTGTGTCCGCAATCATGGCAGACCTTCTTACAGACAATGATGGAATAAGAAGATGGAGATGTGCTTTCATCCAAGGGGATAATTATGTTCTGCAAGATAACCTAGAAGAGTATGCGATGCCTCTGTGACCTTGCAGGAGCCTGGCTTCTGTACTCAGCTTCTTGATGCTAGCTGCTATATGTAGCTAGTTTTCCAGAACTTCCAACATCCACATTGGTGACCCCAGCAGAGAGGAGCTCCTGTCAGTAGAAAAGCTGACTCTGAATCGTAATGTGGATGGCTCCTTGATCTTGCCATGTGGAAAAATGCAAAGAGTAGAATCAGTCACAAGTTCTTGTAAGGAGAAAGAACCAGGAAAGAACAGGAAGGGGTTCATGGAATTTTATAAAGAGCAACCTGCGGCTCAGCAGGAGGATCAGGAGACACTGGCGAGGGTGCGATTGAGCATGGTCAGAAGAAGGGAGGTTCTCAGGGCAGCGAGAAGAAGGTCACCACGTGTCCAGAAGGGTCCTTGAATGAATTCTCTGAACCCTTCTGCCCCAGCAATGAACTTGCTCATTGCTGGGGAAGAAGGGTTCACAGTACAGGTGTGAAGGAAACTCCATGGAAGATGCCTGCCTCCGCAGAGGTAGCCAGGGGCCACATGATGGCATTTGAACCCCAATTGATAGTTACTGCATCGTTCTGAAGCTGGACTGCAAGTGTAAACCTCGCTTCACAGGGGACTGGAGATGTACTTGAAGCCAATCGCATGACTGTATCTCAGGGAAACACTGTCGATTTGCCCAAAATAGTGTATACCATGGTGGAAACAATGGAATTTCTAGACTTACAGGACAAAGTCAGAAATTAACACCACATCCTGAGGGGATCAGCGTTGGGTTGGAAGGAACATTGACATCTGTTCATGGCAGAAGGGGTCATAAAGAAAAATGGCCAGAGTGGCTGTTTACAAGTCCAAAGTGACCTTATAATATTTGATTCAGGCCCGACAATATACCAATTCTCCACAATCACTAAGGTCTGATCATGATCTGCTATAGAGAGCTATAGAGCACTCAGGTGTGACTTATTTCTACACAGTGGTTCTCAACCTTCCTCAGATTGCCACAAATTAAAATAATTTCTCAAGTTGTGAGAACCGCAACAATGAAATTATTCTGTTGCTAACTTGTCACAGTTGTTTTGCAAAGCTACTTCTATCAGACTTAATGCAAATGTCTGATATGCAGCAGTTCTTATTTGAACCCTAGGACAGAATCCTTCAAACTCCAAATTGGTTGAGCTCCTCAGCATGAGAACTGCTGGCCTACACGAAAAGGCCCTGTAGAAACTTGGTTTCTTTTAAGTGGTTGTGTGTTCAGAATCAAACCAAAGATTCTGTAAATACTGTGGAGGTACGATTCGAACTTTTTTGTCCTTTTTTCTTTTCCCTTCTTTTCTTTCTTTCTTTTCTCTTATTTTGGTTTTAAATTTGTGAGTAAGAATCATACCTAGTTCTCTCCACAAACAATACACCCTCCTTCCTCAGTTACACTTGTCTTTCGGTAACAGGCTGTGTCCCCATGAATGGCAGACCTTCTTACACACAATGGTGGAATAAGAAGGAGATGTGCTGGCCTCCAATGGGAGAATTACGTTTTGCAAGATAACATAGAAGGGTTTATGATGCCTGTGTGACATTGCAGGGACCTGGATTTAATACTCAGCATCTAGATGCTAGCTGCTGTATGTGGCTACTTATCCAGAAGCTCCAACATCCACATTAGGGACCCCTGCAGAGACCAGCTCCTTTAAGTTAAAAAGCTGACATTGACCCGTAATGGTAGATGGCTCCTTGATCTTGCCATGTGGAATAATGCAAAGAGTAGCATCAGTCACAAGTTCTTGTAAGGAGAAAGAGCCAGGAAAAGAACAGGTAGGGGTTCATGGTATTTTATAAAGAGCCACCTGTGGCTCAGCAGGTGGATCAGGAGACACTGGTGAGGGTGCGATTGAGCACGGTCAGAAGAAGGGAGGTTCTCAGGGCAGCGAGAAGGAGCTTACCACGTGTCCAGAAGGGTCCTTGAATGAATTCTCTGAACCCTTCTGCCCCAGCCATGAGCATTTGTGTTCAGTGGACAACCATGAAGGAAACTCCTTGGAAGTTGCCTGACTCCGCAGTGGCATTCTGCAGCCACACGGTGGCGTATGTGTCCCACTTGCTTGTAACAGCATCTTTCTCAAGCTGGCCTAGAGGCTGAACTCTAGCTTCAGAGGGAACTGGAGATGCTTTTGCAGCCATTCACAGGACTGTGTTTCATGGACACAGAGTCGGTTTGCCCGAAATAGTGTATTGCATGGTGTGAAGAACGCATGGCGTTTCTTGAGTTACAGGACAATGTCAGAAATGAACACCACATCCTGAGGAGTTCAGCGTTGGGTTGGAAAGAACACTGACATCTGATCATGGCAAAAGTGGTCATAAAGAAAAATGGCCAAAGTGGCTGTCTAAAAGTCCAATGAGACCCTATCATATTTGATTCAGGACCCAAATATAGCAACCTTCCACAATCACTAAGATCTTATCATGATCTGCTATCCTGCGTGATTCACTCAGGTGTGACTTTTTTCTACACAGTGGTTCTCAACCTTCCTCAGATGGCGAACTTTAAGACAGTTCCTCGAGTTGTGAGAACCCCAACAATGTAATTATTCTGTGGCTACATTGTAACTGTTCTTTTGCAAAGCTACTTCTATCAAACATAATGCAAATTTCTGATATGCAGCAATTCTTACTCGAACCCTAGGACAGAGTCCTTCAAGCACCAAACTGGTTGATCCCCTCAGCATGAGAATTGCTGGCCTATATGAACAGGCTCTGTTTGAACTATGGTTTCTCTTAAGTGGTTGTGTGTTCAGAATCAAAACCAAGATTTTGTGTATACTGTGGAGGTACGATTCAAAAATTTTCAACCTTTTTACTTTTCTTTTCTTTTTTTTCCTATCTTTACTTTTCTATTTTCTTTTCTTTTCTATTTTCTTTTTTCTTTTCTTTTCTTCTCTCAGTTCTCTTCTTTCATTTGTAAATTTGTGAGTAAGGATCATTCCTTGGTCTCTGCACAAACATTCCCCCGTTCTTCCTCAGTCACCCTTGTCTTTTGGAGACAGGCTGTGTCCGCAATCATGGCAGACCTTCTTACAGTCAATGATGGAATAAGAAGATGGAGATGTGCTTTCATCCAAGGGGATAATTATGTTCTGCAAGATAACCTAGAAGATTATGTGATGCCTCTGTGACCTTGCAGGAGCCTGGCTTCTGTACTCAGCTTCTTGATGCTAGCTGCTATATGTAGCTAGTTTTCCAGAACTTCCAACATCCACATTGGTGACCCCAGCAGAGAGGAGCTCCTGTAAGTTGAAAAGCTGATTCTGAATCGTAATGGTGGATGGCTCCTTGATCTTGCCATGTGGAAAAATACAAAGAGTAGAATAAGTCACAAGTTCTTGTAACGAGAAAGAACCAGGGAAAGAACAGGAAGGTGTTCATGGAATTTTATAAAGAGCAACCTGTGGCTCAGCAGGAGGATCAGAAAACACTGGTGAGGGTGTGATTGGGCATGGTAAGAAGAAGGGAGGTTCTCAGGGCAGCGAGAGAAGTTCACCACATGTCCAGAAAGGTCCTTGAATGAATTCTCTGAACCCTTCTGCACCAGCTATGAGCAAGTGGTCATTGCTGGGGCAGAAGGGTTCAGTGGACAATGATGAAGGAAACTCCTTGCAAGTTGCGTAACTCCGCAGTGGCATTCTGCAGCCACACAGTGGCGTATGTGTCCCATTTGATAGTTACTGCATCTGTCTTAAGCTAGTCTGGAGACTGAACCCTAGCTTCAGAGGGTACTGGAGATGCTTTTGAAGCCATTCGCATGACTGTGTCTCAGGGAAACACTGTCGGTTTGCCAGAAATAGTGTATTCCATGGTGGGACCAATCCATGGTGTTTCTAGAGTTATAGGACAAAGTCAGAAATGAATAGCACATCCTGAGGGCATCAGCATTGGGTTGGAAAGAACATTGACATCTTTTCATGGTAAAAGTGGTCATAAAGAAAAATCGCCAAATTGGCAGTTTAGAAGTCCAATGTAACCCTCCAGTATTTGATTCAGACCCACAATATACCAACTCTCCACAATCACTAAGGTCTGATGATGATCTGCTATCCAGCATGATATACACAGGTGTGACTTATTTCTACACAGTGGTTCTCAACCTTCCTCAGATTGCCAACTTTAAGACAGTTCCTCGGGTTTTGAGAACCACAACAATGTAATTATTCTGTTTTTAATTTGTAACTGTTGTTTTGCAAAGCTAATTGTATCAAACTTAGTGCAAAAGTCTGATATGCAGCAGTTCTTATTCGACCCCTAAGACAGAGTCCTTCCAGCTCCAAGTTGGTTCAGTCCGTCAGCATGAGTATTGCTGGCCTATATGAACAGGCCCTGTTAAAAACTATGCTTTCTTTTAAGTGGTTTTGTGTTAAGTATCAAACCCAAGACTATTTGAATTCTGTAGAGGTATGATCCAAAACTTTTCATACTTTTTTTCTTTTCTTTTCTTTTCTTTTCTTTTCTTTTCTTTTCTTTTCTTTTCTTTTCTTTTCTTTTCTTTCTTTCTTTTCTTTCTTTCTTTCTTTTCTCTTCTTTCATTTTTAAATTCATGAGTAAGGATCATTCCTAGTTCTCTGCACAATCATTCCACCCTTCTCCCTCAGTCACCTTTGTATTTTGGTGACAGGCAGTGTCCCCAAACATGGCAGACCCTCTTCAAACTATGATGGAATCAAGAGACAGAGATGTGCTTCCATCCAATGGGAGAATTATTTTCTGCAAGACAACCTCCAAGCATTTATGATGCCTGTGTGACCTTAAGGGGCTGGATTCTTTTCTCAGCATCTAGATGCCAGCAGCTATATGTGGCCCACTTGCTAGTTACTGCAGTTTTTTCAAGCTGGTCTGGAGGCTGAACCCTAGCTTCAGAGGGGACTGGATGCTTTTGAAGCCATTCGCATGACTGTGTCTCAGGCAAACACAGTAGGTTTGCCCGAAATAGTGTATTCCATGGTGGGACAGCGTTAGGTTGGAAAGTACCATGACATCTGTTCATGACAAAAGGTTTCATAAAGTAAATGGACAATGTGGCTGTTTACAAGTCTGAAGTGACCCTATAGTATTTGATTCAGGACCCACATTTTAACAAGTCACCACAATCACTAAGGTCTGATCATGATCTGCTATGGAGCATGATTCACTCAGGTGTGACTTATTTCTACACAGTGGTTCTCAACCTTCCTAAGCCTACCACAATTTAATATACTTCCTCATCTTGTGGCAACCCCACAATGAAATTATTCTGTTGCTAATTAGTACCTTTTGTTTTGCTAATCAACTTCTATCAATCTTAATGCAAATGTCTGACATGCTGCTGTTCTTAATCAAATTCAGGGACAATGTGCTTCAAGCTCCAAATTGGTTGTGTCCCCTGCATGAGAATTGCTGGTGTATATGCACAGGCCCTGGTAGAATCTTTTGTTTGTTTTAAGTGTTTGGATGCTCAGGATCAAACCCAGGACTTTGTGAATCCTGTAGAGGTACGTTCCAAACCTTTCCTTTCCTTTCCTTTCCTTTCCTTTCCTTTCCTTTCCTTTCCTTTCCTTTCCTTTCCTTTCCTTTCCTTTCCTTTCCTTTCCTTTCCTTTCCTTTCCTTTCCTTTCCTTTCCTTTCCCTTTTCTTTCATATCCTTTTCTTTTCTTTTGTATTCTTTCCCGGTTATTTATTTGAGATAGGATCTCTCTGAGTTCCCCACACAGACATTCCACCCTTCTGCTTCAACCTCCATTGTAGCTTGGTGACAGGCCCATGTCTACAAGCGCGGCAGAACCTTTTTACAAGCAATGAGGAAATCAGATGATGGAGATGTGTTGGCATCCAATTGGAGAGGTCTTTTCTACAAAATCACCTCCAGAGCAATTACGATGCCTGGTTGCCCTAGCAGTGGCCTGGATTCAGTACTCAATATCTACATGCTCGCTTCTATATGTTGCTACCGTTCCAATGGTTCCAACATCCAATCTTCAGACCCCTTCAAGAAGCAGCTGGTGAAAGTTAAAAAGCTGACACTGACCCATAATGGAGGAGGGCCTGAACTTGCCTAGTGCAAAGATGCAAAGAGGAACATCAGCCATAAGTTCTTGTGCGCAGAAAGAACCAGGGAAAGAAGGCAGAGAGGAGGGGGTGCATTGTCAGTGTGTAGTGAAGAGGGTGACAGATGGCCACCAAGTGGTCATAGGCCATCACAGTCAGGTAGAGACTGTCCAAACACCCAAAAAGCACACTTGTGCTGGGCAGCCTGCATCGGTGAAGGATTTGCTGTGTGTCTTGATGTTTGCCAGCATTTTGGGGATTATATTGCTGCAGAAGCCAATGTCTGCCAAAGCCAGTTGCAAAGGAAGAAGCACATGGGTTTGTGGATGTAAGGATCTGAGCTGACAGCCAGGATGATGAGCAGGTTTCCAAGCACTGTGACCAGGTACATGGAAAAGAAGAACAGTCCGAAGAGGATAGTTTTCATTTCAGGTTCCTTTGAAAGACTAAGAAGGAGGAATTCCCAGACACACGTTTGGTCCATGAAGAAGGCATAACTGATAAAAATAATATCATTGAAACAAACAAAACAATATAAGGTCAACCTTTTATAATCTTAAAATACCAGTATTCAATAATTTGCTTTCAAAGATAAAGCATTCCAGCGATTGTGATAATACTTCTCAGCTGTGAATTCTTCTTCAGTGGCATCTCCTGAGACTTCAATACATTAGAGAATAAGGAACATTTAAGATCACTGAATATATGATTTCCTTAAATGTCAACAGTTCCTTTTATCTTCATTGTTGTGACTTGAACCCAGGAACTTTCATCTGATTGACAAATATTGTCCTGCTAATTTAAGTTCCCAAAATACCCTATATCTTTTGTAGGAGAAATTTTTTAACAATAAATATTTTTCATAATATGAAGTACTTTATGTTCTTAAGAATTAGTTACATATTTGTTATTCTTCCTGTGTACAGCTGAAAAGACTGTATTAGGCAAAGTCATAGTAGAGACAAAATTGTATTGTCTGTAAAAAATTTCCTGTATCATATAGTCATAAGTATGTGCTCTGTGATTGCAGGCATTTATCATCCACATAAGTGTACATTTATTCACCACTGTCATTGTATTTTAGCCAGTATTTTCTGATAGACAAGTTAAGATACAAATCTTTAACTTGTTGGGATCCAGGTTACCCAGACTATGGAAGCTTCAGCTTGACAAGGTTCCTGGGCATCCGCTGTCGGGAACTGGAATTCCTTAACTAACCTTTCCCCTTTCTTATCTTTTCTGTACGGTGACATACGTTTTCTCATCAATAATAAGATCTGCATAAGCCTAATAGTAATATCAAAATTAATCCCTGAGCTGGCCACTGTGGGCTGGAATGAAACACAGCTATGCTATTCAGAAGTAAATTGTAATCACACCTGGACTTCCAAGTCCTGGAATATGAGAGCAACCCAGGTTTATTGCTAGTGTATCATAAAGCTATTCCTGGAGTAAATGCTGATCTTCCCAGGAAGAGATAAGCCTTAATAGATAGAAGCCAGAGAGCTTAGTTAGAAAGTTAGTGCACCTGGAAAGACAAGCAGACAATTAGCCCTTCACTAACGAAGAATATAGCAAGCCTGCACCAACTTAAAAGTAAACATTCCCAGGTCTTAAAGAGAGAAATAGCCTTCAACCTAGCCAGGCCACCAGATAAGACTAGAAATTTAGAGCTTTGACCCAGAAGAATAAATACATACCAAGGAACTAAAAAACCATAAAATCCTCCCTTGGCGCCTTGATGGCACCCTGAAGTATCTGTGCAAGGCAAATGGCAATCAGCAGTGACATCCCTACCATCCACTAATTAATCATTGTATCATTTATTGAGTAATTTTGAAGCCTGCAGCTGTAAAGAGTAGAGACACCTTTCGCACTGGCTCCTGTTTGAGAAATGCCTGACACCTACAACCCTTAGATAAACATTCCTGCAGTGTGCTACTTAAGACACAGAAAAGTCTTGGTAAGGACAATGGAAGAATGAGGACAAAGATGTAGAGACAGAGACAGACAGCTCAGGAAAGACGAGGAAAAATGAACTAACTGAGGAAGATAGATTGTTAGGCCTAGAGAGTTGGATTGCTAGCTTAGAGAAACTTTGTTTTATTCCCTTAATGTGCACATTGTTACTTTCTTTAATTTTATTCTTTGCTTTTCTTTATCTTTAACTTACTATTAAAGAAGCGCTGTTGCATGTCATAATTACCATAAGACGTATTCTATGTGTCTTATTAAAGGGCATTAAGCTTGCCAACTAAGGGTCCCCTAGAAGAGTGAGGTACTGCGCTCACTTGTCATAGTTTCGGTTGTTTACCCTCCTTCGTGGAAGCTGAGGAACCCATCCGGGGGACTAGAGCTGGACTCAGACCCTCGCATTAACCCAATGGACATTGTGTTTTATATATGAATTTTTCTTAATATACAAAAATTATATGTTGACACCGTGGGAACGAGTGTTACTGGTGAACCGTGCAGCGATGAATAGACAATAATTACCTTCCATGAATGGTTCACAGATATTTTTTATTACTGCAGGGTTTTTTTTCCCAGTAGTCCTATGCAATCTGAAGGAAATCTCTCTTGTTGAATTACTTAGAATTCTCCGTAGCTTGTCATGCCTTGACAAAATTTCTTAACTGGGTGTGTAATAGTAAAGATCTCTGACTTCTTTTCTCATTAAAGTCAACATTTATTAAACAGTGAATAAATTGAAGTAAAGAGAAAATTCATATCTGAATCCTGAATTTGTCTTCCTTATGTGAGAGTAAGTATTTTCCCATTCAATGGTTTCTCAGTTGTGAATGGAATATCTCTTAAATTCATCTTTGTGAAAACAACTAGAGTGACATTATTTGTTCTATGAGCCTAAAAGTTGGAATGATATTAAACATGCCAGGCATTTTACCAACCTACTAAATGTATTATTGTATATAACCTATTTGTTGTTTATTAGGTGAAGTAGTGTTTAAATGCTGCCTTAATGCTAGATTGACATTATAGTTTACATTCACTTTTAAGATACACTGATGTTCTTGTCACAATCTACAAAGAATTAATTCAGCTTGTACAACATATAATTATGTGATGTACTACCAAATAGACAGTGAGGTGAACTACAAGTAATTGTGCCTTCCAGTAAGTAAATGCTCCAACATGATCATAGCTTTCATTTACATTATTTCCCAATACCTATAAAAAATAACAATTTTGAATTTGTATTTATTAGTGATATACTAGCTATCAGCACCCCGCTGCACTGTATCTTGTTAAATTTCAGTTTTCCCAAAAACAAACTCTGTGATCACATTGGTCTATGTATTTCTTGTCAATGCCTTGGTGGTATTTGCTTTTTGTGTGTCTCTATATTAGTTGCTTAGAAATTATCTAAACAGTAGTATATTATAAACCTCATTTTTAATACGTTTAGCACAACATTGTGCTTTAAACTTTTTCATAGCATGTATGTTTTCCTGGCCCACTTTGAATGATACAAAGTCCTATCTGGAATATGAAGCTCACTTTGTTTTTCTATTTTCCACTATAACAAATTAGGAATGTCTTCCTGAATCTGCATATATCATCAAGCAATTATTTCTGTGAGAAAAATACGTGAATAGTAATTATTTCAATTATAAAACACGGTAGTCTTAATTTCTCTTCCTCTGCAAAATTTCCTATAATGGGAAAATCTGAAGTTCAAAAGAATCAAAATCCCTGTAGAAGGGAAACAAATCTTTCCATTAGAGACATTTCACCCTATGATAACCTATAACAAAAACTGAACAGGCACTGAGCTGAAACTTTGCCTATTCCAATAGGTGATGAGGAAGCATTGCTCCCACAGGGCATCTTTTACCACCTTATCCCCCTCTGAACTCACTGGAGTGCTGTTGTCATATAAACAATGTGTCCAGATATGCTTCCTCTTGTATACTTGTTTCACAAAGGCTGAGGTGTGAGAAGTGGCAGGCAACAAGAGTAACATATGGCCACAGATGGTGCTTTTGGAGACAGGAGACACAAGTGTGGAAACTACCTGTCAGACACAGAGATTTTAAAAGGCCAGAAGCAACAGCTGATTATTTATAGTTGCCTTGTTTTGAGGATTCAAATAACAAATTAGTCCTAATTTAGTCACATTGTGCAATGTTGTCACAATCTCTGAAGATTTCTCATTGTTAAAAGAAAAATAAATATTTTTATACCTCTGAGAAAGACCTTCATTTTCTGACAAATTATCCTCAGAATTCTGATGTTCTTGGTTTTCATTACAAGATCACAGCATAAAATATGAGTTTTTTTAAACAGTTTCTTTGCTTCTTGTTAGACCTTAACATCTTTATCTCTTATACATTACATAAGCTACAGACAATTACAAATTCTCTACTATGTCATTTCCATTTTCTTAATTAAGATTTGCATCGAATAGAAACCTCATACATTTTTCATGTCTTTCAGTTATGTGATGTGGTAATGTGCACTGGAGATTTGTAACTTTTGTCTTTATAAATGGAAGCCAAATTTTATTGTTTATTTTCAATTCTCTTATGCTGATTTCTTAAAGCCACAATTTCTATACACACACTTATAACTTTACACTTTGAGAAAATATTTCCGGGGCCCGAGCAGATTGCACTTTTGGTGCTATAATCATTCTATTAGTGGGGAACACTGGGACGTGTTGGGTGCACTCCTAACTTTCAAGCCCACTCACATGCCTGTCTACAGGATGAATCTGTCCAAGACTCAGAAATCTCTGTAATATTTTGGCAGCTTAATTTCTCTAGGCAGGTGTATAGTCTAGAAGCTGCCTTCCAAAGTTCTGGCAAACAGATGTCTGACAAACATAAACTTGATTTCCAGAGAGTCTATAAGATGAATTCTGAAGTACAGGAGTGACATGTCACTTCTTTGTCTATCTTATAGGTTTACAGTTAACACACTGTGGTCATGGGGGTTAGCTTCCTCAGTATAACCATTGCCTTGTAGTAATGAGTAGCTCAGTTCAATTCCTTCAGTTCTCAAAAAAGTTGCAGTGAAGGCCAATGCTTTTAGCTATTGTGATGAAATGGATGAGCAGGATTCCTGGAGTCCACTGACCAGTCTCTCTGCCCACAAGTTACAAGCTTTTGAGAGACCCTCATCTCAATACAGGAAGACAGAGTTCTTGAGGATTACCCCTAGGGTGGTCTCCTTGTGTCTACATGCACATATAGATATATGTGTGCATGCATGATCATACTTGTGTACATACACACACACACACAGAAACTGCTCAAAAAACTGAACCAATAACACACTGACTATGATATGAATACCAGAAATATGGTTTATGAGTAAAGTCCTGAATGTTCCCAATACAGAAACCTCACTTCAAACTCAAGTTCTTAGTACAACATGATTTTGGAAGTAAAATACTTCTCTTCAGAATAATCAAACACTTGTCACATCACCATATTATTAGTGTAACTTTCAGTATTAGTTCCATCATACAGATAAAAATTGACTCTCATTTTTTTAACTCTGCAGACCATACCGTGTTGTCTTAGTCAATGTTCCAGTAAGAAGTAAATGTAAGCATAGTTTTGTCAGTGAGGTAACTCTAGTTATTTCACATAAAATTTCCCTAGTGGTTTCTAATTTCTGCTCATCCAGAAAATGCTTAAGATCCTGACAGATATATTTCCTTCTTATATTTACTCCTTTGGAAATGTAAATAAATATGGTTTTACATTTTTTGAATATTTTTGTATAATATATATGTTGTGTTTTATATTGTATATTATAAATAAATTTCATAAGAAACATTGCAAGCTCAACTAAGAGAGTGTTGTAGCTAGAGTTATAGCTGCAGTGGCAACAGGTGTAGCCGAGTGGCCATCCTTGACAAGTGGGTCCAGGATTGGGGTCACTGCATAGAAGCTGGACCAACATTATGCCTGCATTGCCCTTGTGATGCAGCCAGGTTGGTGCCACCTCTTAGCCCAGAGGTCTGGCCCTGGGCATAAAGCTGCTGCCATCACTACAATTGTTGCTGCTCCTGATTCTGGTATTATTCAATGTCCTGCTGAGGGGAGAAGATCCCATAGGCAGCAAGCAGGACAATCATACCTGGGGCACTGGCCCTGGAGATGGTTCCAAGGGCAAGGTGCTGTGCAGTGTATCGAACATGCAGCCCAGCTGTAAGATCACCCTGAATCTGAACAATAACAGGATACATGAGCTGAAGAAGTTTGCATTTTCTGAGTAAATAGCCTTGAAATCCTCCTCAATTTGTACTAATCACTAGAGACCAGGTTGATGTCTGTTACAGTAGGAGACTATGATGATTTCCATGGTTCTTGCTGCCACCATGTGGATGTCTGTGAGCCTTGATGCTGCCAGAGACCATGCTGATGTCTCTGATCTGTGCAGCCTCTGGAAAATCAATTTGACATCTGTGATCTGTGCTTCCACTGAAACACTTAGGACATCCTGATCCATGCTGCACCAAGAGACCTTGATGGTGACCATGATTAGTGTGCTATTACTGGAGAACAAGTTGATGTATGGGATCCATTCTGCCCCCAGAATCCATGTTGATTCTTGAGACTATTGCTCCTGCTCCATGGAAACTCAGGGTGACATCCATTATTCCCACTACATAGATTGGACTTTTTCTCTTTTCATTTACTTTTTTATTTTGCCAGTTCTTTTTTTTCTTTTTTGGAGGGCACAGGGGTGAGACTGTGGATGTGGGAGGAATAGGAAGTGGTTGTGCTCAGGATACACTGTGAAATTCTCAGGTAACCTATAAAAGCACTGTTAAGTTAGAGAAATTATTTTTTGCGTTAATTTTATGTGTACATTTTGTTTCCAAATATATATGTGAGCTTTCATGAAGTGCCTTTGAAGACCAGAAGAGGGTGCTGTATCCTCTAGAACTGGAGTTACACTCATGTTGGTGCTGGGACTGAACAGGAGTCCTCTCAAAGAGCAGTAAATTGTCTTTACTGCTAAGCATCATTCCTCCTGCCCCAATGTGATTTAATGTTATTGAATTCAATTTTAAAATATTTCCTTGAGAATTTTTTCCATGTATGTTAGGAAAATGCTGAGAGGAGCATATGAGAGGCCCTGGGTCAATCATTTACACAAATTGGAGAACCCCATGGAAGGCCAGAAGGGTCGGGCATACCAGGAGCACAAACCCTACAGTTTCAACTGAGATCCCCTTCAGCAGCTGATAGAAGCATATTGAGAAACCTAGAGCCGAACATCATGAAGAAATAGGAGAACCCCACAGAAGAAGGAGAGAAGGGATAGTGAATATCAGAGGGATCAATGATACCAGGAGCACAAGCCCCACAGTTTCAACTGACTACACTATTAGGGGCCCAAAGAGACTGAAGCTATCGACATAGAAACTGTAGGAATCCCTAACTACATCTCATGGTTTTCTAGATTAGTGTCCTTGAAAAACTCCCACAGGCTGGAATTAGAGTATCTCTGATCATTTTACCTGTCCTTGAGACGCTTTTTCTTCTGTCTGTCTTCCTGGCCCACCCTTGATGTAGGGAAGGTAGCTTAAGAAAAAGTCTCATCTACAATCAAATATGAGCTAATGCACTTCATTAAAGGAACAGATGAACAAAGATCTGAAAAAGGATCAATGTGTTCTCCAGCAAATCAGCAAACTTCAAAATGTATCACGGGAGAAAAACAAAAGAAATACTAACAATTTCACTAGAGGAAATTACAGGAAATACCATGGACCTTTTAATAATAATCTGAACCAGAAAGGTTGTTGTAAATGGCCTCCATCCAACAGTAAATTGAAGCAGACTAGCAGACTAACTAGCTGCATTAAACAAGAATCAATTGTTTATTGTCTCTGAGAAACACCTTGCTAGCAAAGGAATTCAAACCTGAGTGTCAAGAAATAGTGCCATTCTGCTGGCAGATGCTGGCATGATGGGGCATAACATTGACATTTTCCCGATGACAAAGGCTGAGGAGTGTATTACTCAATCTGCAGCACACAAAGCCACTTGGCTAAGTCACCTCCATCCGTCTTATACTGGGTAGAGCAGTCAGACAATCCATCCAGCTCTTGGACTTAACACCTTAATAGAAGGGATAGCCATCATCTGCCTTCTGGTATCATGGAAGAGTATCATGGGAGAGGGTGACCCTTCACACAATGCAGGAATCCACACAGTCATCATCACTCAGAAGCAGCATGGAGTCGAAGATCCTAATCTCTGTGCCAATAGGACATTGTGCATATTGTAGCATGTTGCATGTAGAGGAAAAGGTGGGCGTTCTGATATTATGGTATGCTGGTGGGTAGTCAAGAGCACTGTGTAGTGAATGCATATAGGGTCAATGCAGAAGCTGGTTCTGCATTGTTCCCATTGAAGAGCTTAATATTTTTTATCATGCAATGTCTTTCTTTCTCCATCAGTTGGTCATAATTATCTGAGCTGACATCTGTGGTCTCAGAGTTTCCAGAACTCTGGATTGTGTTGTGTGTGTGTGTGTGTGTGTGTGTGTGTGTGTATCATGGAACTATAAAGGGAGTCATGAAAGAGAAAGAAAAAATCTTAAGAGAGAAAAGGGTTATAAAATACATTTGACATATAAGCAGAAGGAAACAATTTGTAGGGAGGAAGGAAACCTGCATGAAAAATGAATGAAATAGAAGAAAATATAGGATGGGTATGTATGATAATAGCCTGGTGAAATTTATTACTTATTTATGGCAACTTAAAAATTTAATAAAGATTTTTTCACACATAAAAAATAATCCCCCAAAATATCGATGTGTGATATGCATGTATCCTGTGATTCTATATGTTTATATGAGATAGATGATAACAATCACTGAAAGGCAGAGCTTGCTTTCCAAATATAATGACCAGTTAAGATATTTTCCTACCCTCTGTGGCAGTATGATGATACTGGGTGGGTTACAACACATGTGAAACATGCCATTGAATGTCCCAGGTGGGCTTACAATTAGACTATAATTGAGCCTGGGATGAAAATAGTTTGGACACACATCTGAATAATTCCAGCCCATATGATACATAGACCTGTTTTATGATGAATCTTTTCTTTTCTTGTTAACTCTGAGGTTCAGAATTGTAGAAGTCATGTATGGACTCATACAATGATGAACTGTCATGCCTTGGTTGCAGACATGACCATGTCAGGTTAAACATGACTTTAGCATTGCTGGGGTATTCTGACATTGGCTGCTGTTTGTGCCTGTGTGTTACGTCCAGTGTGTGCCCAAGAGTACAACAAATTTCTGTGCAGCAGGCAGTGGACACTGTGGTATCTGACTCCATTATATTTGTACTTGATTGAAGATAGGCTCTTGTTGCTGTTACTCCAGTGTTCCACAAGAGGCAAGACAATTGTGAGTTTCCTTGGGAGCATCTAGGTCTATTATTGTAGCTGGCTAATTGCTTCCTGTTGTCTCTTTATATCACAGAAATTCTTTATCTTCTTAGTGTAGACAGTGTGTGTAGGAAGATATGAAGCCATGAATTAATGTGAAACGTGTTTTTGCATTTCATACAGTGTTTATTCACTTCTATGTTCTGTATAGTCCTACATCTTCCCCCCAAAATAAAAGTGAAGTCTCATTCCCTAATTGAAATTAGATTGGTAGAGTTAGGTTAATGTAGAAATCTTTCAATTTTTGCACAATCATCAAAATACGTCCTAAAAATCTAAAACATCTGGATTTTATTTTATTTTTCAAAATTATTTCAGTGTGTTACAGCTTCAAACATCAACACAAAATTTTCTTTAAACCATGTCACTTTCCAATATCTTTGAATCTTAATAAATTTTACATAATTCCTACTGATTAACAAATTAATCTTGTATGAATATATTCAATTCTTTCCGTTTTTAAAAAATTCAAAATTATTAGGAAAAATGTGTTACCAGGATGAGAGATGTTACAGAGGGCACACTCTTCTAAGAGGGCAATGGGGGAGAGTAATGTGTTTTCTCAATGAAAATTTCTCTACCAAGCTCTGGGGACTTATTTATTGTGTCTTGTTTGTTCGTTCTAGGTGAGGGGTTCAGAGTCTACAACCGGTTCCAAGAACCCACATTCTGTTCTTCCTGTGCTTTTCTGCCTCTCCCAGTGAGAGTTTTCCCGCTCCTGGTCAGGGAAGGAAACCAGGCAGAAATCCAGGGTGAGGTGCTTCCCAGCTGCTTCAACCAGCTCCTCAGCCCCATGGAGGTCCCACACCAAGCAGTTCTGCTAAAAGGCACATGAGACTAGAAACAACTTAAAATATGTAATACATTAAGTGACCGTAACTGCAAATTTGCAGCCAGCATGCTCTGCGTTGTAGATTATAAAACTAACCCAAGTTTTGGAATATTAAGCTGACACTCAAGACAACCAGGGACTCCTCAATTTAATTATCCACTGTTTAGTGGTTGTACCCAAACCTAAAAGCTGAAGAATCATTTCATCCCTTAGAGCATGGTTTACGTATAAAAATCAGACCAGGATGGGATTCCTTAGTTTAACAATTTTCTATAATGAATTGGAAACATACATTTGGATGTGGTAGACAGTCCTTCACTTCACTACTTTAGGACAGTGGCAAGTGTATTTCCTGAGATTTTCAGACCAGCCTAGTTTATCTACAAGGCAAATGCCAGGCCATCTCAGTGTAAAAAAAAATAAGAAAAGGAAATGTACATTACAAAATAATTGATAAAATATTCCTCTTTTTAAAAAGATACCATATAGGAATCACTTATAAAAAAACGGTGTTTGTTTATCAGATTTGGCTTCTTTATTTGTTTCCATAATGGGATAGAGTCTTCTCCCTGACAGTTTCTTCCTGCTCTGCCGGTATCTCCTGAGTTTCTTAGTTGGCCATTTCAGCCTACTTTCCCTTTCTTTTCCCCTTTCCTTATCTTTGTACTATCATGTCTGGATATTTATATTTTCCATGCTGCTTCTTTAGAGTTCAATTCTAATTTTAGAGAAGCAGGTTTATCAGAGAACTCTTAGGATGATACTGTTTAACTACTCCCATATCAGCCTTTCTGGAGTGCTGACCTTCCCCGTGGTCCCTTGGGCAGGGAAGTGAAGATTCTGACGGCATTTGCTCTGACAAATCCTCTTTCAATTCTTCACAGGAAACTTTTAATATTAATTCCCTGACAACTGCATTATATCTGGGTTTAGAATGAAAAAATAAATATTTACTTCACCAGCCCCAGAGCCTGTTCAAGATAAAATATCAAGTAAAAATTTAGACAGAGCATAGGACCTAAGTGTAAGATTATGTATCTCTACTATTTTTATAACAGCAGAAAATCAGAAAAACAATAAATTAGAAGACAGGTGCTTATGTTTATTTTGTAATGACAGAAAATAATTACTTATGACATGAAAGTCATAATCAATAAACAAGGGGTGAATGTGTTAACACACTCAACAGAAACCTGTGTAACTGTGACTAGATGAGTATCACATATAAACTTTTTCATTAAGTTAGAAGAATAACAAAAGAAAAATATCTAAAGGAAAACCAGAGAGGCATACAAGTACTTATATTCTATGTCTTTCTGAACAATTTCATTGCCTATGTTTGTTTTGATCTATTTCCTATCCATATGAAATAAAATAATAAGTGTTATTGAACTTAGAATCTTCTGTTAAGAATCCTCCACAGGGCTGACTTGATGTCCCTGTTTCTCAGGCTATAGATGAAAGGGTTCAGCATGGGGGTGACCATGGTGTACATTACTGAGGCCGATGCACTTGTCCTGAAAGAATGTGAGACAGCTGAACTGAAGTATGCTCCAAGACCTGTCCCATAAAATAAACAAACAACTGACAGGTGAGTTCCACAGGTGGAGAAGGCTTTGAATTTACCACCTTTTGATGAAATACTCAGAATGGAGGAAACTATTCTTTTGTAAGAATAAATGATTCCTGAAACTGGAACACCACCAAAAATTAGACCAATAATATAAATGAATATTTCATTGTTAGAAGTACCTGAATCAGCAAGAACAAGAAGTTGAGAAGTGTCACAAAAGAAATGAGGGATTTCCATAACTCTGCAGAAAGTAAGTTGTGATACAACCCAGAAGTGCAACTGAGAGTCCAGAAGACTGATGGAGAGTGACACCAGGGACAAGAAGACACAGAGGCGGGGGTGCATGATGACCGTGTAGTGTAGAGGGTGACAGATGGCCACCACTCGGTCATAGGCCATCACAGTCAAGAGAACACTGTCCAAACATCCAAAAAGAGCAAAAAAGGACACTTGTGTTAGGCAGCCTGAGTAGGTGATGGAGCTGCTGTGTGTCTGGATGTTTGCCAGCATTTTGGGGATTGTAGTGCTGCAGAAGCCAATGTCTGCCAAGGCCAGGTTGCAGAGGAAGAAGTACATGGGTGTGTGGAGGTGAGGGTCAGAGCTGACAGCCAGGATGATGAGCAGGTTTCCAAGCACTGTGACCAGGTACATGGACAGGAACAGTCCAAAGAGGACAGTATTCATTTCAGAATCCTCTGAAAGACCAAGAAGGAGGAATTCCCAGGCACATGTTTGATTCTCTCCTTCCATGAAGAAGGAATACCTAGTAAAATTAATACCATTTAAACATAAAAGCAAATAAAATGTTAATCGCTTATTATTTAAAAATATCAATATTCAAGAATTTGTTCTTGAAGACAAAGCATCTTTATGAAAGTAAGTAAAATGACATTACTGTTTTATTAGAATAAAAATGATAAGAACATGGTATATTATTAAACATGCTGAGCATTTTGTCCACTTCTTAAATATGTGTACTGTTGTACATAACCTGTGAGGCTGTTTATTAGATGTAGTAATGTTTAAATACTGCCTCAATGCTAGAATGACACTATAATTTACCTTCACTTGTTAAGATTTACTGATTTTTTCATGCCATAACCTACAAATATTAAATTATAGTGTGTAACATGTATTTATGGGGTATACTCACAAATAGACAGGGAGAAGAACTACAGAGAGTTCTGACTCAAGTAAATAAATGCTCCAAGAATGATATCTGCTTCATTATACATTATTTCCCATTACACAAGTGAGTAATGATTTGGAATTCCTATTTATTAGTGATATACTAGTTATTTCTAACCCCCTAGTACAGTATCATTCTATATGCCAGTTTTCCCAACAACAAACTCTGTGATCAAATTGGTCTATTTATATTCTGTCAATGCATTGGTGGTACGTGCTTTTTATGTGTCTATAAATTAGTTACTAAGAAACTATCTGAACAGTACTATGGTATATCATTTTTTGATAAATTTAGCACAACTTTGTTCTTTAAGCTTTCTCACAGCATGTGTGTTTTACTGCCCCACTTTAGATGATGCATAGTCCTATCTGAAATATGAAGCTCACTTTGTTTTTTAATTTCCCATTATAACAATTCTAGGAATGTCTTCCTGCATGTGCCTGTATCATTAAGCAATTATTACTATGAGACAACACATCGATAGTAATTGTTTTAATTATAAAATGTGATAGTATTAGTTTTCCTTGTCTTCAAAATTTCATGTAATAATGGTAAAATCAAATGTTAAAAGAGTCAAAATCACTATAGAAGAAAAACAAAGCTGTCATTTGAAGAGATTCCTTACGACACTGTGTGAACCAATAACTAACCTGAATAGTCATCTGAGCTGAAACTTTGCATGTCACAATAGGTGATGAGGAAATATTTCTCCCACAGTGAATCCTCTACTTACTGTATTCCCTCTGAACTCATTGAAGTGCTGGTGATCGTTCTTGCCATATAAACAATGTGTCCTGATCTGCTGTCTCTTGCATGCTTGTTTCACAAAGGCTGAGGGTTTCTTGTAAGAAGTGGCAGGAATCAAGAGTAACATAAGGCCACTTAGTAACAGATGATGCTTTTGGAGAGAGGAGACACAGGTGTGGACACTACCTGAGAGACACAGGGATTCTAAAAGGCCAGAAGCAAAGATAATTATTTTTACTTACTTTGCTTTGGGAATTCAAGTAACAATGCTCCTAATTAGTCACATTGTGCAATGTTATCATAATCTCTGAAGATTTCTTATTGTTAAAAGAAAAATAAATACTTTTGTAGCTCTCAGAAACACCTTCATTTTCTCACAAATCCTCCTGATGGTCTTATTTCTCATTACAAGTTCACAGCAAAAAATGTGACATTTTAACCTCTTCTGTGCTTCTTGTTAGACCTTACCATCTGTATCTTTTACACATCATATAATGTACAGAGAATTTTAAATTCTATAGGATATATTCTATGCCATTTCCATTTTCTCTATTAAGATTTGCATCAAGTAGAATCTTTATAAATTTTTATGTCCTTCACCTGTGCAATGTGGTAATGTTCATTGGAGATTCATAACTTTTGCTTATATAAATAGAAGCCAAACTTATTGTTTATTTCCAATTCTCCTATAGTGAATTCTTAAAACTGCTTTTTATATGCATACATTTGTAACTTTATACTTTGAGTAAATAATTCTGGGGCCCCTAGCAGGCTGTACTTTGTGTGCTATGATTGTTCTATTAGCGGAGAGCCTATTGGGTACAATCCCAACTTTAATCTCAGTCACATGCCTGTCTGCATCATGGTCTTTTCCAAGACTCAGAAATTTCCCTAAATTTTTGCCAGCTAGTTTCTCACAGGCAGATGTTCAGTCTGACAGCTGCCTTCCCAAAGTTCTGGCAAACAGGTTTCTGAAAACATAAACTTGAAATCCAGAGAGAGTATATAACATGAATTCTGAAGTACAGAAGCGACATGCCACATTTTTGGCTATGTTATAGGCTTACAATTAACACACTGTAGTCAGGGGTGTTAGCTTCCTCATTATAACCATTTCCTTGTAGCAATGAGTAGATGAGTTCAGTTCCTTCAATTCTAAAAATACTCACAGTGAAAGCCTATGGTTCTAGCCACAGTGTGGTAAAATGGATGAGAAGGAAACCTGGAGTCCACTCTCCCACTACCCTGCCACCAAGTTTCAAGCATTGAGAAACCCTCATCACATACAGGTAGGCAGAGTTCCTGAGGACTACCTACAGTGTTGTCTTCTATTGTCTACTTGTAGATATAGACACATGCGTGCATGCATGAACATTTTTGTGCACACACACACGCACACAAAGATACTGCTAAAAAAAAAGAACTGTGCCAAGATCACACTGAACATGATATAAATACCATTAATGGAGGTTTATGTGAAGAGTCCTGAATTTTCCCAATAAGACACCACACTTCAAACTCAAGTTCTTAGTACAGCATGATTCTGGAAATAAATTCTTCTCTTCAGAATATCAAACACTCATCATTCACCATAATATTTGTATAATTTCCTGTATTAGTACCATCATACAGATAAAATTGATTCTTATTTTAGTAGCTCTGCAGACCATACCACATTGTTTGAATCAATGTTGCCATCAGATGCAAATGTAAGTATAGTTTAATCAGTAATGTCATTATAGATATCTTACTGTGGTACCATGGAAATGGATCAAAAGCCTCACATGGCCGGTTGAGGACACTAGAGGCTCCTGCTATCAAAGCAGAAGAAAGCTGGCAGCCCCTTCCCAGATGAGTCATTTCCTCAGTTCCCTAGCCTGCTCTGAACTGGCAATTGGGTAGGACATGCCTGGGCCTGCCTTGCCCTTTTGACACAGCCAGGAAGGTGCCACCTCTTAGCCCAGAGGCCTGCCCCTGGGCTTAAAGCTGCTGCCACACTTTGATTGCTGCTGCTATTGATATTGTTATATCCTGATATTGTTACTTGCCCTTGTCCATAGGGTGGAGAACCCATGGGCAGCAAGAATGACAATCATGCCTGGGGCACTGGCCTGCTGATGGTGCCAGGGGCAAGGTATTGTGCAGTGATCTGGAACTTCCTACCCAGCTGTAAGATCACCCTGATTCTGAGCAATAACAAGATTCTGAGCAGAATAATGCTGCATTTAATAGGTTAAATCCCCTTGAAAATCTCCCCAATTAGTATTACCACAAGAGGCTAGGCTGATGTCTGTGATCCCTGCTAGAGCAGGAGACTATGATGATTTCCAGTGACTATTGGTTTCATGCATCGCCTTCAAAGGCTAGGAAACGGTGCTGAATCCTCTAAACCAGTTACAGCCATGTGGGTGCTGGAAACTGACTAGAGTCCTCTAAAAGAGTACTAAGATCTTTTAACTGCTAAAACCCCTTTCCTCTGTCCCCAGTGGGACTTAATGTTACTGAATTCAATTTTCAAATATTTCCTTCTGAATTTTTCCATCTATGTTAAGAAAATTGGTCTGCAGTTTTCTTTTGAGCATGTTCCTTGCTCAGTTTTGCTAGTAGGTTAAAGCTGGCTTAATTTAATGAGTTTGATAGTAAAATCTGTACTGAAACAAGTGTTCCCATTCTTACCACAGATAATCCTTATATTATAACTTTATAATATATAAAGTTATAAGTAGAGTCTTAAGACAAGACAAATATATAGAAGGCTCACATCTATCAGAAAGCATCGATAAGAACATGGCAAAGCAGAACCAAGAAATTTAGGTAAGGAGGACAAATCTCAGAGAATAGTACACTCAGACATATATAAAGCAAACATTTATGGACTTTTCAAATACTTCAAACAATATTATGTTATAATCAAGAGACCAAAAATAAGAATCCATGCTATTTAGAAGAGTGATGTTAGGTGAAAGGAAAACGCATAAACAAATTATTTTGTGAAATTATAGAAGAAAATTCCTCAACCTAGAAAAAAGAAGTTCATGTCCAAATAAAAGAGCATTTAGAAGCACAAACAGACACTACCAGAAAAAAAATCTGATTGACACACCATGTCAATGTATTAAAGATACAAAGTGAAGGAATATTACAAAAGCTGAAATATTTGAACAGTTTCATATTATTCATCAGCAACTAAGAAGCCAGCAGAAAAAAAAAGCCATTCCGTGATATATTTCAAGATGAAAAGTGACATAGTTGTCAAACAAGTCGCTGTGCCCAGTGAGGTTATGTGCGGGGTCCAGCCTCAGTAGCAGGATGAGGATCAGGGAAAGATCTGAGGAAGGGATGGATGGATGAGTGACAAAGTCACTGAACCTGAACCTTATTTGATAAAGTGAAAGCTGGTGAATCACTCAGCTAGGGACTTCACTAGTGCTCTCTCACTTTGGCATGGATCACCCCCGTCTTTTATACTGTACAGAACTGTTTTCAAAATCATCCAGTTATTGCATTACATAAAGGTTTTCTCTCCACCATCACATTAGTCACCTAAGCGATCAACGTTTTACTTTACATTTTTAGAAGCAGACTAACAACATCAGAAATAGATGAACAAAATCACATTAATTATGCAAGCTATCAATTGTTTAACTTTTCATTTTCAGAAGCAGACCACGTAGCTGGGTCAGCCTCAGGATGGCATCATGTGGTTACAAAATCATAGAGGCAACTTTATTTTTACTGAAGTGTGAGCAGACTATTAGAGTTTTACTTTACAGTCTCAGGGGCGATTATCTATGTTTCCTTGTCTTTCCAGACATACTAACTCCCCTATCCAGGCTGTTTGGCCCTTGTCATTATGGGGAACCAGTGCCTTTGTCACACAACTCTCTCATTCTCTGTGTGTGTCAAGTCAGAGATATTAGGCACAAAACAACTCTCACGTTACTTAGGGCATCTTGAACTTGAGGGTCAGTAAGACTGTTATTTACTCTTAGTGTTAGAATCACCATGACCTTGTTTTCTACAATGTGTGCTTTTCCAGTTAGTAAGAGCTGAATTGTAGATTATTTTTAATTTTATCAATAAACAAAACAAACCCCATGACTGAAAAGACTATCAGCATCTGTGAAGCAGAAAGAAGTGGAGAGGCAACTATGTCCTTGTCATGCCATCAACTGGATCCTTGTCATGTAGTTACCTGCACTGCCATGGTGGTGGCGTCACTGCAGTTAAGCTACAAAATTAATGAAAAACATATTTAAGGACAAGTACAAATTAAGGTAATTCATCAAATCTAAGTCAGACCAGTTGGAAATTCTTAAAGGAAAACTAAGTGGCGAGGTAAATAACTCTTCTACTGAGCTATCTTGGCAAAATGCCTAACTCAGGATGGAACCTAAGCAATCTAAAGATTCAACACTGTCCCTATCAAAATCTCAACACAATTCATTACAGACTTTAAAAGGACAATACTCAGCTTCATATGGAAAAACAGAAAAACCCAGGATAGCCAAAATAATCCTCAAAAAAAAGAACTTCTTATTCTTGATCTCAAGATGTACTATAGAGCTATACTAATAAAAACACAATTTATTGGTATAAAACATACATGTTGATCATTGGAACCAAATGAAAGATCCAGATATAACTCAACACACTTATGGATACATGGTCTTCGATAAAGACACCAGTAATATACGATTTTAACAAACTGCATATTTATAATTGTAATTTGTAATTATAAAATACAAATATACAATGGAACTAAGAATGGATCTTTAATAAATGATGCTGGTATAAACTTATCCTGGATGAGGTAACCTCAGTCCCAGAAAGACAAACATGGTATTTACTCTCTTATATGTGTATAGTACCAGCTAAGCAAAATAGAAAGGTACTATTATCCACAGACAAGGAAAAACAATGTAACAAGAAGGGTCCCAGTTGGATTGTAGGGATCTCCCTGGTAGGTGGAAATGGAGCAGAGGGTGCAGATGACACAGGGGAGGCGGGGAATGGGAGTTGTGGGGGATCCATGGAAATGGGAGCAACAGAGTGAAAAAATATATGGAGAGTCTAAAAGAATGGGGAGAAATTAGTGTAGTGGAAATTCACAGGTATCAATGAGGGAGACCCTAGCAAGGATCTCTGTAATCGGAGATAGTGAGGAAAGTTTTTTTTATAGTCTGGCAAGATTTTCAGTTGTGAGACTGGGACACCATTCCAGCCACAAAACCTATGACTTATGTCTTATTCACACTGAAAGATCCTTGTTGACAATGGAAAGGCAGAGCTCCATGCCAAAGGAGGGAACCCCTACTTGCAATTGCAGGACAGGCCGGGAACTAGAGACTAGTTAGCGCAGAGACAATCTCTAATGATATTGTGCTCTGCTCATAGATTGATACCAACCCAGTTCTGACAAGTGAGGCCCTCTTGAGCAGGTGATAGGAGTATATGGAGAGGCACAGGGCTAGACACTGTGCAGAAA
Source organism: Cricetomys ansorgei (assembly GCA_026225945.1). NCBI lineage: Eukaryota > Metazoa > Chordata > Mammalia > Rodentia > Nesomyidae > Cricetomys > Cricetomys ansorgei. The sequence goes on from JAMJFZ010001505.1 coordinate 60,329, forward strand.
TTGGCATAGCCATGGAAGAGGAAGAGAATGCATGATAAAAACCAGAGGTCAAGGACAGGAGGAGCACAAATCCCACAGTGTCAATGACTAACACTCTTAGGAGGCCACAGAGACTGAAACCATAGACACAGAACCTGTAGGATACCCTTAATAAATCTCATGGTTGTCTAGTCTCCTTGAATAATACTTTAAGGCTGGAATGGTGGTGTCTCTGAAAATTTTACCTCCCTTTCAGGCCCTTTTTTCTCCTTCCTAACTTCCTGGCTCACTCTTGATGTAGGAATTGGTGCCTGGCCTTATTTCATCCCACTATGTCATGCCCTGATTGTGGTATAACCCTGGAGGAATAGTTCTCTTCCGGCAATCAAGGAGAGTGTTTATGGGTGGTGGTGGGGTAGATCTGGGAGAGATGGGGTTATCTGAATGTGGAGTGAATGAAGAAGGGGCCAGAATGTATTCTATAAGTTGTATGAGAGAAGAAACATAAAAAATAAGCTTAAGAAAAAAGTCTCATCCACAAGCATATGGGAAATAGTACACTTCATTAAAGAAACAGATGAACTAATGTCTGAAAAAGAACCAGTATGTTCACAATAGCAACTCAGCAAACTCCAAAAACTATGGGAGGAAAAAAGTAATATTAATAATTTCACCACAAAAATTACAGTTAGTACCAAGGTCCTTTTAATAATAATCTCAACCAGAAAGGTTGTTGTAAATGGCCTGAATCCAACATTAAAATGAAGCAGACTACTTTTGAGGTACATTTAGGTGGTTTCCAGTTTGGGGCTATTATGAATAAAGAAGCAGTGAATGTGATTGGGTAATATCTCTGTGATAGGGTGAAGTGTCTTTTGTGTATATGACCAAGAGTGGTATACCTGAATCATGGGGTAAATCCGTTATCCTTTTTTAAAGGAACGACCACAATTATTTTCTTTTCTTTGTATCAATACAAGTCTGCACTCCCACCAACAATGCGTAAGTATTCTCACATCCTTGCCAACATGAGATATCATTGGATATACTGATTTTAGCCATTTCGATCAGTGTAAGATGAAAAAGTGGTTTTAATTTTCTTTTCCCTGGTGACTATGGATGTCAAATATATCTTCAAATGTTTCTCAAACATTTGAGTTTTGCTTTTGATGATTCTCTTTTTAAATCTATAACCCATTTTTAGTTTCTTGTTTGTTTCATTGATCTCCATTGTTTCAGTTGTTCATATATTTTGGATTTTAACCCACTATTGTAGTTGTAGTTGGTAAAAGTATTTTTCTTTCTGTAAGGTGCTTCCTTGTTTGAATCACTGTGACCTTTTCTCTGTAGAAGGGTTTCAGGTTCCTGAAATCCCATTCATTAACTGTTGGTCTTAGTACCTGTTCCAACAGTGTCTGTTTCAGAAAGTCTTTTCCAGTGTCAGTGAATACATGGGAATTCCCTGCTTCCTCTTCTATCACAGTCAGTGTACGTGGTGTTAGGTTGAGGTCTTTGATCTATTTTGAGTTGAGTTTTGTACAGGGTGGTAAGTATGGGTACATCCAGTTTGATCAGCACCATTTATTGAAGTTGTTGTCTTCATTCCTGTGTTTATTTCTAGCTTCCTTATCAAAAATTATGTGTACTTAGGTGAATGAATTTGTTTTTGGAACTTTCTTTAGAAATCCCTAATCATTGTATCTGTTTTGTGCCCAAACAATGCTATTTTTATCATTATACATTTGTAGTAAAATTTGAAATTGAGAGTGGGATGAACTCCCCGAGGTCTTTTATTCTCTGGAGTTCTTTAGCTGTTCTTTTTTGGTGTGTTTCCATATGAAGCTGAGAATTGTCCTTTCAGGATCTCTGAAGAATTTTGCTGGGATTTTGATAGGGATTATATTGAATCTTTAGATGGTTTTAGGTAGGACTGCCATTTTTACTGTATTAATCCAATCAAGCTGTGAATTTGGAAGACTTTTCCATGTATGATATCTTCTTCAAAGACTTAAAGTTTTTAATCATACAAGGCTTTCACATGCTTGTTTAGAGTTACCACAAGAGTGTTTGTATTCTTGAGGGTATTTTGAATGGTGTTGTTTCCTAATTTCTTTCTCAGTCTTTCCTGTTTGTATGTAGAGCTACTTTGTATTAAGCTGGTTTGCTGAAAGTGTTTATCAGTTGTAGGAGTTTCTGGGTGGAATTATTAGGATCACATGTTTACTATCATATCATCTGCAGATAAAGATACTTTGGCTTCTTTCTTTCCAGTTTGTATTCCCTTATTCTTCTTCAGTTTCTTATTTTTCTAGCTAAATCTTCAAGTACTATATTGATCATATATGAAAAGAGTGGACAACATTTGCTAGGTACTGAGTTTAGTAAAATTGCTTTGTTTTTCTCTCTATTTAAGTTGATGCTGGCTATGCACTTATTGTAAATGATCTTTTTACTGTTGGGGTATGTCCCTTGTGTTCATAATCTCTCCAGGACTTTTATTACAAATGGTTTTTGGATTATGTCAAAGGCTTTTTCTGCATCTAGTGAGCTGATGATGTAATTTTTGTCTTTAATTTTCTTTCTATCGTGGAATACATCTATCAATCAATTGATGTATAGTGAATCATCGGGTATCTCTGAGTACTATTTCAGCATACTTGATAGTCTTTTTGATGTGTTTTTGAATTCAGTTTGACTGTATTTTATTGAGAACTTCCACATTCATATTAATAAAGGATATTGGTCTATAATTCTCTTTGTTTGTCCTTTATTTGGTTTGGTTATCAGTGTAACTGTGGCCTTGTAACACCTGTTGGACAATATTCCTTCTGTTTCTATTTTGTGTAATAATTTGAGAATATTGACATTGAATTTTCTTTGAAAGTCTGACCTAATTTTGTGCTAAACCCATGTGGTCCTGGGCTTATTATCATATGGGATAATTTAAATTGTGGTACATATGTCACAAGAGCTTATAGGTCTGTTTCCAGGTCTTTTGTTAAGTTACTCATATGAAATATCTCTGATTACTTTTATGTAGGCCCCTAGTGATATGCGTTTGCCCTTGAGACATGCCTTTATCATGTGCCAAAAATTGGGTATTTTGTGTATTTAGGAAACATTTAATTCCTTTCTCAATTTTTATATGAACTCATTTTTCAGGCATGAGTGACTTGATCAGTTTCTGTGAGTTTTGAACATTCTGATGTTTCTGATGTTGCTAATATCCATGTTGAATTGTGGTGGTCAGATAGGATGGAGATAGGCTTCAGTGTGGTATTTACATTTTTTTTCTATTTGTAGAGACTTGATATTATGTGTTAAAACATGGCTAATATTGGAGAAAATTCCATGAGCTGCTGAGAAGAAGGTTTATTCTTTTGTGTTTTGGTGAAATGTTCTGTAAATATCTGCAAGATCCATTTGTTTTACAATGTTGTGAGCTCCAGCATTTCTCTCTTCAGTTTTTTGGATGACAATTCTGCTTGTGAGAATGGATATTGCAGTATCCTGTTTTCAATGTGTGATGGTCACTGTATCATTTATACACTAGTAGTCTTCCGTTTACCAACATGGCATAGATGTTAAGGATTTAGGTGTCCTTTTGATGTTAATTTTCCTCTGATCAATATGTTACGTTCTTGTCTATCTCTTCTGATATGACTTGGTTTGGAGTTTACTGTGTCAAACTCTAAAATGTCTACACCATCTTGTTTCTCAGGTCCACTGGCTTGTATTATATTTCTTTCATCCTTTTGCCATGAGGTGATATGTTTCCTTGATGTTAAGGTATGTTTCTTGGATGTAGCATAAACATAAATTTTTCTCACCCATTCTGAAAGACTTCTTTATTGAATTTTGAGATCATTGATAGTGATAGAGGTCAATAAGCAGTGTTTGTTGATTTTCCTTATTTTGTTGTTGTTGCTAGTTGTGTATGTTTCCCTTGTTTTGATTGCTTCTCTTGAGTTATTTATTCCATATCTTTTCTTCGGTTTGGTTAACCAATTTGCTGGAATTTTCTTCTAGCATCTCCTGTTTGTTCGGATTTGTACATAAATACTTCTTTTTACACAGAATATTTTATTTTATCCATTTATTAAAATTTTTCCTAGGAGTACTTATATAGGCTATTATCTGTTGTCTCTTAGAGGTTGTAGACTATCTGTCCAGGTCCTTCTGGATTTTTCAGTTTCCAGTGAGAAGTTAGGTGTGATTTTCACAGGTATGCTTTAATATGTGTTACTTGCAGCCTTTAACATATTTTTGTTCTGTATGTTTTTTTTCTGATTTTTATTGTGGTCGAACGGACATTTTTTTTCTTGTCCATTCTGTTTAGTGTTCTGCAATTGTCTTGTATCTCTATAGACAACTCATTTCTTAAGTTAGCAATTTTTTTCTATAATTCTACTGAAAATACATTCTATGTCTTTGACCTTGCTTTCCTCTCCTTCCTCTACTCTTATTATTCTTGGATTTGGTCACTTTATAGTGTCCCTGAGTGCCTGGATGTCTTGTGCCTGGAGATATATTTCAGATTTATCATTTCCTTTGATTGTATTTATTTCTTCTATCTATTCTTCAATACTTGTGAGCCTCTCTTTCATTTCTTGTATTCTATTGGTGAGTCTTGCCTCTGTGGTTTCTTTTCAAGTTCCCAAATTTTTTCATTAGTAGATTTCCCCCAATTTGTGTTTTCTTTATTGATCATATTTATATTTCCAGGTCTTGAACAGATTAAATCATTTCCTTCCAACATTTGTTTGTGTTGTCACAGATTTCCTCCAGGAATTTCCACATTTTATCTTTAAGGACAGCTACTATACCCATAAAAGCTGTTTTGAAGTCATATTTTTGTGCATCATCTCTGTTGCAATAATCATGGCCCACTGTAGTAGGGATCCTAGGCTTGACTGGAAACATTGTCTTGGCTGTTATAATGTTTTTACCTTGGCATCTAGGCATCTTGGATTGGTTTCACAGTATTTCGTGGGTGCTGACATACAGTGTTTTCTTTGTTAGTCGGGTGTTATGTTCTTTGGTTTCTGTTTCCATAGTGATTCTTCAAAGAAAATGGTAACTGTGTGTTGCTTGGTAGGTAGATCTTCTTGGGTCCTGCTAAGTGTGAGCACTGGGGTTCCAAGTAAATTGTATTTCTGAGTCTCAGAAACTGACATGGGGATTGGCTATAAAGGAGGTTTGAAGGGATTTTCAGGAGTGAGGAAAATAGAGTGTTCCTCTAGGACCTTCTTGGTTCCTTCAGAATGGGGGTAGAGAACAAGAAAAGGCCACAGCAGAAGGTCTACTGCAGAGCTGGGAATGAAACTGGGGATTGGATTTGGAGAAATGGAGGGAAATGTGAAGCTCTGCAGTTAGCCTACTTGTTTCTCTGGTGAGAGTGGCCTGTTGGTTCCCAGGGAGTGACTGCTGGAGTTGGGGGCTGGGAAAGAGTAATGAGTATGGGGATGGAGGCTAACAGGAGATCTCTGTGATCCACTGGAGATGGTGGTAGGCAGGTAAAGGGAGGCTGCATCAGGTGTTATGCTGCAAAGTTGGTGATGAGACTGGGGATTGGGTTAGAAGGAGCAGAGGGAAGGGTGAAGATCTGCACTTAGCCTAGTTACTTCTCTGGTTGAAGTGCCTTGCATCTTCCCAAAGAATTCTTGTTTGTGTTGGCCTTCTTGATGAAACAATTATTGGGGAATAAAAGTTTATGGGGTGTGGAGATCTGTGCAGTTCACTGGAGATGGGGATATAGTGAAAGGGAGGTTTCTAGAGGTGGTCTACCAGAAATCTGGTGATGAGACTTGGGGAATGGACTTGGAGAGGAGGGTTGAGGAAGAACTTCATTTAGCCCTGACTTTTTCCCTGGTCAGAATGTCCACTGCTGTGTTTGTGGCAGTAATTGTTATTATGTTTGTAAAACATAATATCCTTTTACCCCATAGATCTTTACTATACTTTGCATAATTTTTGTAATTTAATGATTACATTTTCTAACTAGGTCTCACAACAAATATTTGTTGACAGGTTCACAGGAACTCATGGCTCTTGACAGGCTCAGTGTTGTACAGATCTAGTTCAGGTAGTCAGTCACATATGCGACATGGTAGTCTTAAAATTGGCATATCACGTCTTGGACACTGAATTATCATTCTCTCTCACATTCTTTCTGATTAGTGCTCTTTAAGGCTTCTTGAGCCTTAGCACGCATGGATTGAATGTCCTGTTTCAAGATGAACACTCAACCATCACTTATTCTTAGCATCACTAACAGCCATATGTCTCTGCATTAACCATTGTTGGTGCCAAAGAGAAGCTCCTCTGATTAAGGATGAAAGGAACATGTGTATTGGTATAAACATAAATTAAAAACTACAATGAGGTGCTACATCAATTTAGTTAAACAAAAGTAATGAGGCCCTTTCTTGTGTCTGTGAACTCCATGAATATCTGTTTTAACCAGGTATACAGTATCAGGTATGTATTGTCTCCTGTCAAGGGGGCTTCAGGCCAAGGTGATAGCAATTGGTTACCACCATGCAGTTAGATATAAATTGCACCAGCAATCAAATGTCTTACATAGCAGGTTGCCACTATAGTCCATAGCGTTCCTTGCTGGGTAACTCTCTCCCTGAAGCCCACATAGCATTTCAGCATTGTTAGACCTACCCAGAAAGAGGAAGTTTGCAGCTGAGCTTCAGCTTAATGTCTTCATGTCCAGGAAGAATGCCAATATTATTAACTAATTGTTACTGGAAATCAAGAGAAATTAAAATATCCTGCAATGGTTATGAAGCATCTGGGGCCACCCTACCATCAGCATATAAGGAAGTAAACACCTCTCACAAGAATTATGTCAGGAGATTTTGATTAGTGCTCAGTCTTGTTGTAATGTGTCTGGCTTATCTTTCCTTTGTTGAACTTTGGTAGTTTGTATGCATTTAGAAATTAATCTATTTATTTTTGAATTTCTAATTGACTGGAATAAGTTTTTTGAAGCTTGACCATAAGATCTTCTGGATTTCAGCCTCATGTGTTTTAATGTCTCCACTTACTCATGTATTCTAATTGATTTTTATTTTCTCTATTTCTTTTGGTTAGTCTGACTAAGTGGCATTTAAACATTTTGATTTTATCTCAAGAACCAACCTTTCATTTCATTGATTTTATTCTTTGTTTGTCTCTGTTTCATCGATTTCTTCCCTGAGCTTTCTTATTTGCTTTTATTCACTAGTCTAGGGTTTGGTTTCTTCTTGTTTTTCTAAGGCATCAATAAATCATTCAGTTATTTATTTATTATAGTTCTTAACTATAATGCCAAAACTTTGAGCTGTAATGTAAACTTTCCTCTTAATGTAAACTGTGTTCATTGTATCCCACAGGATTTGATTTGTTGCTTTGTGTTTTTTATTTGAGTATGGATGAGTCTGTACCAGAGCCTCTCTGTCTGTAAAGAGGTTTCACAAAAGCAAATATGCTAATATTTTAAGGAGGGACTTCTAAGTCCCTGGTCACATGCACTTATGGAATTCTGATTTAAACTTAGACCAGTTTCCTAGTAGAAATTGCTTCCAGAATTATTAGAGTAGGTAAGTATGCCATTATTTTACCTGTTTGGGACAGTGCCAGATGGGGAGGGGAAGAGTAGCACAGAGTCAAAAGATTTGAGCGTCTCTAACCTATCCCTGCTGTATGTTGGCAGAGGACAGAAGTGTGTCTATTACTTTTGTGTGTGTTTCAGGTCAGTCAACACAAAATCTAGAAAGCTTATGATTATTTTATTATATTGTCCAGGATAAGGATATGTAGTCTTCATTATTATCAAGCTATATTTCAATATTAAATCAATCCACACATAATATTTTTCTGCATTTGAAAGGGATAATTGTGGGTTTAGTTTGAATATATGAAAAATTTTGTATGCATTGAAACAACCATAAATATTTCTAAAAACAGTAAATGACAGTTATCTTTGTTAAAATCTATTATATGGTTCTTCTACATCTCTTTGGTGGACTTCAAATTTCAACTACTGCTCTGTTAAGAATCACATTGTCTTACTTAGCATTACTATTGCTGTGATGAACCACCATGACCAAAAGCAAATTGTAGTGGAAAGCTTTTATTTGCTTTACTCTTCCACAGCACTGTTCATCATTAAAAGAAGTGGGACAGGCTCTCAAACAGACCAAGAACATGGAGGCAGAAGCTGATGCAGAGTCTGTAGTATCTTTCTGCTTACTGGCTTGCTCTCCTTAACTTGCTCAATCTGCATTTTTATAGACACAAGACCATGGGCCCAGGGATGGCACCATCTGTCTTGGAGTGGGCCTTCCCCTGTCTTTCACTACTTTAGGAAATGCTCCATGCTCTTGCCTATAGCCTGAACTTATAGATACATTTTCTTATTTGTGGTTCCCTCCTCTCAGATGACTTTACTTTGTGTCAATATGACATAAAACTGTCTAGCACACAAATTAATATTTGCTATAAGTTCATAAATCTGCCATTATTATGACAGTAATTTCAATATATAAAAGATTTTCAAGTGTATGAAATGGTTCTGTACATGTTTATTTGGATAAACTCCATACAGTGTTGCTAAGTACATGGCAAATAGTATATTTCCTCTCTTTACATTTTCTTCCATTTTTAACAGTAGATTTTTGAATTTTTTAATGTTTTCTAATTTTAAATTTATCCCAATGCATACAAGATTCAGACACAGCATTTAACATCTAAATTTTTATTTTGTATGATCAAGTTAGCAATAATGGGAAGGATTTCATAATAACATTTGCATACACATTTTTTTATTTGTTTCTTTTTCCCACTGCATGTTCCTTGCTGGTCCCTTTCTTGTTCCCCAATAATCTCAGTTAATTTCCCTATTACCCAAGAATTCCTCTCAGTGATCTTCCTGTGACTGAGAATAAAAACTTCTGGAAAGAGAGTGCACAAGTGAGGAAGGATTCTCATTCTGGAGTGACAAGGAAACAAAATATAGACTGATTGAGCTCTCATTAGAGAAAAGGACTTCAATCACTAACCCACAGTTTGTGATCTGTAAGCAGGTGCCAGAAATGCAAACATGATTCCAGTGTTCTTGACCTACAACTATAATAATTTACCCAAAGTTTGTTTCTTCTATATAACGTAAACCTAATTTTATATAAAATAGTGAAGGCAAACAGAAAACTTGATTGATGATAGATAGATTGATGGATTAACAGACTGATATATATATAACAGGGTCTTGAGCTTAGGGATTCAAAATAAGCAGCACCCTGTAAAACTGTTTATGTTGTAGATACTGCTTTATTCTGTTCCTCATTTTCATCATCAGAATAATATTACTTAGCACAACTTATGGATGAGCTTATTGGGATCTATTTTCTGTTTCCCCATATGAGATGTTTTTAGAAGTATACTCAGTAATAGAGGAAGTTTGCTTTGAGTGTGATACCTAATGTACCCAGTACCTGAAATTTAACCAGCACTGAACCTTAAAACACATTATACACCCATCTAACTACATCCACTGTTGAATGCGCTATTCAACATTAAGTACGAGTTGACAAAGAAACATTGTTTCTAACATTGCTTCTCCTTGCCTTCCTGGGAACTGACTGATTTTCATTGTGGCTATTATGTCTAAAGACCAAATAATTGAAATATGCTGAGTAAAGTCTCAAGGCTCCCTCTTCATGATTGACATGGACACGCTAAAAAATAAGAGGAGACACTGGAATGGAAGCCATATTTTTATGGTTAACGAATGAGGAATGAGGATAAGAGACAGAGAGATAGGAGGTGGAGGACACAGAGAAGAGGAGAAGATGAACAAATGAATGTCCACAAAAGGGGCAATGTCCTTGCTCTACTTAGACATGAAACTTTTTAATATAAATTTCATTAATTTATTCCCATTTGCTTTTCAGATTCAAGGAGTTTTATTCCCAAGCTTTAATGTTTCAGGTGTTCCCAGAAAAATAGATGACTGTGACAAATTTTACTATCCTAATTTGGTCAGATTCACAAGTTTTAGAAGACTTGATTATCATCTGTCTCATAAATTCAGTCTCCTTTTCATCTGAATATTTTGGCAATTTAACAACAATTAACTTCAGTCATGTGTGGTGGTACACACCTTAATACTAGCACTTAAAATGCAGAGGCAGATATAGTAGTTTTAGGTCAGCCATGACTCTCTAGAGAGATCCTGTCTCAAAAAATAAGTAAATAAGTAAGTAAATAAATAAGTAAAATGACTAAATTTCTCTATTTTCACTCCAGTCAATATGCATTTGTTGTTTAAAAATTAGGACAATTTGAAGTTTCAATGTTTAGGAATATTATGGAAACAATGTGGCTGTATTCATAGTTCTATGTGGTTAGTTTTTATATTTTTCTATCCTGTGTCTGAAGTTCAATCCATGGGACCTGTTATTCAGCAATACAAAAGTGGAGCCTTTTTAGGGACTTGCTAATGTCCTGGTTTCTCAGACTGTAGATGAAAGGATTCAGCATGGGAGTGACCACACTGTACATTAGTGAGACAACTACATTGTTTCCAGAAGAGTGAGACAAAACTGAACCAAGATACTCTCCAAGTCCTGTTCCATAAAATAAGCATACCACTGCCAGGTGAGACCCACAGGTGGAGAAGGCTTTATACCTCCCACCTGAAGAGGAGATTCTCAGAACAGAAGAAATGATTTTAATGTATGAGACGAGGATCCCTGTTAAGGGAAGAACACCATATATAACACCAATTATATAAGTGAGTATGCTATTATTAAATGTGTTGTTGCAGGCTAAATTTAGAAGTTGAGAGGGGAGACAGAAGAAATTAGCAATTTCCACATCTTTGAAACACTCCAGTTGTAAAGCAATCAAACTGTGAAGCAGAGATTCAATTAGGCTAGCTGAAAAGGACACTAAAACCAAGATACCACAGTGACAAGGGTTCATAACTAGTGTGTAATGCAGGGGGTGACAGATGGCCACAAACCTGTCATATGCCATCACAGTCAGGAGCATGCTATCCATACATGCAAACATGGTGAAAAGAGTCATCTGAGTCAGGCAGCCGCCATAGGATATGGATGGACTGTGGGTTTGAAGGTCCACAACCATGTTTGGGACTGTGGTAGAAATGAAGCCAATGTCAGCCAAGGACAGAATGGAGAGGAAGAAGTACATGGGAGTGTGAAGGTGGGAGGAGGAGCTGACAGCCAGGATGATGAGCGTGTTCCCAAGGACTGATATCAGGTACATGGACAGAAACAATCCACAGAGAACAGGCTGCAGTTCTGGGTCATCAGAGACTCTCAGAAGATGGAATTCTGAAACGTGTGTTATATTTTTTGTTTTCAGTTTCATCATTCACCTTTTAAAAAGGTAAGAAATGATTATCAAAATGAGTCAGATGTAATATCACCTAATTCTAGATAATTTGAATGCAAATACTCTCATTTAAGGTGTTCCATATTCTTACAGAATATTTGTATATTCCCAAAAGGCATCTTTGAACCATTTCATTACTGCTTTGTGTGCTATTTACTTCCTTAGGTACACAAATAATTCATATATATCATCTATGCCAAATTAGGAGACCATAAACATTTGAGGAAAAAAAGGTCCATAGTCATAATGAAGTGGAGCACACTCTATTGAGACAGTAACAAATGAAGTAATGCCACCTCCCTCCAATGAACAGCATCATTCTAATAGAAGAAAATTAGGAAGTACACAATTCAACCTCACATTATTCTAATAAGATGCTATCAGGCCCTCTACTCATGGGCTCGCATTCACACACACACACACACACACACACACACACACACACACACACACACACAAAAGGAAAAAAGAGGCATCTGAAAAAATATTTTTTTCTTTTTCCTTTAAGTTCTGGAAGCACTATATAAACACTAAGTTACTTGACAGACATGTATGTGTATGCTTGTAAACACAATATCTGTGAGATTCAGATAGAAAATATATCGAGAATTTCTGCTACTTTAGAACATCAGGACAACAGATTATGAGGGAAGATGGGCAGAAGGACATATAAGGGAGTAAATATGCACAAGGTTCATGCAACCCTTAAAACACAATAATTGATTCCAATATTCTGTACAACCAATAAAGAAGAATAATATTTTAAATTAATATCTGTTAGAATAACACAAACAGTTTGAGACAGTCCAGGATATGGAGAAAATGACTCCCAAAATAAAGTCCATAATTTATACTCTTTAAACATGGTAGTATGCCAGTGACTCTCAGGAATTAGTCACTATTCTGACTTACCTCTTTAGTGGATGTGTTTTAAATTATTTAATATGTAACTCCCAGATTTGGATTTGGTAATGTTTAGTTTTTCATGAAAGTGGGATTTTAGTTGAAGATAATTTTGTTCTCTGTGTGACAACAAATGTGGCATTGACATTTTCTGTTCCTGGTTAGTGAGGAAATGATAAATCATATGAAGTGTCTTTGGAAATTTTGAAATTATACAAGTTTGTATCAAAACAGATAACATCACCTTCGTTTAAACTCTATCCCATGTAAACTATTAGCATTGTCCTATTTTTCTGATTGTAAGAACTGTGACTTATTTTTCATGTTTTAAATGCAAGTAAATCCTCAAAGCCCAAGTCTAAACACCATTATTTCTAATTAAGATATTTCATTTGTAACTTTACTGATGTACAGATGATTTTCTACATTCATCTTCATCTGCTTTAAAGAAAACAGAGTTGGTTAATTGTCAGGTCACAGTAAATTAAATGAGATAAATGAGCAACACAAATTAATTTAACCTCACATCAAAACACTGTGCAAAAGATTATAAGATAAATGTAATTTAAACTTCATGTGCATACTGACATTTTCCTCATATATAAGACACAGAACTAACACCTCCCTTGCATGGTTGCTATATGAATATGTTTATAAACTTCTTAATAAAAATAAAAAGTAGTACTCTAGGTCTCACTAGTCAACATGTTTAACTAGATAAATTTACACATTCAGCTATCTAGACTATTGATAGCAATAATTCAAATTTAAAAAATCTTACTTCAGGCCTTCAAAGTGCTGTAGTTTAGTGTATACATATTACAGGGTGATTGAATATTTATGTTGATTCAGTGTGTTACAACTATGATTAGTAACAAAAAACAATATTTATGGAACATTTTCTAAATGCAAGGCAGTTTTCCACTCTGCTTAAGTATGATTACAAGAATTTGAAATCCAGTTATTGTGTATAACCTGCTATTTTTGATATATGTACATGAAGTAGAACCAGCGTAAGTGGAAACTAAATTTAATAAGTTTCTGATACTTCTCTTCAATTACCATAGTCCTCATTATAACATAGATTATATTAATATTCTCCCTGCTGCCACCCAAATTGTTAGGTTTGGAGACTTGCAATAATCCTTCCTATATCTACCATCTCTCTTAGCTTATTTAGTCAAGTTACCTTCTTTCTCAGTCATTAAGAGACAATGCAGATCTGAACACCATGATGTTCAGTGTCAGATGAACGTTCAGTCTAGGTGACCAGGATACATATAAACAGAGCCAGAAGTTTCTACAGGCTGGTTATTGACCATTCTATGTCCTTGGAGGATCAGTACGTAGAACTCATAATTACGCAAATGGGACCAGGTAGTACTAGTCCTGGTTGAATTCATGATATTAATTGTGGAAGAAAACGAGGGGAGAAAATATAAGTTTGGACTCTCTGTATTTAAGTTAAACTGTTGTGTATGAAGTCCTTTATGTAATCCTAAGTATATTGAAATTCTACCTCCTTTTTTTCTATTAATAGCCCATATATTGTTATATATATTGTAATCCAGCAATTTTAGCTGCAAAGAACTTTGATTTCCCAATTCTAGACCAGTCTATGCTGCACAGTTATTTCCAGGCAAGTGGGTTTGGAGACAATGTTCTCCAAACCTCTTATAGATATATGAACACACTTCGATGATATCAAATTCATTCACATTATTGTGAAAGTGTCAACATGGTACATCTGAAGCTTTTCATTTTTCCACATAAAGAAATAATAACAAAGTCATTATTTTCAATAGTTTTATAATCTTGAAATAACAATTGACTATGAAACAAATTAACGTTATAACTAATGTATTAAAGGCAGGGTTTATTAGCCTACATTTATGCTTCGTCTTTTTTATCCGAAATATATTGGAAAGACCGCCTCATGTTTTCAGGTGATTCTGTGCTAGTAGAGTCTACTCAGGACACTTTTAATGATCATTTTCTCAAGCTGTGGGTGAAGATATTCACGCTGTCATTTATCAACTCAGCATCTTCGTAGCTGAAAATTTGTCAGTTATTGTTGAATTAGAAACACAACTGCATGAGTTCACAAAGATAATGAAACAACTTTTCTACTGGGCCTTTTATAGACAACACATAACTACTGAGTCAGATTTGATTTCTGCTAGGTTCGAAACTAATGAAATCAGACTGAATGAGCTTAAATGTCTGGTTTTAAATGAGATCCTGACATCCAAGTAAATGTAAGGAGTACTATCTTAGATAGGAACTTTCTGAAGCAATAACCACAGGCAAGGGGGCTCATCTACAGAGTCCAACGTACTACATTCAGCAAACTGAAGTTCTAGAATTACATTTTAATTAGTATATAACTCTGAAGTCCATTGGAAATATATAATAATTAGCTGAGTTTCTCCAGGTTATTAAAACTCTAACACTTTAAGAATTAAAGGGAAATATCACTGTGAAACGTGTTCCTAGCCTCCTCATCAACTCAAGAGGAAGGTCATGTGTACTATTTATGTCAGTTCACCTTCTTGAGAATTCATTTTCTTCAACTTTCTTTGTTTTGGTATATAAAGACAGAGTCTGATGCAGCCCAAGATATTTACTGAAAATACATAAGGTCCAAGACTGTTACTGAATTATATTCCTCTTTCCACATTATAAGTCCTGAGATTGATGCTGCTCATCACCACATATACCATGCATTTATTTCCTGTTGTGGGAGTTTATTTTTAGTTATAGTTAAAGTAATTTTTTGTGTACTGTTGGAAAAAGGGCAGCCTAGGCCTTGACATTTTGCATATTCTGCATGTGTTTGATTTATGTGAGGCATGTTTGATTGCTTATGATCTTCACATGGAATCAGTAGAATACCTGAGGAGTTATTTATCAATAAAACCACCTGAGCTGAGATGCCTGTGGTTCCACTGTCCAGTATGGCACTGGCCATGATAATGGTTCCCTCTGCTAAGGTCTGACAGGATTTGCACCAATGAATATGCCTCTGTCTCCTTGCTGAGCTACATGCTGAGCAGCATGCATCCCCAACATTTTTGGAGATGTCAGTACCATGGAATGACTTCCAAGGACAGTAGCAGCAGTTGATGGGAGCCAGCCAAGGCATGGAGGAGAAAATCTGGTGCTGAAAAGCCAGAGAAATGATCTAAGATCACTGCAGGATCCCAGAAGATGATGAGTGAATTCCAGATAAGTGAACATTGATAAGGTTTTTCTGCTCTCCAAAGACATTGTGAAAAGCAAAGCTTGATAGATGTTTGGTTTCATGTGGTCCTGTGCATATGATGCCTTGTGATCGTTCCACTTGTAAATAGTTTTAGTCATGTAGTGTTAACATTAAACTCATATGAAATACCTGGTGTTTGTTTTGTAACTGCAGAATATAATGGTCTCAACCAAACATATATTCAAGTGACGATGCTGTGTCTCAAATTTATTAACAGATTGTTCTATACGGTGAAATAGAAAGTGATGCTTCTAAAATTAAAAGATGAAACTCTGTATCAAATCAAAATATATTCTTTGTAGTTTTATAGTCAAGAGAATATATTAAGCATAGGCATTGAGTCTTTGACCATACTAGATCTGGCCAACTGGATGGTTGAATCTCTGTCCAGTTTTCTAAGTCTGAATTTAATGAAGAAACTACATTCCATCTCCTTTTTAAATTGTGGATTTAAGTCATAACTGGAGGAAAGATACAGAAAGCTGAAATCGTATCCCAGAGTGGCAGTGAGAGAAATAAATGTGGGAAGTCATTATATTATCATGTCTATTATTTATGTGACCACTGCTCGAATTGAGAGCTGTGTTTCATATCCTATATTTGATATAGTTGATATACTCACTCCTCTGCTCTGGAATGAAGAGCAATCAGGAAAACTTTCCCCACAAACAACACCTCCTTAAAAACAAACAAACAAACAAACACAATAAAACAGAAAGAGAAAGGGGTGACTGCAAGTGAAATGACTCTGATTTGTGGAAACAACCTGTCAGGATTCACTTGATAAACTGTCCTATTTATGATTAGAAAGCATCATCAAATTGTTCCCTAGTTTCCGCTTTAAAAATAACTTCGGGATTTCTAAAAATATAATATAAAATTTAATTTCCTCTAAGAAAAAAATTGAGGGAGTATAGAAAGACACAGAAAATTCTGTGGACATGGGAAGAGAAATGATCTCTCTCAGTACTGATTGAAATCTCTCAGCAGCCTAGAAAAAAGAATTACCACACCATTAACATTTGATGTAAAGTCTGCTGACATAGTTAATATTGATCTCATGTACAGATATTTTACATTGAAACAGAAATAAGCCAGGGTTATAGTTTGAATGTCTCCTGAATGTATTTGACCTTTGGTAGGACAGAATTCCAGACATTCTCTGGGATTTTCAATAAGAATGTGAACTTACTCTACAACATCCTTCTTTCCTGGATCCTTCTGATCCCTGGATCTTGCCAGGTGCCCCACAGAATCCATCCTGTGGTGTATTTCAACTAATTAACACCCTTTGTAGATAGTGACTTCAAAATTCACTCAAATGTAACTATTACAGGAAGAAATTTATGCATGCTTCTTAGGAACTTTTATTTGTCGGGCTTCTCCTCTAACATATGTAAAGTCTATATTGAAATATCATTATTAAACCCAACTCTGCATTATACTGTGTAGATTCTCTGGAAAATTATTTTTTGTTCTGAAGCCAAGAATTTGGTTTGGCTTGAAAATGGATCCCTAGTAGATGAGGGGATGCTGTGGTGACAGAATGAAGGAAGCTATGCATCCTTCTCTATGCTCCTAGACAATGATAATGTGTGTATTATGAATGATTGGGAAATGAAGCACACAAAATGAAGCAAGTTACATGGAACATGTTCATTGATTAGAGCTTAGGAAGCCCCCCCCAAATAATTCTTGATTTAGAGAGTGTCTTCATATTCTTCGTATTGTTGGAATTTGTGTGAGGATTCCATTGAATAAGACGTTTCGATTGAGGATAAATATCATTTTCACAATATTGATTCTAATTCGTGAATATTGGAGGTCTTTTACATTCTGGTGTCTTCTTCAATTTCTTTTTCAGTGATTTAAAGTTTTCACCGTGCCTGCATTTCTCACACGTGGTTAGATTTATTTCAGGATTTTTAAGTGTGGAGGGAATGACTACAGTGAATATCATCATTTCCTGATTTTTATCAGAATGTCTGTCATTGGTATATAGAAAGTCTACTGATTTTGTGTGTTAATTTTATGATGCCATTAACTCTATTCTTTCTCTCTTCACATTTTGTATAAATGTTCTGTCTACTGGTGAAAATGGGCATTGATTCACCTATTAGTATTGAGGGTAGTCCTTAGCATTAAGTTTAGTGATATTTGCTAGAAGAATTTGGATGAACGTGTGCTTGCAGCTTATATGTTTAGTACTTAGTGTCGTCTTGATTTCTTTGATCAGTATGAAGTGAACTTTCATGTCTTCCAATAGGTATTAGAGTGGATGCACTCCTGCTTTACTTCTGCTTCTGTTTGCATTTGAAATCTTTGGCCATCCTTTTTCTCTAAGGTAGTTTCTGTGTTCAGTGTTAAGCTGTGTTTCCTAAAGGCAGGGAATGATGAATACTGTCTAAATTTTTATTGATTAATTTTGTTTTTTATTTAAAATTTTAAGTTTTTGTGAGAATTTACATATGGTATGTATATTTCCTAGAAAAGAAGAACAGGGAAAGGATGCATTTTATATTAATTAAATTAATCAAAATTAATTAAATTAATTTTTTTGTTTTTTGTTTTGCTTTTTCAAGACAGGGTTTCTCTATTGTATCTCTGGCTGTCCTGGAACTCACTCTGTAGACCAGACTGGCCTCAAACTCACCAAGATCCACCTGACTCTGCCTCCTGAGTGTTGGAATTAAAGGCATGTGCTATTACCACCTGACATAGTCTGTGTCTTTTAATTCAGAAATAGAGACCATTGATACTCATTTATTATTAAAATGTACGTTGATTACTCTCATTTTATTAATTGCTAAGTGTTTGTTTTGTCTCATTTTTTTAACCACTAACATATTGTTAGTGCCTTTCTGCCTTTCTTTTGTGTTTCTTTCTTTCTTTGATTTTTTCTTTTTTCTTTCTTTCTTTTTCTTTCCTTCCTTATTTCCTTTTTGTTTCTTTTGCTGTCTCCTCTTGAACATGTGTATTTTTATTTTTACTTTGAAGTATTTTCTCTAGATTGCTGGATGGTTACAAATTCCTCTAACTTATTTTATCATAGAAATATTCATATTCTCCTTTGGTTATCTGGTTTTATGTTAATGTTTTCAATCCACTTGGACTTAAGTTTTGTTCTTGGTGATAAATACGGATAAATTATTTTTCTACATGTAGACCTCCAGTTAGGCCATCACCATTTGTTAAAATATGGTTTCTTTATTCTGTTGTGTATTTCTGGGTTTCTTATCAAAGATCAGGTGTCCATAAGTGTATGGTTTTATGTCCAGAGCTTTAATTTGGTTCCACGGATCAACATGACTGTTTTTATGCCAATAGCATATGATTTTCATTACTATATTTCTACAGTACAGCTTAAGATCATAAATAGCCAACCTTCAGATGTTCTTTAATTTTTCGTGATTATTTTAGCTATCCTGTTTTTTTTTTTTTTCATATGAAGTTGAGTTGTCCTTCTAAGGTTTGTAAAGTATCGTTGTGATTTTGATAGGGATTTCACTTACTTGGAGACTGCTTTTCATAAGATGACCACTTTTACTATGTTGATCCTACCAGTCCAGGAGCATGGGAGATCTTCCATATTATGAGATCTTCTTCAATTTCTCCCCTCAAACACTTAAGTTTTTGTCATACAAAGTCTTTAGTTTGCTTGGTTAGAGTCATCCCAAAATATTTTATGATATTTGTGGCTATTGTTAAGTGAGTTTGTTTCCCTGGTTTTCTTTCCAGTCAGTTTTCAATTGTATATGAGAGGGCTACTCATCTTTTTGTGTTGCTCCTGTAGCTGACAAATCACTGAAGTTGTTTATCAGCTGTAGAAGTTCCGTGGTAGAGTTTTTGGGGTTTCTTATATATATCCTCACATCATCTGACAAAAACAATACTTTGAGATCTTCCTTTCTAATTTGTATTCCCTTGATTTCCTTTGGTTGTCTTACTTCTCTAGCTAGGGCTTCAAGTAACATAGAGAATAGGTATGGGGAGAGGAGAAGACCTGGTCATGTTCTTTATTTAATTGGAATTGCTTTGAGCTTCTCCCATTTAATTTGATATTGACTGTGTGCTTGCTATAAATTACCTTTATTATGTTTAGGTATGTCCCTTGTACTCCTAATCTCTCCAAGACTTTTATCATGAAGGGGTGTTGGATTTTGTCAAACTTTTGTCAAAGGATTTTTAGGCATCTACTGAGGTAATCATGTATTTTCTTTCATTTCAAGTTGTTTATATGGTACTATATATTCATATGGTATAAATACTTTGACTGATTTTTTTGTATGTTGAGCTATCCCTGCATCTCTTGGATGAAGCCTACTTGATTATGGTAGATTATCTTCTTAATTCTATGAAACTGCCTCTTATAATGGCCTTATTTTGTCATATATGTTTGGGTATATTGTGATTTCATTCTTATTCAATGCTAAAAAAATTCTTTCTGCTTTGACCCATTTTTCATTCAGTAATGAGCTGATCAGTCTTCATGAACTTGTAAACTTTCTATTGTTGATATTCAGTTTTAGTCAGTAGGATCAGATAGATTGCAGTGTGTTATTTCAATTTTCTTCTATCTTTTGAGACTTGCTTTGTGTCATAGCACTGGTCAGTTTTTGAGAGAGTTCCATGAGTTTCTGAGGAGATGGCATCTTTGTTTGTGTTTGGCTCAATGTTCTTAAATATCTGCTAGTACCATCTACTTTACAGCATCAATTAGCTCTATTATTTCTGTGTTTAGTTTTTTTTTTTTCTAGATGACCTGTCCATTTGTGAGATTCAGATATTGAAGACATCTACTATCATGCAGGAAGTTCAATATATGATTTAAGCTCTAGTGTTATTTCTTTTAAAGCTTTAGTATCCTTTGTGGCTGGTGCTTAGATATTAGGAATTGCAATGACGCTTTTGTGGATTTTTCCTTTGATGAGTATGTAGTGTCTTTCCCTATCTCTCCTATTTTGTTTTGGTTTTAGATATATTTATCAGATATTAATTAAGGTGTATATGTTTGAAACGTCTTTTTATTATTTTTACCCTGAAGTGATATGTATCCTTGATGTTAAGATATATTTCTTCACTGTAGCAGAAGGGTGGAACCTGTTCAACATCCATTCTATTAGCCCAAGTCGTTATTGTAGAATCGAAACCCATGTGATTGAGAAATATCAATGAGCAGTGTTTGTTGCTTCCTATTATTTTGTTATTGTGGTGGTGATGGTGGTGTGTATATGATTCCCCTCCTTTGATTTGATTGTCTGGCATTATTCATTTCTTCTATATTCTTGGTTTGGTTAACAACTTCAGGTTAAGTTTTCCTTCTCACATCTTCTGTAGGTCTGGTATTGTAGATATGTTTTGCTCATTTTTTTTAAATCATGTAATGTCTTCTACATCAGTTTAATTGGACATTATTCTCTGGGCTGGTATATGTGGTCTCTCAGAATTTGTAGAGCATCTGTGTGATTTTTCTGTGTGTATCGTGGAACTCTAAAGGGAAACATGAAAGGGAAAGAAAAGCTCTTTAGAGAGAAAAGGCTTATGGAATATACTTGACATACAGCAGAAAGAAAGTTTGTAGGAAGGAAGGGAGCCAGCAAGAGGAATGAAGAAAATAGCCAAAAATATAGATTGGGTGCCATAAGGGAAGAAAAGTATGTATAATAATGCCCGAGTGAAAGCTATTACTTATTTATGGCACTTTAAAGGTTAATAAGCCTTACTTCACACATTGAAATAACCTCCCAAATGATTAGTGTTTGTGATGTTTGTATTCTGTGATTCCATATGTTCATATGAGATAGTTGGTATCAATCACTGAGAGGCAGAGATTACTTTCCAAATATGTAGTTACTAATTACGATATTTTCTCTTTCTCTGTGGCACCATGATGACACTGGCTGGGCTCCATCACCTGTGAAACAGGGCATAGATTATCCCAGAGTGGGCTTCCAGTTAGAGTATAATGAGAAACTGTGGTGAACCATCGTGTAGACACACATTTGAATAACTCCAGTCCATATGATACAGAGACCTGTTATGAAGGGTCTTTTCTTTCCTTATTCCTCTGAGATTAGGTACTGAGTCATATATGGACTCAAAGAATAATGAGCTATCATGCCATGATTGTAGACATGACCACCTCAGCATTGCTGGGGGATTCTGACAGTGGCTGCTGTCTGTGACTGAGTGTCACATCCAGTGTGTGCCCAACAGTAAAACCAATGTGTATACAGCAGGCAATGAACACTGTGGTCTCTGACTCCATTATACTTATACTTGACTGAATATAGGCTCTTGCTGCTGTTACTCCAGTGTTCCACAAAAGGTAAGACATTCATGAGTTTCCTTGGAAGCATCTAGGTCTATTATCATAGCTAGCTTAAGTGCTTTCTGTTGTCATTTTAAATCACAGAAATTATTGTTCCTTGTATATTTTCCTAGTATAACAGTGTAGACAGTATGGTGAAAGGCATATGAAGTACTGTGAAACATTTTTTACATTGAATCCAGTTTTTATTTAGTTCTATGTTCTGTATAGTTCTACAACTGGTTTTCCAAATTGAATTCTATTTTCCTAATTAAAATTTGATTGGTTACAGTTACGGTAGTACAGAGATACTTCAATTTTTATACAATCATCAAAATATATACTACAAATCTAAAACAGCTGGATTTTGTTTTATTTTTCAATGTTATTCTAGTGTGTTCTAGCTTCAAAGATTAAAACAAAATTTTCTTAATTAAATGTCATGTGCCAATCCCTTTGAATCATAAAAAATTATTTAATTAATACTGATTAACAATTTAATCTGATATGAATTTATTGAAATCTTAGACTTAAAAAATTAAATTATTAGGAAAAATGGATTACCAAGATGAGATGTTCCTCTTCTAAGAGGGCAATTGGGAGAGATCGAGAGAGTCTACTCATTGACAAATTCTCTACGAAAGTAAGAAACTCTACGAGGCTAGAAACAACTTAAAATATTGAATTCATTAAGTGTCTTTAATTGCAAATTGGCAGCCAGGATGCTCTGCATTGTAGATCATAAACCTTTCCCAAATTTTGGAATATGAAGGTGACCCTTAATACATGAAGGGATTCCTTAATTCAATTTTCCACTGTTTTGTGGTTGTACCCAAACCTAAACTTTTGAAGAATTTTTCATTCCTTAAAGAATGATTTATATATAAAAATTATTGTGAGATGGGATTCGTTCATTTAATATTTTCTTACAATGTATTGGAAACATGCAGTTGGGTGTGGCAGACAATCCTTCATTCTCACTACTTTAGGACAGGGGCAAGTGGATCTCCTGTGACTTTCAGACCGGGCTCATTTATCTAAGAAGCAAATTCCAGGCCATCCCAGTGTAAACAAAAAAGAAAGACAGGAAATATGAATTATAAAAAAATTGATAAAATATTCCTCTTGTTTTAAAAGAGATCACATAGGAATCGGTTATAAAAACGGTTTTTGTTTTATCAGATTTGGCTTCTTTATTTTGGCTCCATCACAGGATAGAATCTTCTCCCTGACAGTTTCTTCATGCTCTGCAGGTAGTTCCTGAGTTTCTTAGTTGGCCATATCAGCCAATTTCCCACCTTTCATTTTCTTTGTACATTTATGTCTGGATATTTATACTTTCCTTTCTGCTTCTTTTGACTTCATTGCCAATTTTAGAGAAGCAGGTTTAACAGAGTAATGATACATATTTTTACCTCAATGGACTTTGTTTTTTACAAATGATTTTTTTTTCTTAATGCACAAAAATCATGTGTTGACCCTGTTGGGGTGAGTGGTATTGGTGAACGGTGCAGCAATGAATAGACAATAATTACCCCTCGTGAATGGTTCAACCTTATATTCATTAATATAATACAGGGCTTTCCCCACTAATCCTGTGCTTTCTGAAGTAAATCTCTCAGGTTGAATTACTTAGAGCTCTCCATAGCTTGTCATTGTTTGACAAAATTTCTTAATGAGGTGTGTAATATTAAAGATCTCTGGTGAATATTTTCATCAAACTCAAACATTTGTTATACAGTAACTGTAGTTAAGACAAAATTAAAAGCTGAATCCTTAATTTGCACTCTTTATGTGAGAGTAAAGTATTTTCCAATTCAATGGTTTCTCAGATGTGAATGGAATATCTCTTAAATTCATCTTCATGAAAACAATTAAAATAACATTATTGTTTCTTGAGCAGAAAAACTATAAGAACAGGAAATAATATTAAACATGCTAGGTATTTTTTCAACCTGTTGAATGTATTATGGTACTTGACATATTTGGTCATTTACTAGATGTATTTAAATATTGCCTCATGCTAGATTGACATAATAGTTTACCTCCACTTTGTAAGATATACTGATGTTCTTGTCACAACCTACAAAGAATTAATTAAGAGTGTTTATAATATAATTATGTGATGTAGTAACAAACAGGCATTAAGGAGCATTACCAGTAGTTCTGCCTACCAGTAAGTAAATGCTCCAAGAATGTTAATTGTTTTCATTTACATTATTTCCCAATACACATAATAAATAACAATTTGGGTTCTTATTTATCAGTGATATAATTATTATTACAAACCCCCTAGCATATTATCTTGCTAAATGTCTGTTTTTTCAACAAAGAACTCTGTGATGAAATTGGTTTATATATTTCCTGTAAATGCATTGGTGGTATTTGCATTTTATGTGTCTGTAAATTAGTTGCTAAGAAATTATCTAAACAGTACTATATTATAAACATAATTGTTAGTAAATTTAAATTTAGCACAATGTTGTGCTTTAAACTTTTTCATATCGTTTATGATTTACTGACTCACTTTAAATGATACGTAGTCCTATCTGAAATAAGAAGCTCACTTTGTTTTTCAGTTTCATATTATGACAATTTAGGAATGTCTTCCTGCATCTGCATGTATCATCAATCAATTATTTCCGTGAGAAAATGCATGAATAGTAATTATTTCAATTATAAAATGTGATAGTATTAGTTTCTCTTCCTCTACAAAATTTCCTGTTATGGGAAAATCAAAAGTCGAAAAGAGTCAAAATCACTGTAGGAGGGAAACAAATCTGTCCATTAGAGTCATTTCAGCCCTGGAGAACCAATAACAAAAACTAAATAGGCATCTGAGCTGAAATTTTGCATATCCCAACAGGTGATGAGGAAACATTTCTCCCACAGTGCATCCTCTACCTACTGTCTTCCCTCTGAACTCACTGGAATGCTGCTGTCATATAAACAATGTGTCCAGATCTGCTGCCTCTTGTATGCTTGTTTCACAAAGGCTGAAGTGTAAGAAGTGGTAGGAATCAAGAGTGACATACGGCCACTTAGTAACAGATTATGCTTTTTGCGAGAGGAGACTTAGGTGTGGAAACTCCCTGTCAGACATAGAGATTCTAAAAGGCCAGTCGCAAAAGCTGATTATTTATAGTTGCTTTGCTTTGAGGATTCAAATAACAAAGCTTCTAATTAGTCACATGGTACAATGTTATCACAATCTCTGAAGAGTTCTCATTGTTAAAAGAAAAATAAATCTTTTTATGCCTCTGAGAAAGACCTTCATTTACTCAAAATTCCTCCTGAGAATTCTGATGTTCTTGGTTTTCATCACAAGATCACAGCACAAAATATGAATTTTTAACATCTTCTGTGCTTCTTGTTAGACTTTAACATTTTTATCTCTTACACATCATATAATTTACAGAGAATTATAAATGCTATAAATTGTATGGTATGCCATTTCTATTTTCTCAATTAAGATTTGCATCAAATAGAAACCTTACACATTTTTGATGTCCTTCACTAGTGTGATATGGTAATGTGCATTAGAGATTTATAACTTTGTCTATATAAATGAAAGCCAAATTTATTGTTCATTTTCAATTCTGTTATGCTGATTTCTTTAAGCCACTATTTCTACACACAGACTTATAACTTTATACATTGAGCAAATAAATCTGGATCTTCCAGCAGGTTGCACTTTGGGTGCTATAACTATTCTATGAATTGGGAACTATCTGGGTGCATTACTGACTTTGAAGCCCACTCACATGCCTGTATACAGGCTGAATCTTGTCCAAGACTCTGAAATGTCTTTAATTTTTTGGCAGCTTAATTTCTCTAGGCAGGTGTATAGTCTTGCAGCTGCCTCCCAAAGTTCTGTCAAACAGATTTCTGACAAACATAAACTTGAATTCCAAAGTGAGACTATAAGATTATCTCTGAAGAACAGGAGTGAGATGTCACTTCTTTGGCTTATAGGCTTATATATCTTATAGGCTTATAATTAACACACTGTGGTCATGGGAGTTAGCTTCCTCAATATAATCATTGCCTGGTAGTAATGAGTAGCTGAGCTCAGTTCCTTCAATTCTTAAAATACTGGCAGTGAAGGCCAATGCTTTTAGCCAGTATGGTAAAATGGATGAGAAGGATTCCTGGAGTCCACTGACCAGCTACTCTCCCCCAAGTTTCAAGCAACTGAGAGACCCTCATCTCAATACAGGTAGACTGAGGTTGTTGCCTAGTGTCTACATGCACATATAGACATATGTGTGCATGTATGAACATACTTGTGCACAAAGAGAGAGAGAGAGAAAGAGAAAGAGAGAGAGAGAGAGAAACTGTTTAAAAACTGAGTCAAGAACACACTGAATATGAGATGAATACCAAAATGTGGTATATGTGAAAACTCCTGACTTTTCCCAATACAGAATCCTCCACTTCAAACTCAAGTTCTTAGTACAGCATGATTCTGGAAGTATAATTATTCTCTTCAGAATAATCAAACACTGGTTACACTATCATATCATTAGTATAATTGCTCATATTAGTACATTCTTACAGATAAAATTGACCGACATTTTTGTAATTCTGCAGGCCATGGCATGTTGTCTGAACTGATGTTGCAGTAAGAAGCAAATGTAAGTATAGTCTTATCAGTGAGGTACTTCTTGATATGTCACCACACATACAAATTTCCCTAGTGGTTTCTATTTCTGCTCATACAGAAAATGCTTATGCTCCTGACAGATATATTTGCTTCTTATGTTTACACCTTGTGGAAAGGTAAATTAATATGGTTATACACTTTTTGAATATTTTTGTATAATATATATGTTGAGTTTTATATTATAAATAAATTTCAAAAGAAACATGATGAGCTCAGCTGAGAGAGTAGCAGCCAGAGTCGCAGCTGCAGTGGTGACAGGTGTAGCAGAGTGGTCATCCTTGACAAGTGGAGCCGGTATTGGGGCCACCACATAGAGGCTGGGCCACCACTGGCCCTGCTTTGCCCTTGTGACACAGCAAGGTCAGTGCCACTTCTTATCTCAGAGGCCTGGCCAAGTGGATAAAGCTGTTGCCACCACTGAGGTTGCTGCTGCTACTGCTCCTGATATTTCCTCACCCTGCTGAGGGGAGGAGAGCCCATGGGCAGTAAGCAGGACAATCTGCCTGGGGCACTGGCCCTGCTGCTGGTGCCAAGAATGAGGTGTTGTGCAGTGTTCTGGGACATGCTGCCTAGCTGTAAGATTACCCTCAATCTGAGCAATAACAAGATACATTAGTAGAAGAATGTTGCATTTTCTGGGTTAAATCCCCTTGAAAAACTCCCCAATTTCAATACCATCAGAGACCAGGTTGATGTCTGTTACAGTAGGAGACGATGATGATTTCCATGATTCTTGCTGCCACCATGTGGAAGTCTGTGAGCCGTGACTCTGCCAGAGGCCATATTGATGTTCCTGATCTGTGCAGCCTCCGGAAGGAAGTTTGAAGTCTGTGTTCTGTGCTGCCACAGAAACAATTTGGACATCCTGATCCATGCTGTACCCAGAGACCTAGTTGGTGACCATGATCAGTACTATTGCTGGAGAACAGGTTGATCTATGGGATCAATTCTGTCACCAGAATCCATGTTGATCCCTGAGATTCCTGCTGGCTGCCATGGAAACACATGGTTATTATGTCCATTATTCCCACTATATAGATTGGACTTTTTCTCTGCTCCTTTGTTCATTTCTTTTTGTTTTTTATTTTATGGGGTTTTTCTGTTTTGGAAGGCACAGGGGTGAGACTGTGGATGTGGGAGGAATTGGAAGTGGTTGTGTTCAGGATACACTATGAAACTCTCAAATAACTCATCAAAACACTGTAAAATATACATATGTGTGTATGTATGAACATACTTGTGCACATACACACACACAGAGAAACTGTTCAAAAAACTGAGCCAGGAATGCACTGAATATGATATGAATACCAAAATGTGGTATACGTGAAAACTCCTGACTTTTCCCAATACAGAATCCTCCACTTCAAACTCAAGCTCTTAGTACAGTATGATTCGGGAAGTATAATTCTTGTCCTCAGAACAATCAAACACTGGTCACACTATCATATCATTAGTATAACTGCTCATATTAGTACATTCTTACAGATAAAATTGACTATTTTTGTAATTCTTCAGACCATGCCATGTTGTCCGAACCGATGTTGTTGTAAGAAGCAAATATAACTATAGTTTTATCAGTGAGGAACCTCTTGATATCTTACCACACATACAAATTTCCCTAGTGGTTTCTAATTTCTGATTATCCAGAAGATACTTATGCTCCTGAAAGATATATTTCCTTCTTATGTTTACTCCTTGTGGAAATGTAAATAAGGTTATACACTTTTTGAATATTATTGTATAATATATATGTTGTGTTTTATATATAAATAAATTTCAAAAGAAACATGATGAGCTCAGCTGAGAGAGTAGCAGCCAGAGTCGCAGCTGCAGTGGTGACAGGTGTAGCAGAGTGGTCATCCTTGACAAGTGGGGCTGGTATTGGGGCCACCACATAGAGGCTGGGCCACCACTGGCCCTGCATTGCCTTTTGACACAACGAGGTCAGTGCCACCTCTTAGCCCAGAGGCCTGGCCAAGTGGATAAAGCTGTTGCCACCACTGAGGTTGCTGCTGCTGCTCCTGATATTGTTCCTCACCCTGCTGAGGGGAGGAGAGCCCATTGGCAGCAAGCAGGGCAAAAATGCCTGGGGCACTGGCCCTGCTGCAGCTGCCAAGAATGAGGTGTTGTGCAGTGTTCTAGAACATGCTGTCCAGCTGTAAGATCATCCTCAATCTGAGCAATAACAAGATACATGAGCAGAAGAATGTTGCATTTTCTGAGTAAATCCCCTTGAAAAACTTCCCAAATTCAATACCATCAGAGACCAGGTTGATGTCTGTTACAGTAGGAGACAATGATGATTTCCATGGTTCTTGCTGCCACCATGTGGAAGTCCGTGAACCTTGACGCTGCCAAAGGCCATATTGATGTCCCTGATCTGCGCAGGCTCTGGAATTCAAGTTGATATCTGTGTTCTGTGCTGCCACAGAAACAATATGGACATCCTGTTCCATGCTGCACCTAGAGACCTAGTTGGTGACCATGATCAGTGCTATTGCTGGAGAACAAATTCATGTCCGGGATCCATTCTGCCACCAGAATCCATGTTGACTCCTGAATTTCCTGCCTGCTGCTGCCATGGAAACACATGGTGATGTCCAGTATTCCCTCAACACAAATTGGACTTTTTCCCTTTTCATTTGTTCATTTCTTTTTGGTTTTTATTTTGTCTGTTTTTTTTTCATTTTAGGAGGACACAGGGATGAGACTGGATGTGGGAGGAATTGGAAATGGTTGTGTTCAAGATACACTATGAAATTCTCAAGTAATTCATAAAAACACTTAAATTAGTGAAATTATTTTTTACCTTAATTTTATGTGTATGAATATTTTGTTTCCAAGTATCTATGTGGGCTATTCCTTTCATAAAGTGCCTTCAAAGACCAGAAGAGGCTGCTGAATCCTCTAGAACTGGAGTTACAGTCATGTGGGTTTAGGGTACTGAATAAGAATCCTCTAAAGACACATATTTTCTCTTAACTGCTAAAGCATCATTCCTCCTGCACATATTTGACTTAGTGTTATTGAACTCAATTTTCAATTATTCCCTTGAGAAATTTTCCATGTTAGGAAAATTGATTGGTAACTTTCTTTTGAGTATCTAACTTTGCTCAGTTTTGCTACTAGGTTAAAACTGGCTTTCTTTAATGAGTTTGGTAGTAAAACCTGTACTGAAACAAGGGTCCCTATTCTTACCACAGGAAGTTCTCAGAATTATAAATAGAGATTTAAGATGGCTGTCTGCAATCAGAAAGCATCATTAAGAACATGACACAGCAGAAGAATGAAATTCAGGCAAGCATAACAAATCTGAGAGAATAATACACTCACACATATATGAAGCAAATACTAATGTAGCTTACAAATACTTTCAAGAAGACTATGTTATAATCAAGACATCAAAGTTAAGAATGCATGGTATTTCGAAGAGGGATGTTAGGTAAAAGAAAAGTGCATAAACAAATTATTTTATAAAATTATAGAAGAACATTCCTCAACCTAGAGGAAGTCATATCAAAATCAAAGAGCATTTAGCACCCCAAATAGACACTACCAGAGAAAAGCCTGACTGTCACACCATAATCAACATATCAAAGATACAAAGTGAAGAAACGTTACAAAAGCAGAAATAACTAGTTTCATGTTATTCATTAGCAACTCTAAAAGCCAAGAAAACATTCATGATATAATTCAAGATGAAAAGTTCTGTACCCAGCAAGGTTAATTTTCAAAATTAATGAAGAAATAGCAGCACTTAAGGACAAGTACAAATTAAGGTAATCCATCACAACTGAGACAGACTATTTGAACATTCTTATAGGAAAACTAAGTGGAGAGGTACAAGTCTCATCCACTGAGCTATCTGAGCAAATTGCATATTCCCAGGATCAAACCAAAGCGGCCTACATCTTCAACACCATCCCTATCGAAAGGCTTGAAAGGAAAATACTCAACTTCATATAGGAAAAAAAGCCCAGGATAGCCAAAATAATTCTGAAAAATAAGAGAACTTCCTGGGTTATCAAGGTTCCTGATCTCCATAAGTACTACAAAGATATGGAAAAAACTGCATGGTATTGGCATAAAAACAGACATGTTGGTCTATAGAACAAAATTGAAGATACAGACATAAATCCAAACACTTATGTACACCTGATCCTTGAAAAAGAAGCCAGAAATATACAATGGAATAAAGAATGCATCTTTCATAAATGGTGCTGGTTTAACTGGATGTCTAAATGTAGAAAAATCCAAGTTGATCCACATTCATCACCATGCACAAAACTCAAGTCCAAGTGGATCAAAGACTTCAACATAAAACCAGAAACACTAAACATGATAGAAAAGAAAGTGGAGAAGAGACTTGAATGTATTTGCACAGGAGACAACTTTCTGAACAGAACACCAATAACTTAGGCACTGAGATCGACAATTAATAAATGGGACCTTATGAAACTGAAAAGCTTCTGCAAGTCAAAGGACATTGTCAACAAGACAAAAAAGCAGCTCACAGAATGGGAAAACATCTTTACCAATTCCACTTCTGATACTGGGCCCCAATCCAGAATATATGCAGAACTCAAGAAACGACATTCAGAAAGCAAACAATCCAATTAAAAAAAAATAGATCTAAACAAAAAATTCTCAAAAGAAGAATCTGAAATGGCTAAGACACCAAAAGAAATGTTTGGCAACCTTAGCCATTAGGGAAATGCAAATCAAAACCACTTTGAGATTCCATCTTACATCTGTCATAATGACAGATCAGTAACACAATGGACAGCTCATGCTGACAAGGATGTGTAGCAAGAGGAACACTCCTTCATTGCTGGTGGGAATGCAAACCTGTACAACCATTATGGAAATCAATATGGTGATTCCTCAGGAAACTGGAAATGGATCTACCCCAAGACCCAGCTATACCACTAGTGGATAAATATTCAAAAGATGTTCCATCCTACCAGAAGGATACTTGCTCAACTATGGTCACAGCTGCTTTATTCATAGTAGACAAAAGTTGGAAATAACCTGGATGCCCCTCAACTGAAGAATGGATAAAGAAATTATCCATGGTGCATTTATACAATGGAGCATTACTTATCTATTTTTTAAAAAAAATGACTACATGAACTTTATGTTCATGGCAAATGGATGGAATTAGAAAAAAATCACCCGGGATGAGGTAACCCAGTCCCATAAATACAAACATGGTATGTACTCATGTATATGTGGATAGTAAAGCTAACATCAGTAGAAAGGTGCTAGTATCCACAGACATAGAAAAACAATTCAACAAGAAAGGTTCTAGTTGGAATGCAGGGATCTCCCTGGTAGGGTGGAAAATGGGCAGAGGGTGCAGATGGGGTAGCAGAGGAGGGGAATAGGGACAATGGAGGGACCAGGAAGAGGAGAAGAATGTAGAGCGAAAATATGTGGAGACACTATAAGAATTGGGAGACAATTAGAAGGTGATCAGGAGACCTAGTGTAGTGAAAACTCACAGGAATCTATGAGGGAGACCTTAGCAAGGATACCTAGTAATCGAGGATAGGGAGACTGAATAGGCCATCTCTTACAGTCAGGCAAGGTGAGACTGAGACACCACCCCAGCCAAAAAACCTCTGACTCATGGCTTATCCACACTGTAAGGTCCTCATTGATAATGGAAAGGCAGAACTCCATGCCAAAGGAGGGAACTCCAACCTGTAATTGCAAGATAGTCCAGGACCTAGAGACTTGATAACCCAGAGACATATGGCTTTTCAAGGCCATATGGAGAGGCCCCAGGCCAAACATTTTGCACAAATTGGGGAACCCCATGTAAGACCAGAGGGTTAGGGGATATTAGGATCACAAACCCCACAGTTTCAACTGACTAACACACTTAGGGGTCCACAGAGAGTGAAACCATAGACACAGAACCTATAGGGTCCCCTTAATACTTCCCGTGGTTTCTAGATTTGTGTCCTTGAAAAACTCCCAGAGGCTGGAATGGAGGTGTCTCTGACCATTTTACCTGTACTTAGGGGCCATTTTCTCCTGCCTGGATTCCTGGGTCATCCTTTATGTAGGAATGGGTGCCTGGCCTCATTGAATCCTACTGTTATGCTCTGATTGTGCTGTAATCCTGGAGGGACAGTTGTTTTCTGGCAATCAGGTGAAGTGTTCTTGGATGTTGATGGGGGTAGTTCTGGAGGAGATGAACTGGTTAGCTGAATGTGGAGGGAGGGCAGAGGGGGCTGGGATGTATTCTGTAAGTTGTATAAGAGAGAAAATTAAACAAAATAGCTGAAGAAAAAAGTCTCATCAACAAGCATATAGGAAGTAATAAACTTCATTAAAGGAACACATGAACAAAGATCTGAAAAAGAATCAATATATTCACCATAGCACACCAGCAAACTCCAAAAATTATCATGGGAGAAAAAAAAAAACTAACAATATCAAAAGAAAAAAAACTACAGAAAATACCAAAGGCCTTTTAATAATAATCTCAACAAGAAATTTTGTTGTAAATGAACTCAACCCAACATTAAAATTAATTAGAAGAAATGGCTGCATTAACTAGAATTAATTGCCTATTATCTGTCAGAAACACCTTGCTAGCAAAGACACTCAAACCTGAGTGTCAAGACATAGATATCAATGCCATTCTGCTGGCAGATGCTGGCATGATAGGATATAACACTGATGTTTTCCATGATGGCAAGGGCTGAGGAGTGTGTTATCCAATCTGTAGCACAGGACGCCACTTGGCAAAGTCACCTCTTATACTTATATTTGGCAAAGTCTATCCTTCTTATCCTGGGCAGAGCAGTCCATCCAAGTCTTCAACTTGACAACTTAATAGAAGGGACAGCCATCATCTGCCTTCTGGTATAGTGGTATCATGGAAGAGGGTCACCCTCCACTCAATGCAGGGACTCACACAGTCATCATCAATCAGAAGCAGCAGGTAGTAGAAGATCCTGATCTCTGTGCCATTAGGATGTGGTGTTTGTTGAAGCATGTTCCTTGCACAGGAAGAGGTAGGTCTGCAGGTATGCTGGTGTGCTGGTTGGTAGTTGAAAGAACTGTGTAGTGAATGCATCTAGGACCATTAGAAGCTGGTTCTGCATTGTTCCCATTGTGGATCCTGAAATTCTATCTGATTGGGACCAGGTTTTTAAGTTCTGTCAGTATGTAACTGAGAAGATGCTGGATATTCTTTGTGAGGTTCTGAATGACCACCAAATCAACCTGAAATGTACTTTGCTAAAACCAAACATAGTCATCCCAGGCAATTCTCACATGCAGAAAATTTTCGATGAAGAGATCTCCATAACAACTGTCAGAGCCCCTTGTCACAAAGTGCCCCTGTTACACCTGAGGTTAATTTGCCTTCTGAAGAATCTCCTACTAAAGCCACATATGTTCTATATGGCTAAGCCCTGTAGACCTCTGTCAAAAAGCCTTGGTGCAGGAAGAAGGAGAGGCTGAACACTGTCCAGGAGGCATAAGTATGTAAAGTGATCCCTGGCCATTAGCCTCACACATCAAGGAAAGTACACTCCAAGTGGTCACAGTCCAGTCTTCTGTGAGTGTATCCTTCATCTCTAACCATACCTACAAAGCATAAGTAATGTAAGGCTGCCTAATCAACAGTCCAGGGGCCTGCCTATGCACTTGCTCCTGAAGAGGAGGCCTTCAGACTCCCTCCAACCACTCTTACTGCCCTGTTCACTGCTGTGTAGTGTTGTCTGTGAATGCTTATTTTTCCATCTCCTTTAGCCCATTACCAATAAACAATTTTAAAGGGTGAAAAGTTACTAGAAATCAACATTCCAAGGAAATGGAAGCTATTTATCTCCAACATAGCTATTATTATATTTAATCAATCCAACTCTAATGTTGCTCAAACGTTTAAAGAGGAAAACAACACATTAATGATTAGGAGTTTGTCTATCTTGTTGATTTTCTCAGAATCAGCTCTTTGTTTCCTTGATTCTTTGACTTGTGCTCTTTGTTTCTATTTTATTGATCTCAGTCCTCCGTTTGAATATTTCTTTCCATCTTCTTCTCTTGGGTGTGCTTGATTCTTTTTGTCCTAAGGCTTTCTGATGTGTTCTTAATTTGCTAGTATGTGAGGTCTTCACTTTTTTCTGGTAGATTTTTTTTGTGTATTCATTTTCATTGAATTCTAGAAAATAAGTTTTACTTTCTTTATTTCTCTCTTGATCCAGTCATTATTCAGTAGAGAGTTGTTCAGTATCCACAAATTTGAAGGCTTTCTGTTGTTTTTGTTGTTGTTGAAATCCACCTTTAATCGTTGTGTTCTGATAGGATACAGGGGATTATTTCTACTTTCTTGTATCTATTGAGACTTGTTTTGTGATCATAAATATTGTCAACTTTCAAGAAAGTTCCATAAGGTGGTGATAAATAGGTATATTATTTTGTTTGTGGGTAAAATATTCTGTATATATCTGTTAGGTCCATATGGTTTATAACAGCTGTAAGCTCAGGTGTTTCTCTCTTTAGTTTTTATTTGGATGTCCCATCCATTGGTGAGAGTATGATATTGAAATCTCCTACTATCACTGTGTGTGGGTCAATGTATGTTTTATGCTTCAGCAATGTTTCTTTTACAAATGTGGGATCCCTTGTGTTGAGTGAATAGATATTTGGAATTGAAATTTTGTCTTGGTGGATTTTTCCTTTGCTGAGTATCAAGTGTCCTTCCCCATCTCTTTTGATTCTTTGGTTTGAGGTCTATTCTTGTTGTTAATTTAGTGTACCACATGAGGTAAGGCAATTGACAGTTTCCTTTGAAGAATCTTGCTTTATTATTGTAGCTGGCTAATTGTTTCTTATTGTCTGTCTATATAACATAAAGCATTGGTCCTTTCATATGTTTTCAATATAACAGTGTAGACATGGTGAGTGAAAATAATTGAAGCCATGAATTTGAAATTTCTTTTCTCCTTCTCCCTTCTCCTTCTTCTCCTTCTCCTTCTCCTTCTCTTTCTCCTTCTTCTTCTTCTTCTCCTTCTCCTTCTCCTCTTCTCCTTCTTCTTCTCTTCTCCTTCTCCTTCTCTTCTCCTTCTCTTCTCTTCTTCTTCTCCTTCTCCTTCTTCTTTCTTTCTTCTTCTTCTTCTTCTTCTTCTTCTTCTTCTTCTTCTTCTTCTTCTTCTTCTTCTTCTTCTTCTTCTTCTTCTTCTTCGCCTTCTTCCTCCCCTCCTCCTCCTCCCCCTCCTCCTCCTCCTCCTTCTCCTTCTCCTCCTCCTCCTTCTCCTCCTCCTTCTCCTCCTCCTCCTTCTCCTCCTCCTTCTTCTTCAACTTTTAATTTGATTCTTCTTTTAGCATTAGAGCTTCTGGTTTCATATATGAGTTCTCTCCAATTTTTATTTGTTGGTACTTAGTGCTCTGAACCTACCTCTTAGTACTACCTCATTTTGTCACATAAGGTTGGGTATGTTGTGTTATCAGTTTCAGTCAGTTCTAGAAAATTTTATAATTTTGTCTTGACCCATTTTTATTTGATAATGAGTTGTTCAATTTCCATGAACCTGTAATCTTCCCCTTGTTGATACCTGGCTTTAATTCTGCAGGGTCAGATAGATTGAAGGGTGTTGTTTCAATTTTCTTGTATCTTTTGAGACTTGCTTTGTGTCCAAGTATTTGGTCAATTTTTGAGATAGTTCCATGGTGTTCTGAGAAGAAGATATATTTGTTTGTGTTTGGCTCATTGTCCTTAAATATCTGTTAGTACCATTTATTTTACAACATCAGTTAGCTCTATTCTTTTTGTGTTTAGGTTTTGTCTGATTGACACAACATAATTGGCAAGATTCAGATATTGAGGTTATCTACTATTGTGTGTGAAGGTGAATGTATGATTTAAGCTGTAGTATTATTTCTTTAAAGGCTTTAGTGTCCTTGAGTCTGGTGCTTTAGATGTTAAGAACTGTAATATTCCTTTTATGGGTTTTTCACCTTGATGAGTATATAGTGTCTTTCCCTCTCTCTTCTGATTAGTTTGATTTGAGGTCTATTTATCTAACATTAAACTTAGGTATATTGGTTTGAAATATCTGTTTTCATCTTTTGATCCTAAAGTGATATGTATTTTTTTCTCTTAAGATACATTTCTTGGATGTAGAAGAAGGGTGGACCCTGTTCCTTGACAATTCTGTTAGTATGTGTCTTTATTGTAGAATTGAAACCCATGAGGTAGAGAAATATCAATTCACAGTTTGGTTTTTTTTTTTTTTGCTTAATGTTATTTTGTTATTGTGGTGGTATTGATGTGTGTGTATGCTTCCCCTCTCTTGATTTGATGGTCTGGAATTATTCATTCTTTCTGTTTTCTTAGGTTTGGTTAACCTCTTCAGCCTGAATGTTTTCTTCACACATCTTTTGTAGGACTGTATTTATAGATACGTATTGCTTATTTTTTTTTAATCATGCAATGCCTTTCTTTCTCCATCAGTTGGCCATAGTTGTCTGGGTTGACATCTGTGGTCTCTTAGAGTTAATAGAACTTCTCTGTCATTGTATGTGTGTGTGTGTGTGTGTGTGTGTGTGTGTGTGTTTATGTTTATTATTGGTCCTTGCATATACTCTCAGTATAGCAGTGTAGACAGTGTGGGTGGGAAGATATGAAGCCATGAATTAATGTGAAACATTTATTTTTAATTTAATTCAGTTTTACTTAGTTCTATGTTCTCTACAGTCTTACATTGTTTTTTTCTCCCCCAAAATTGAAATTGTTTTTCCTAATTGAAATTACATAAATTATAGTGAGGGTTACGGTGGAGATACTAAAATTTCTATATCATCATCAAAACATTTACTAAAAATCTAAAATAGATGCATTGTGTTTTACTTTTCAAAGTTATTACAGTGTGCTCCAGCTTCAGTTTTCATAAGAAAATGTCATGTGCCAATAGTTTTGCATCTTAATACATTTCACATAATTCCTACCGCTTAATAATTTAATCTTGTATGAATGTCCTCAAATCTTTGCTTATCAAAAAATCCAAAATATTAGGAAAACAGTTTACCAAAATAAGAGATGTTCCAGAGAGCAGTCTTCTAAGAGAGCAATAGGGAGAGTAATGAGAGTCTACTCACTGACAATTTCTCAACCAAACAGTTCTGGTAAAAACCACATGAGACTAGAAACAACTTAAAATATTTAATACATTAAGTGACTATAACTGCAAATGGGCAGCCAGCATGTATTGCCTTGTAGGTTATAAAACTAATCCAAACTTTGGAATATTAACCTGACACTGAAGACAGCCAGGGATTCCTTAATTCAATTTTCCCCTGTTTTGTGGTTGTACCCAAACCTAAACAGCTAAAGAATTATTTCATCCCTTAGAGCATATAAAAATCAGACCGGGATGGGATTCTTTCATTTCAAAATTTTTTATGATTTGGAAACTTGCATCTGGGTGTGGTAGACACTCCTTCAATCTCACTACTTTAGGATAAGGGCATGTGGCTCTCCTGTGATTTTTCACACCAGCCTAGTTTATCTACATAGGAAATGCCAGGACATCCCAGTGTGAAAAAAATAAAGAAAAGGAAATGTACATTACAAAATAATTGACAAAATATTCTTGTTTTTAAAGAGATCAGGCAAGAATCAGTTATTAAAAAATAGTGTTTGTTTAATCAGATTTCGCTTTTTTATTTTGCTTCCATCACAGGATAGGTTCTTCTCCCTGACAGTTTCTTCATGATCTGCAAGTGGCTCTTGAGGCTCTTAGTTGGCCATTTCTGCCTATTTTCCCTTTCTCCCCATTTTACTTTTCTATGTAGTTTTGCCTGATATCTATACTTTCCATGCTGGTTCTTTTGAATTCATTTCAAATTTCAGAGAAGCAGGTTTATCAGAGAACTCTTAGGGTGATCTTGTTTAACTACTCCTTTATCAGCTTTTCTGGAGAGTTGACTTCCCCTTGGTACCTTGGGCAGGGAAGTTAATATTCTGAAGGAATTTTCCTTTGACTGATCAATTTCAATTCTTCACAGGAACTTTCTATGTTAATTCTTTGACAACTGCGTTATATCTGAGTTTAGAATGTAAATTAAACACTTACTACCCATGCTCTAGAGCTTGTTCAAGATAAAATATATAGTAGAAATTTAGACAGAGCCTGGTACCTAAGTGTAAGTTTATGTATCTCTTTTTGTATCAGCAGAAAATTATAGAAAAATAAATTAGAAAACAGATGCTTATGTTTATTTTGTACTGATAGAAAATAACCACATATGACTAGAGAATTGTATAATCAATAAAGAAAGTGTGAATGTGTTAAGACACTCCACAGAAGCCTGAGTTACTATAACTAAATGAGCATCACATGTCAACTTTTTCATTGTTAGAAGAATAATGAGAGAAAAATATCTAAAGAGAAACCAGAGAGACATATAAGTACTTATATTTTGTGTCTGCCTTACTAATTTTATTGCCTATGTTTGTTTTTGATCTATTTTCTATTCATATGAAATAAAATAATGAGAAGTGTAATTGAACTTAGATTGTTCTGCAAAAAATCCTCCTCAGGGCCCACTTGACGTCCCTGTTTCTCAGGCTATAGATGAAAGGGTTCAGCATGGGGTTAACCATGATGTATATCACTGAGGCCACTGCACTTGTCCTGAAGGAATGTGAGAGAGCTGAACTGAAGTATGCTCCAAGGCCTGTCCCATAAAATAAAAAAACAACTGACAGGTGAGTTCCACAGGTGGAGAAGGCTTTGAATTTACCACCTCTTGATGAAATACTCAGAATGGAAGAAACTATTCTTTTGTAAGAATAAAGGATCCCTGAAAATGGAACACCACCAAAAATTATACCAAAAATATAAATGAATATTTCATTGTTAGTAGTACCTGACCCAGCAAGACTAAGAAGTTGAGAAGGGTCACAGAAGAAATGAGGTATTTCTACAACTCTGCAGAAAGTTAGTTGTGATACAACCCAGAAGTGCACCTGGGAGTCCAGAAGACTGATGGAGAGTGACACCAGGGACAAGAAGACACAGAGGCGAGGGTGCATGATGAGTGTGTAGTGTAGAGGATGACAGATGGCCACCAAGCGGTCATAGGCCATCACAGCCAGGAGCAGACTGTCCAAACATGCAAAAAGGATAAAGAAGGACACTTGTGTTAGGCAGCCTGCATAGGTGATGGATCTGCTGTGTGTCTCGATGTTTACCAGCATATTGGGAGTTGTAGTACTGCTGAAGCCAATGTCTGTCAAGGCCAGGTTGCAGAGAAAGAAGTACATGGGTGTGTGGAGGTGAGGGTCAGAGCTGACAGCCAGGATGATGAGCAGGTTTCCAAGCACTGTGACCAGGTACATGGACTGGAACAGTCCAAAGAGGACAGGTTTCATTTCAGAATCCTCTGAAAGACCAAGAAGGAGGAATTCCCAGGCAAATGTTTCATTTTCTTCTTCCATGAAGAAGGGATATCTAGCAAAAATAACACCATTTAAATGAACAAAACAAATATAATGTCAATGTTTTATAATCTTAAAATATTAGTATTCAAGAATTTGCTCTTGAAGACAAAGCTTTCCACTAACTTTGTTAATATTTAGCTGTTAACTCTTCTACAGTGGTTTTTCCTGGTTCTCCAGAACATTCAAGAATAAAGAAAATTTAAGATCACTGAATATGACTACCTTCATTGTCATAAGCCCATTTTTCCTTCAATGTTCGGACTTGAACCAAAGGCCTTTCATGTGATCGACAAACATTGTCCTGCTAGCTTAAATCCCTCCAATACTCCATCATTTTGTAGGAGAAATATTTAACAATAAATATCCTTAATATTAAAAGGTAGTATGGGGTCTTAATAATAAATCAAGTATTTGTTATTTTTCCTAAGTACAGCTTAAACAGTCTGTTAGACAAAGTCATAGTTGATACAAATTTGTATTGCCTATAAAATTTTTCCTATTTCATATAACAATCATTCATAAGTATGTGCTCTGTGAATGCAAGCATTTATCTTCCACACCAGTATACATCTACTCACAACTGTTATTTATCTAGTGTTTTTTGAAATTCAAGTAAAGATACAAATCTTTGCCCTTAAAGGACTTTGAGTTTTATAAATGATTTTTTCTTAATGCACATGAATCACATGTCAACACTGTGGGTACACGTGGTATTGGTGAACAGTGCAGCAGTGAATTAACAATAATCACCTTTCATGAATGGTTCACACATATTGTTCAATAGTATTGTGCAGTGCTTTTGTCTACTAGTC
This sequence comes from Cricetomys ansorgei, assembly GCA_026225945.1. NCBI lineage: Eukaryota > Metazoa > Chordata > Mammalia > Rodentia > Nesomyidae > Cricetomys > Cricetomys ansorgei. The sequence continues at coordinate 101,144 of JAMJFZ010001505.1, forward strand.
CTGGGCAATCTGAAATAAATCTTTCAGGTTAAATTACTTAGAGCTCTTCGTAACTTGCCGTGGCTTGACCAAATTTTTTTACTAGGTGTGTAATATTAAAAATCTCTGACTTATTTACTCACCAAACTCAACATACTTTATACAGTGGGTAAACTGAAGTAAAGAGAAAATTAATATCTGAATCCTTTATTGATCCTCCTTATGTGAGAGTAAAGTATTTTCCAAGTCAATGTTTTCTCAGACATGAATGGAATATCTTTTAAATTCATCTTTATGAAAGCAAGTAAAATGACATTATTACTTCATGAGAATAAAAATGTATAAGAACACATGGAATAATATTGAACATTCTGGGCACTTTTTCAACCTCTTAAATGTGTATACTGTTGTACTTAACATATTTGGTTGTTTGCTAGATGTAGTAATGTTTAAAATCTGCCACAGTGCTAGATTGTCATTATAATTTACATTCACTTTTTATGATTTACTCATGTTCTTGCCACAATCTACAAAGAATTAAATCATACTGTGTAACATTTTATTATTTGATAAACTAAATAGGCAGCGAAGAGAACTACTGGTAGTTCTGCCTACCAGTAATTAAATGCTCCAAGAATGTTATCTACTTTCATTTGCATTATTTCCCAATACATATAGTGGATGATGATTTTGAATTATTATTTATTAATTATATAGTAGTTATTACTAGACCCCTATTAAAGTATCTTGCTGTATATCAGTTTTCCCATCAAGCTCTGTGATTAAATTGGTCTATGTATTTTCTGTCAATGCATTGGTGGTAGTTGCTCTTTATATGTCTGTAAATTAGTTACTAAGAAACTAAAGAGTATTATAATTTAAATGTCATTTTAATAAGTTTAGTATGACATTGTGCTTTAAACTTTTTCATTATATGACAAATATTCATATCTGAAATATGAAACTCACATTTTTTTTCAATTTCCCATCATAACACTTCTAGAAATGTTTTTATGCATCTGCATATATATCATGATGCAATTATTTCTATGAGAAAATACATGAATAGTAGTTTTTTAATTATAAAATTGCTAGTATTAGTTTTTCTTCCTCTGTAAATTTTCCTGTAATGGGAAAATCAAATGACAAAGAGTCAAAATCATTGTTGGTGGAAAACAGAACTGTCCATTAGAGTCATTTCAATCCTGCGAGAACAAGTAAAAAAATAATAGACAATTGAGCTGATGCTTTGCATATCCCAATAGGTGATAAGGAAAGATATCTCCCACAATACATCCTCTACCTACTTTCTTCCTTCTTTATTCACTGAAGTGCTGGTGATCTCGGTTGTCATACAAAAATGTGTCCTGGTCTGCTGCCTCTTGCATGCTTATTTCACAAAGGCTGAGGGTTTCTTGTAAGAAGTGGCAGGAGTCAAGAGTAACATAAGGCCACCTAGTGACAGATGATGATTTTGGAGAGAGCAGGCACAGGTGTGGAAACTACCTGACAGACACAGGGATTCTAAACGGCCAGAAGAAAAAACTGATTATTTATAGTTGCTTTGTTTTGAGGATTCAAATAACAAAGTTCCTAATTAGTCACATTGTCCCATGTTGTCACAATCTCTGAAGATTTCTTATTGCCAAAAGAAAAGTAAATATTTTTGTAGCTCTCAGAAAGACCTTCATTTTCTCACAAAACCTCCAGAGAATTCTGATATTCCTATTTTCCATTACAAGATCACAGCATAAAAATGTGACTTTTAAACATCTTCTGTGCTTCTTGTTAGATTTTAACATCTGTATCTTTTACACATCATATAATTTACAGACAGTTATAAATTCTGTAGGAAATATTCTATGCCATTTCCATTTTCTCGATTAAGAATTGAATCAAATAGAAATCTCATGCATTTTTCATGTCTTTCACTTGTGTGATGCAGTAATATGCACTGGAGATTTATAACTTTTGCTTATGCAAACAGAAGCCAAATTTATTGTTTATTTTCAATTCTCCTATAGTGATTCCTTAAAACTTCTGTTTCTATACACACATTTATAATTTTATACTATGAGCCCTCTCACATGCCTGTCTATAGGATGAATCTTGTCCATGACTCAGAAATCTCCCTAAATTTCTTGCCATCTTAGTTTCTCAAAGGCAAATTTACAGTCTGGCAGCTGCTTTCCCAAAGTTCTGGCAAACAAGTTTCTGAGAATCATAAACTTGAACTCTAGAGAAGGTCTATAACATGAGTTCCGAAGTACAGGAGTGACAAGTCACTTTTCTGGCTATCTTATAGGCTTTCAGTTAACGCACTGGGGTGAGGGCGGTTTGCTTCCTCATTATAATTATTGCCTTGTAGTAATGAGTAGCTCAGTTTAGTTCCTTCAATTCTCATAATACTCACAGTGAAGGCCTGTGGTTTTAGCCACAGTGTGGTAAAATGGATGAGAAGGATTCTTGGAGATCACTAACCTGCTACTCTGTCCCCAAGTTTCAAGCAATTGAGAGACCCTCATCTTAATACAGGTAGACAGAGTTCCTGAGGATTACCTCCAGGGTGGTCTCCTAGTGTCTATATGTACAAATAGACAGATGTGTACATGCATGAACATACTTGTGTACACACATACACAGAGACACTGCTCAAAAAAACTGAGCCAATATCACACTAAACATGATATGAATACCAGAATTTTCCCAATACAGAAAGCTTACTTCAAACTCAAGTTCTTAGAACAATGTGATTCCGGAAGTATAATTCTTCTCTTCAGAAAAATCAAACATTGGTTATACTACCATATTATTAATATAATTGCCTGTATTTGTACCATCATTCAGATAAAATTTGACTCTCAGTTTATTATTCTGCAGATCCTACCACGTTGTCTGAGCCAATGTTGCCGTAAGAAGCAATTGTAAGTATAGTTTCATCAGTGAGGAACCTCTAGCTATCCCACCACACATAGAAATTTCCCCAGTGCTTTCGAATTTCTGCTCATCCAGAAAATGCTTACGCTCCTGACAGATATAATTCCTTCTGTTCTTTCCTCCTTGGGAAAACATAAATTAATATAGTTATACCTTTTTTGAATATTTTGTATATATATATATATATATATATATATATATATATATGTATATAGTGTTTTATATTGTAAATATAAATGTTATATATTTATATATACTACATATAATTTATATTATATGTAGTATATGATAAATAAATTTCATAAGAAACATGGTGAGCTCAGCTGAGAGAGTAGCAGTCAGAGATGCAACTGCAGTTGTGTCATGCGTAGAAGAGTGGCCATCCTTGACAGGTGAGGCCAGCATTGGCATCACTTCATGGAGGCTGGGCCTCCTTTGCCTTTTGACACAGCCAGGTTTGTGCCACTTAGTAGACCAGAGGCCTGGCCCTGGGTATAAAGTTGCTGCCACCCCTTCGGTTGCTGCTGCTGCTGCTGTTGACATTGTTCCTCACCTTGCTGAGGGCTGGAGAGCCCATGGGGCAGTAAGCATGGCAATAGTGCCTGAGGCACTGGCTCTTTGTGTGGTGCCAAGGGCACCATGCTGCCCAGCTGTACGTTCCCCCTGAATCTGAGCTATAACAAGGTACATGTGTTCTGGAAGTTTATTTTTATTTTTGTTTAATGTCAAGCTAAAACATTTCATAACCTGGGTAACCTGGGCCCCAACAGTTTAATATAATTGTTTTTGTACACTGCTGGAAAAAGGGATGCATGGGCCTTGGCATTTTGTATTGTTTGCAGATGTTGGATTTCTGTGAGGGATGTTTGATTGCTTACAATCTGCACCCGAGAAATTTATCAATAAAAACACCTGAGCTGAGATGCCAGGGGTTGCACTATTGATCAAATATGGCACTGGCCAGGATGGTGGTTCCCTTTGCTGAGGTCTGTCACAGTTTGCACCTCTGAGAAATGCCTCCTTGTCATCCTTTGACCTACCCAGTAGAAGTGCTAGTACCAACCGTACCCAGTGTGGGGCCCAACAGCTTGCCAACTCATCCAACGTGAAGACAAGGAAGAACAAGAAGGAAACTCCAGACCTGGCAAAGTCCAGTAAAGTACACTCAGGGCAGCTCCTAGAAGACAGAGATATATTTGCAAAAATGATGAGTAGAAGTCTCCTAAATGAAGAGCAGCGTGAGAAAAGAAAGTTCTCTGAAAGAGTTGTAAAAGAGGAAAAAAGCTGTGAGATGAGAGCCACAGAATAGAGGCCTGTAGTGACGAAGAATTCAGCTGGGAGCAGGAAAAAGCAAGGTTCTTACTGATTTTCCTGATCATGGAGCCAATGCTCCCTCCCGTCACTGGTGGTAGCATACTCTTTCACAAACTGACTTTTCTGATAGCTGCACTGTATGTGTTTGAAGCTCAAGATATTGTGTTTGAGATCTTTGGAAAGGAGTGTATGTTTCCTCTTAGTAGTGGTAAAAAAGAACGCCAAACAGCCAGAATGTTTCAAGTAGAGATTCTTCCCACTGGCCCAGGACTCCCTGTTGTTGTGGAAGCCTAGGCTTAAATAAAAAAAAATCCAATCTGTTAAACTGAACAGATTTATTTTTCTGCAAACCTGTCTACAAGAGGTCCTGATAAGGCACATCTGCTATGGTGATGAGAACTCCACCCATGATGGAACCCTTCCTGCAGACAAGGTGAGCAGTTATTTTAAGAGAAAACCAGACTCTATCTTAAAATCTGGAGTGTTTTTCCTCAGGGTCAGCATGCAGAAACTGTCTTCTAGAATAGGCTGTGAGTTTGTATGTCATGCTGGCAGTCAAATTTGGTACTATAAGTGTCCTCCAGGGGTTGCTGGTTTGGAAGGCATGATGGAGTCTTCGGAGAGCAGCTGTGGCTTGGCACTGTTAGAGGCCAGGAGAGGCCATTAGTGAAGGTGCAGCCTGAGTTGAAGGCCCAGATGAAGGGGTCATGCAGACAAATTGAGGCTTGGCACTATGAAGAGAACCCAGGAGAGGCTATTGGTGAAAGTGCATTCAAGTTGCAGCAAGGGACCTCAGCAGTTTTTGATATGCCAGTACCATGGGAAGACCTCCAAGAACAGCAGCAGTGGTATGAGCCAGCCAGACCCTGTAGGACAAACTGTATGCTGTAGAGGACAGAGCCAGGAAGGTGTTCCAAGCCCTTTGGAGGCACTCAGAAGATCGAGAGTGAATTCCAGATAATTGGGCATTGGATAATGTTTTTCTGTTATCCAAAGACAGTATGAAAAGCTTGATAGATGTTTGGTTTCATTTGGTTGTGTACATTAGCAACCCTTGTTATTGTCTGTCTTGTAAATAGTTTTGCTATTTAGTAGTGTAGTGTAGTGTTATATTGTGTCGTAAAGGTAATGCAATTTTTCATACATAAAAGGGGAATGTTGTGAAATTTTATTTTGAGTTGTGTTTAAAATAATTGTTTTTGTGCACTGTTGGAAAAGGGGATGCATAGGCCTTGGTATTTTGAATTGTTTGCAGGTATTGGATTTCTGTGGGGGTTGTTTGATTGCTTATGATCTGCACCTGTGGAGTGCTGAATCAGTAAAGCAACCTGAGCTCAGATGGTCGAGGTTCCATTATTAATTGATTATGGAACTGGCCAGGATGGTGATTGCCTCTGCTGAGTCTGGCAGAGTTTGCACCTCTGTAAAATGCCTCCTTGTCATACCTGGTGACCCACCCAGTAGACATAGTACTACTATATATGTGAGCAGAAAAAATGCTGCATTTTCTGAATTAAATCCCCTTGAAAATCTCCCCAGTTTGTACTACCACCAGAGACCAGGCTGATGTCTGTGATCCCTGCTGCAGCAGGATACTAGATGATGTCCATGTCCTTGCTTCCATCATGTGGAAGTCTGTGAACCTTGAAGCTGTCAGAGACCATTTTGATGTCCCTGATATGCTCAGCTCTGGAAATCAAGTTGATGTCTACGATCTGTTCTTCCACAGAAACAATTTGGATATCATGATCCATTCTACACACAGAGACCTTGTTGATGGCCATGATCAGTGATACCACTGGAGACCAATCACAGACAGTTCTGCCAACAGAATCCATGTTGATGTCTGCTGCCATGGAAAAACGTGGAGATGTACTTTATTCCCACTACCTGGATTGGACTTTTTATTTTTGTTTCTTTCTTTTTGTTTTTGATTTTTTTCTGTTTTTTTCTTTTTTGTAGAGCACAGGTGTGTGATGGTAGACATGGGAGGAGTAGGAAGTGGCTATGATCCAGATACATTGTGTGAAATTCTCAAATGATTCATGAAAATATTATGTTAAAATAATGAAATTATTTTTTACCTTAATTTTATGTGTATGAATATTTTGTTTGCATGTATATATGTGGACTATTACTTTGATGTTTTGCCTTCAAAGGCCAGAAGAGGGTGCTAAATCCTTAAGTCACAGCCCTGTGGATGCTGGAAACTGAACAAGAGTCCTCTGAAAGAACAGTACATACTCTTAACTGCTAAACCATCGTCCCTCCTGTCCTAATGTGATTTAATGTTATTGAATTCAATTTTCAAATATTTCCTTGAGAAATTTTCCATCTATGTTAGGAAAATTGGTCTCCAGGTTGCTTTTGCATATGATCCTTTGTTCAGTTTTGGTATTAGACTAAAACTGGCTTTGTTGAATGAGTTTGGTATTAAAACTTGTATTGAAGCAAAGGTACCATTTCTTACCACAGGGAGTGCTCAAAGTTATAAGTAGAGCTGTAAGATGGCTTTCTGCCATCAAAAATCATCATTAAGAACATGATGAAGCAGAAGCATGACATTCAGACAAGGATAACAAATCTGAGAGAATAATACACTCAAACATATATAAAGCAAACATTAATAGATATTTAAATACTTCCAAGAAAACTGTATCTATAATCAAGACACCAAAGGAAAGAATCCATGGTATATAGAAAAGGGAGGTTAGGTAAAAGACAAATTCATAAACAAATCACTTTATTAAATTATAGCAGAAAATTCTTCAGTCCAAAAAGAAGTTCATATCCAAATAAAAGAGCATTTAAACCTGATTGACAGAACATAGTTGTAACGGCAAATAAATTATGCCATTTGCCATGCACAGACTAGCACCTTTTCTGATTCAATCTGCTGAAAGAATCTGAATGAAAGAATAGAGTAGATTTATTAGTGAGAAATGAAACAGTACAAAGAGTGAGAGTAGGGAGAGGAAAGAGGGAATCCTCCTTTAAGAAGAACTCTACTCGGGAAATTACCGCTAGGTGTGCTGATTTCAACACAGGCACGTTGGGTAATAGAGGCATCACCAACTCATCACGGGTCTAGACAATTATTCTGCTGGACTGCATGTCTCTCCCAGGCTTGAGGCAGCAGCAGCTCTGGCTTTGGGAGTGTGTCTTTTCAAGGCTTTCTAGACAAAGGAGGCAATATGCCCAGATTTCTGGCATGCATTCAAGAGGACACTTGGCAGTCACGTCCCCACCTGGATCTTGGTCAGAGACACCGGGAGTGAAGTGCGTCAAATGCCCTATCTGATATTCTTAACCATCCTCCTGTTCTCTTCCTAGGTACAGGCCAGGGACCCAGAAGGAGAAGAGGAGAATTCAAGTCATGCCATGTATGTAAGTCCAATGCCTTAACCCAAGCCTTCACCAACATAAATCTCTTTATCTATAATAGTCAATATATTAAAGATACAAAATGAAGAAACATTAAGAAGAAATATCTGAATAGTTTCCTATCATTCATTAGCAACTCCAAAAGTCAGGAAAACATTCAATGATATATTTCAGGATGAAAAGTAAAATAGTTGCCAACCAAGTTGCTGTACCCAGTGAGGTTGCATTTCAAAATTAATGAAGAAATAACTGTATTTAAGGACAAGTACAAATTAAAGTAATTCATTATAACTAAGTCAGACCAGTTGAAAATTCTTAAAGGAAAACTAAGTGGAGAGGTAAAAGTCGCATTCACTGAGCTTTCTCAGCAAATGCCTAATTCCAGGATTGAACCAAAGCAATCTACAGATTCAACCCCATCCCTATCAAAATCCCAACACAATTCTTTACAGACTTTTGAAAGGAAATACTCAACTTATATGGAAAAACATAAATGCCCAGGATAGCCAAAATAATCCTGAAAAATAAAAGAACTTCTGGGGGAGAGGGTATCACCATTTCTGATCTCAAGATATACTACAAAGCTATACTAATAAAAACTGCATGATATTGGCATAAAAATAGGCATGTTGATCAATGGAACTGAATTGAAGATCCTGACATAAATTAACACACTTATGGACACCTGATCTTTAATAAAGAAACCAGAAATATACAATGGAAGAAGAAAGCTTCTTTAATAAATGGTGCTGATACCTAACCCAGTTCTCACCAGTGAGACCCCCTTGACCATGTGAGAGGAGCACATGGAGAGGCCCAGGGTCAAACATTGTGCACAAATTGGGGTACTCCATGGAAGAGGGAAAGAAGTTGTGATAAAGACCAGAGGGTTGAGGACACCAAGAACACAAATCCCACAGTGTCAAAGACTAACACTCTTAGGGGGCCACAGAGACTGAAACCATAGACACAGAACCTGTAAGATCCCCTTAATACTTCTCATGGTTGTCTAGTCTCCTTGAAAAACCCTTTAAGGCTGAAATGAGGGTGTTTCAGACCACCTTACCTGTCTTTGAGACCCTTATTCTCTTGCCTTGATGTAGGGATTAGTGCCTGACCTCATTCCATACCACTATGCCATGCCTTGCTTGTTCTGTAACCCTGGAGTGACAGTTCTCTTCTGGCAATCAGAGAGGATGTTTTTGGTTTCTGATGTGGTAGATCTGGGAGAGATGGGTTTAGCTGAATGTGGATGGAGGGAAGAGGAGGCCAGGATGTATTCTATAAGTTGTATAAAGAAAAAACATAAAAAATAAGCTTAAGAAAAAGTCTCATCCACAAACATATGGGAAACAATACAATTCATTAAAGGAACAGATGAACAAAGATCTGAAAAAGAATCAGTATGTTCACCATAGCAACTCAGCAAACTCCAAATCTATGGGAGAAAAAAAGGAATATGACTAATTTCACCAGAAAAAAATTACAGTTAGTACCAAGGTCCTTTTAATAATAATATCAACCAGAAAGGTTGTTGTAAATGGCCTCAACCCAACATTAAAATAAAGCAGACTACTTTTGAGGGATCTAGGTAGTTTCCAGTTTCTGGCTATAATGAGTAAAGAAGCAATGAGTGTGATTGGACAACATCTCTGTGGTAGGATGAAGTGTCTTTTGTGTATATCACCAAGAGTGGTATAGCTAAATCTTGGGTAAATCTATTATCTTCTTTCAAAGGAATGACCACAATAATTTTCTTTTCTTTGTATCAAAACAAGTCTGCACTTCCATCAGCAATGGATAAGTATTCTTACTACTCCGCATCCTTGCCAATATGAGATATCATTTGTTATATTGATTTTAGCCATTCTGATCAGTGAAATATGAAATCTCAAAGTGGTTTTAATTTTCTTTTCTCTGGTGACTATGGATGTTAAACTTATCTTCAAGTGTTTCTCAGACATTTGAGTTATGCCTTTGAGAATTCTCTTTTTAAATCTGTATCCCATTTTTAATTTCTTATTTGTTTTCTCGATATGCATTATTTTAGTTCGTCATATATTTTGTATATTAACCCACCACCAGAGTTGTAGTTGGAAAAGTATTTTTTCTTTTTGGAGGGTGCTCCCTTGTTTGAATCACTGTGATCTTTTCTCTGTAGAAGGGTTTCAGGTTCCTGAAGTCCCATTCATTAACTGTTGATCTTAGTAACTGTTCCAACAGTGTCCATTTCAGAAAGTATTTTCCAGTGTCAGTGAATACATGGAAATTCCCTACTTCCTCTTCTATCACAATCAGTGTATGTGGTGTTAGGTTGAGGTCTTTGATCTATTTTGAGTTGAGTTTTTTACAGGGTGGTAAGTGTGGGTCCATCCAGTTTGACCAGCACCATTTGTTGAAAAGGCTATCTTCATTCCAGTGTTTATTTCTAGCTTCTTTATCAAAAATAAAGTTTACTTAAGTGCATGGATTTGTTTTTGAAACTTCAATTTGAAACCCCTAATCATTGTATCTGTTTTGTGCCCAAACCACGCTATTTTTTATCTCTGTGCCTTTATATCTCTATACCTTTGAAATTGATGATGAGATAAACTCCACAAGGCCTTTTATTCTCTGGAGTGTTTTAACTGTTGTTTTTTGTGTGTTTCCATATGAAGCTGAGAATTGTCCTTTCAGGATCTCTGAAGAATTATACTGGAATTTTGATAGGGATTATATTGAATCTGTAGATGGTTTTAGGTAGGATTGCCATTTTTACTATATTAATCCAACCAAAATGTGAATTTGGGAGACTATTCCATGTATGATATCTTCTTCAAAGACTTAAAATTTTTAATCATACAAGGCTTTCACATGCTTGGTTAGAATTAACACAAGAGAGTTTGTATACTTGAGGGTATTTTGAATGGTGTTGTTTCCTAATTTCTTTCTCAGTCTTTCCTTTTTGTATGTAGAGATACTTATTTTTGTGATCTAGCATTTTATTAAATTAGTTTGCTGAAATTATCAGTTGTAGGTATTTCTGGGTGGAATTTTTAGGGTCACATGTTTACTATCATATCATCTTCAGATAAAGACACTTTGGCTTCTTTCTTTCCAATTTGTATTCCATTATTCTCCTCCAGTTTCTTACTTTTCTTCAAGTACTATATTGATCATATATGAAAAGAGTGGACAACCTTGACTTGTTCCTGAGTTCAGTAAAATTGCTTTGTTTATCTCTCTATTCAAGTTGATGCTGGCTATGGGCTTATTGTAAATGCTCTTTATAATGTTGAGGTATGTTCCCTGTGTCCATAATCTCTCCAGGACTTTTATTATAAATGGTTATTTTGTTTGTTTCTGTTTCATTGATTTCTTCCCTGACCTTATTTATTTGCTTTTATTCACTAGTCTGGGGTTTGATTTCCTCTTGTTTTTCTAAGGCTTCTATGAATCATTCAATTATTTATTTACTATATTTCTTACCTGTAATGCCAATGTTTTGATCTGTAATGTAATATTTTAAGCAGGGACTGGTCACTGGTACTTAGAGAATTCAAGTTTAAACTGTTTCCAGTTTCCTAGTAGAAATTGTTTCCAGAAATATTAGAGGTGACATATATGTCAATATTTTACTTGTTTGAGGTGGTGCCAGAGGAAGAGGTGAAAAGTAGGCTGGAGTCAAAAGATCTGAGTGTCTTTTATCTCTCCATGCTGTATGATGTATGCTGGCATGGGATCTGAGTGTGTCTATTCCTTTTGTGTGTGTGTGTCAGGTCAGTCAACACAAAAATCTAGAAAGCCTATGATTATTTTATTATCTTGTGCAGGATAAGGATATGTAATCATTATTATCAAGATATATTTCAATATTAAATCAATCCACATGTAGTATGTTTCTACATTTGAAGGGGGTAAGTGTTGGTTTAGTTAGAATGTATGAAAAATTTTGTGTATTGAAGCAATAATAAATATTTCTAAACACAGTATATGGCTGTTATTTTTTATGAAAACTGTTATGTAATTCTACATCTCTTTTGGTGGTCTTCAAATTTTAACAACTGTTTTGTTAAGAAACAAGTTGTTTTAGTTAGCATTACTATTGCTTTGATGCATCACAATGACCAAAAACAAATCTTAGTGGAAAGGTTTTATTTGATTTACTCTTCCGCAGCACTGTTCATTATTAAAGGAAGGGTATAGGCACTCAAATAGGGCAAGGACCTGAAGGCAGAAGCTGATGCAGAGGCTGTGGCGTCTTACTGCTTACTGGCTTGTTCTCCTTGGCTTGCTCAGCTTGCTTTTTTATAGATACAGGACAATGGGTCCAGGGATGGCACCATCCACCTTGGACTGGGCCTTCCTCCATCTATCACTACTTAAGGAACTGCCCTATACTCTAGCCTACAGCATGAATTTATGGAAGCATTTTCTTATTTGTGGTTCTCTCCCGTCAGATGATGTTACTTTGTGTCAATCTGTCATAAAATTGACCAGCACAAACAATATTTGTTACAACATCACAAATCTGCCTTTATTTACGTCAGTGATTTCAATATATAAAGATTTTTCAAGGGTATGAAATGATTCTGTACATGTTTGGATAAACTCCATACACTTTGCCAAGTATATGGGAGAGTATTTTTCCTATCTTTTTATTTTGTTCCATTTTAAACAGTAGCTTTCTGAATTTGTTGAATAATGTTTTCTAATTTTAAATTTGTTTTAAAATATACAAGTTTTGGACACAGAATTTAACATCTAAATTTATTATTTGGTATGATCAAGTTAGCAAAATAGGGAAGACCTTCATAATAACATTTGCATACAAGTTTTCTTACTTGTTTCCTTTTTCCCACTGCATCCCTCTTGCTGGTCCCTTTCTTGTTCCCCAATAATTTCAGTTAATTTCCCTATTACCCAAGAATTCCTTCCTATGGTCTTCCAGTGACTGAAAATGAAAAATCATGAAAGGAGAGTGCATAAGTAAGAAAGGATTCTCATTCTGGAGTCACAAGGAAATAAAATACAGACTGATTGATTTCTCATTACAGAAAAGGACTTCAATCTCTAACCCACAGTTTGTGATCTATAAACAGATGCCACAAATGCAAACATGATTCAATAGTCCTTGATCTATAAACTACAACATTTTACACAAAGTTGGTTTCTTCTATAGAAAATAGACCTAATGTTATACATAGAAAATAGTTAAGACAGATAGAAAACTCAATTGATAATATATAGATAGGTAGGTTGTCAGACTGATAGAATAGAGTCTTGAGTCTCAGGGCTTGAAAATGAGCAGCATCCATCATAATTATTTAAGATGTATTTATTGCTTTATCCTGATCCTCATTTTCATCATCACAATAAAATTATTTTGTACTTCTTATGGTTAAGCTTATTGGGATCTATTTTCTGATTCCCCATATGAGATGTTTATAGAAGTATAGTCAGTAATAGAGGAAAGTATGCTTTGAGTAAGCTACCTAAGATGCCCACTACCTGAAACCTAACAAGCACTGAACCTTAAAATTTACACATTATAAACCTATCCCTCTATTCAACATTCAGTGTTAGTCTTGATTATGAAGAACAATGCTTCTGACAATGTTTCACCTTGCCTTCCTGGGAACTGACTGTGTTTCATTGTGGCTGTTATGTCTAAAGACCAAGTAATTTAGTTCAAATGCACATATACTGAAATATGCTGAGTAAAGTCTCAAGGCTCCCTCTTCATGACTGACATGGGCACCCTAAAACTAAGAAGAGACACAGGAATGGAAGCCATTATACTTGGACAAGTAAAAGTGTTGGGGAGAAGGAACAGGATCACTATTCCACATAATTGAAGTTCAATGTGCCGTGTTTATAAATAGTCAAATCAGTTTATGTATTGTAGTTGATTTAATTAACTATATTTTTATTGTTAGTGAATGTAGAACGAGGAGAAGAGACAGAGAGAAAGGAGGTGGATGGGAAAGAATGCACGAAGGAATCAAAGGGGGAGAAAATCAACAAATGAACGTCCACAAAATTGGTGGTTTCTTTTCTCTACACAGAAGTGAACCTACTTACAACATAAATTTTGTTAATTTCTTCCCATTTGCTTTTCAATTTCTACTAGACTTGTTCCTAACTTTTAGAGCTTTAGGTGTTCATAGAAAAAATCGATGACTGTAGCCAATTTCAGGATCCTAGTTCGGTCATATTAATAATTTTTAGAAACCTTCACTATCATCTCATTCATGAATTTACTTTACCTTTCAAACTGAATTTTTGTGCAACTTAACAACAACTAACTTCAGTCAGGGGTGATGGTATACATGTTAATACTAACACTCAAGTAGAAGAGGGAGATACAGAAATTTCAGGTTAGCCAAGGTTGTATAAAAAGAACCTGTCTCAAAAAATAAAAATAAACAAATGAAAATAACTAAACTTCTCTATTGTCACTCCAGTAAAACATTCATTTGTTGTTGAAATATGAAGATAATTTACAGTAACCAAGGTTTAGGAACATTATGGAACCAATGAGGCAGTATTCATAGTTCTATGTGGTTAGTTTTTATATCTTTCCATCCTGTGTCTGAAGTTCAATCCATGGGACCTGTTATTCAGCAATACAAAAGTGGAGCCTTTTTAGGGAATCGCTAATGTCCTGATTTCTGAGACTGTAAATGAAAGGATTCAGCATGGGAGTGACCACAGTGTACATTAGTGAGACAACTACATTGTTTCCAGAAGAGTGAGACAAAACTGAACCAAAATACTCTGCAAGTCCTGTTCCATAAAATAAGCATACCACTGCCAGGTGAGACCCACAGGTAGAGAAGGCTTTATACCTCCCACCTGAAGAGGAGATTCTCAGAACAGAAGAAATGATTTTAATGTATGAGACAAGGATCCCTGATAAGGGAAGAACACCAAGTATGACGCCAATAACATACATAAGAATGCTATTATTAAATGTGTTGCTGCAGGCTAAATTTAGAAGTTGAGAGGGGTGACAGAAGAAATTAGCAATTTCCACATCTTTGAAACACTTCAGCTGTAAGGCAATCAAACTGTGAAGCAGGGATTCAAATAGGCTTGCTGAAAAAGACACTAAAACCAAGATACCACAGTGACAAGGGTTCATAATTACCGTGTAATGCAGGGGGTGACAGATGGCCACAAACCTGTCATACGCCATCATAGTCAGAAGCATGTTATCCATACATGCAAACAGGACAAAAAGAGACATCTGAGTCAGGCAGCCGCCATAGGAAATGGAAGGCCTGTGGATTTGAAGGTCCAAAATCATGTTTGGGACTGTGGTAGAAATGAAGCCAATGTCAGCCAAGGACAGAATGGAGAGGAAGAAGTACATGGGAGTGTGGAGGTGGGAGGAGGAGCTGACAGCCAGGATGATGAGCGTGTTCCCAAGGACTGATATCAGGTACATGGACAGGAACAGTCCACAGAGAACGGGCTGCAGTTCTGGGTCATCAGAGACTCTCAGAAGATGGAATTCTGAAACATGTGTTATATTTTTTGTTTTCAATTTCATCATTTTCCTTTTAAAGAGGAAAGAAATGATTATAAAAATGAGTCACATTAAATTAACTGTGAATTGTAGGTAATTTGAAGCAAATACTCTCATTTAAGGTGGCCCATATTCTTACAGAAATACTTTTTGGTTCCATAAAGGCAATTTTTGGTTTGTGTGTTATTCACATCTGTATGTACTCAAATAATTATAAACCTTCATAGGAGCCAACATAGGAGACTGTAAACATTAGTGAAAAGAGGGCAATAGTCATAATGAGGTAGAGCACATTCCATTATGAGAACAACAGCAAGAAGTAATACCATCTCCCTCTAATGAAAAGCACCATTCAAATCTAAGGAAACAGAGAAGTACACAACACAACCCTACTTTATTCTAATTAGGTATTATTATTACCTCTACCATAGAATACATATTAATGTCATTTAAGAACTAGAAGCACTATATACAAACTAAATTACTTGACAGACATATCAGTGTATGCTTGTAAGTCAAATATCAGGAGTACTGTGACAGAAGAAAAATATAGAACTTCTACTATTTTAGGAAAGGAAGTGCACACATTGGGTGGGGAGATGGGAAGAACAACACTTTATGGACTAAACATGGTCAAAGTTCATCCTACCTTAAAAAGATAATTACTAAACCCAATATTTTGTGCAACGAATAGACAAGGATAAGGTTTTTACTCAGTATTTGTCAGATTACAGAGACAGTTTGAGACAGCTGGGGCTTCTCAGAAAGTGACTCTCAAAATATAGTTCATAATTAATACTCTTACAGCATTGTAGTGTGCCAGTTGCTCCCAGGAATTAGTCATTACACTGACTTACCTGTCAGGTGGATAACTTTTAAATTATTTAATATGTAATTCTCATCTTTGGCTTTGGTGATGTTCAAGTTTTCATAGAAATGGTTTTGTTAGTTGACACTTATTATATGATATCTGTGACAACAAGGGCGGCATTGAAATTCACTGTTCTTGGTTAATTAAAAGGGATAAATCATAGGAAGTACCTTTGGAAACTTCAAAATTATCCAGGGTTATTCGTATGAAAACAGGTAACATAGCATTCATTTTATTTTTTATTCAATCCCATGTTCTGACTGTAAGAAATGTGATTTATATTTGAAATTTTTAGGAGTAAGTAAATCCTCAAAGCCCAAATCTAAATTTTCTTATTTCTAATTAGTGCATTTCATTCATACCTTTACTGATGTGTAGATGATTGTCTATCTTTATCTGCATCTGTTTTAAAGAAAACAGCTGATTATTTTGTTAAATCACAGAATATAAATTTGGGAAAATAGACAAAGCAAAGAACATGAATTATTTTTATCCACATAAGCATATGTGCAAAAGATAAGAGAATAATCCATGATTTATACTTACTTGTGAATAATATCATTCTACTTATGTACAAGACACAAACAATTAATAACTAACTTGTATGGTTTTTGTATGAATATGTTTTAAATTTTCATTTTTATTTTTAAGAAAAGTAACAAGCCATATGTGCTCTCATTAATCAACACATATACAGATAACCAGACTATTGATAGCAATAAGTCAAATTTCAGAAGTCATATTTTAGACCTTCAAAATGTGTTAGCTATGGGCACATATTACTGGACATTTGATTATTCATGTAGATACATTTTGTTACAATTATGGATAGTAACAATAAACAAAAATTATGGAATATTTTCTAAATGTCAGAATATATACAAGACAGTTCTCCTCTCTGATTAAGTATAACTACATGAGTTTGAAATCAACCTTTCCTTTACAATCTGCTATTTTTGACATATACACATAAAGTAGAACAAGAGTTGGTGGAAACCCAATTGAATAAAATATCTGATACTTCTCTTCAAGTGCTGTAGTCCTCATAATAATAAATTAGATTATATCAATATTCTTCCTGCTGCCTATCCAAATTGGCAGGTTTGGGACTTGCAATAATCCTTCCTGTATATATGATTTCTCATAGCTTATTTATTCAAGTTACCTTCTTTCTGGGTCACGAAGAGGCAATGCAGATCTGAACACCATGATGTCTAGTGTCAGATGAAGGTTCAGTCTTTGTGCCCAGGATAGATATAAACAGAGTTAGAAGTTTCTAGAGGCAGATTATTGACCATCCCATGGCCTTGGAGGACCAACACATAGAGCTCATAATTACACAAATGGGACCAAGTTGTAGTACTCTCTACAGAATTCATGATATTAATTGTGGAAAAAGAGGGGAAAGTGAATATCCACAGTATAATTTTGGGCTTATTTACTTAGATTAAACTATTATGTATGGATTCCTTTATTTGATTCTATATATATTAAAATTGTGTCAACTTTTCTTTTAATTAATAGGCAGAAACTTGTCACATCTCCATAATCCAGCAATTTATGCTGGAAAGAAATGAGTTCTCCTATTAATAAGACTGTCTAGGCTGCACATGGGGGTTATATGTGAAAACACTGTACTCCAAATCTCTAATTATAAACCTATGTACACACTTCAGTGATATCAACTCCATTCACATTATTGTGAAAGTAGCAACTTGATACATCTGAAGCTTTTCATTTTTCCACAGAAAAGAAATACTATCAAATTCATCGTTTTATCAGTTATTATCATCTTGAAATGACTATTGACTAGGAAACAATTTAAAGTCATAAGTCTAATGTTTTAAAGGCAGGGTTTGTTAGCCTACATTTATGCTCCATCCATTTTTATCCAAACTATATTGGAAAGGACACTTCATATTTTGAGGTGACACTGTGCTAACAGAGCATCTTCTCAGGGCACGTTTCATGATCATTTTCTCAAACTGTGGGTGAAGATATTCAGGCTGTCATTTATAAACTCACCATCTTAATAGCTGAAATTTGTCAATTATTGTTGAATTGGACTTCACAACTACGTAAGACCATGATGCTAATGAAACAACTTTTTATACTGGGCCTTCTATAGCCAATACATACCTACTGACTCAGGTTTGATTTCTGTTAGATTATAAACTAATGAAATCAGACTGAGTGAGTCTCATAGAAAAGATCTTTGGGGTTTTTGAGCAAGGATCTGACATCATCTGCAAACAACTATTCTCTCCTTGAGAGACAGTTCTTGGCTTGCTACTGGCCCTTACTGGAAACTGAACATTTGACAATGGGCCACCAAGTTACCTGAATTGCCCATCGTGGGTGGGTATTATCTGACCCACCAAGTCCTAAAGTAAGAATTACACACCAACAATCTTATCAAATTAAAGTGTATGAAGACTTTCTCATGTAAATGCTCATGAAAAGATGACATCATCTGAGGAGTTCCATAACTAAGCAGATAGGATGAATCTACCTGTGGACAGTCAGTCGCTTTCTCCAAGTAGCTCTGTCATTGCTTAATTGGCCCATGAAAATGTGTGAATGCACTTGAAATTGTGAATCTTCCATTCAAGACCTGGCTACAGCTACTGCCTGAGTTCCAGATCTGCCAAAATCGGAGACTAACATTGAGCCCAAGATATGATACCATTCTTAAGGGTGACCATCAGCTGAGGCATAAGCAGGTTGATTACATTGACTACTTTCCATTACTTCATGGAAAGAACATTTTTTTCCTTACTGGAGTAGATACTTATTCTCATTATAGAGTTACTTTTTCTACTTGTAATGCTTCTGGTATTGCCATCATACATGGACTCACAGAATGCCTTTTTCACCATCATTGCATTCCACACAGTACTGCTTCTGACCAAATGTAGAGGAATATTTAGGTAAAGAGTGATTGTGAAAAAATTAAGAATTTTAAACAAGATCACATGTGGTGTGCAGAGAAATATTTAATCTTTTAATCTGTCAGAATGGCTACTTTAGGATAGAAAGAATGTTGGCATATACCTTTAATCCCAGAACTCAGAAGGCAATGTTGGTACATGCCTTTAATCCAAGCACTTGGGAGACAGAAAGCAGAACTCAGGAGTCAGTGACAGACAGGAAGTGATGTCTGAGAGTGAAGGACAAGCAAAGAGAAGAATCAGAGGAAGAGTCAGCAGAGTGAGTCAGAATGAGGACATGCCCAACTCTCACAATTGAAACACTGACTCTCATCTCAGACAGTCAGACAGACAGATGACTGTAGACCTCTGGTGATGGAGTGTAGACCTCTGGAGCTAAAGAGCAAGTGGAAGCCGCAAAAGGGTTGCTTGTCCTCCCCAGGTGGGCTAGCAGGATGCCTTGTGAGCTCCTTCTCTCCTAAGCCCTGGAGGCTACTCACAGTAACATAAGGAAACAAATCTGGCAAGCTTTCTGCCTGCCCTGTGGCTAATTACGCACCTTCCTCTGTCTTTGCAAAGACCATGAGTCCAGGTGCCCCCACCCTGCCCTATGCTAATTAAGCTTCCCCATAGCAACCAGAAGGGCTGGGGCAGCATTCTCTAGAACATGGCATATGTACTTTGATTCCATGTTTGTTATATGGTACAATGTCTGCCATAGCCATGATCCACAGGTTCAGGAATTAAAAGCAAAAAAGGGAGAGTACCACTCACCATCTCCTCTATTGACCTAGGATGAATTTTTTTGCTTCCTGTTTCTGTGGCTTAATCCAGGAAGGACGACAAAGGATACAGCTCCACCAGGAATGAAGAAGGTATGGTTCACTCCCCCAGGAAAAGAGCCAAGACCTGCTGAGGTTTGGTCGAGGGTGGAAGAAATGCAGAATGGGTAGTAAAGGAAAGGGGTTATAACTACGAGCTAGGGCCATGTGAACAGTTGCAGAAATAAGGATTATAATTGGGATGAATAATTCTGTCATATTGTGTTAAAAAAATTGTACTTTCTTTTCTTGATTTCTTTACCATATGATATAACATCAATTAAGAGAATATCAGTGGTTATCATCTTTAAATATGAGATACTAGAAAAATGTCCCTCAAGGGTCATTGACCCCTACTTTAATTTATAATGTGTTTGTGGTTATAAAAAAAGATTTTTATGCTATTTTAGGTGCAATTAAAACATGTGAGCTTTTTATTGTACTTGGGATAGTTATATTATGTTAGGCATAGTTATGACTTAGTTATTGTTTGAATTTGGAAATTGAGTATGGTGTAAAGAGATATGACTGTGTGTCAAGTTGACAAGGGGTGGACTTGTGGGCTATTTTAGGTTGTTAAATTGAATAAATCTGGAATTAACTAAAACCCAAATGACTAGGCACAGTTATGAGGGATTTTTATTAATTAAATCACTTGAGGTGGGAAATCCCACTTCTAGTCTGCATCTTTGAGGTGACGAGATACACCTTTAATCTGAGCAACACCTTCTACTAGTAGCCTAAATAAAGGACTGGGAAGAAGGAGACTTGCTCTGTCTTCTGCTTGCTATCACTCTTGCTAGCAAATCCATTTCTTGATTGGCATTAGAGCCTACTTCAGGATTTCAGCATACACTGAAGGTGTGCTGAGACATCCAGCCTTGTGACTGAATAACTACTGGATTTTTGGACCCTCTGTTGGTATTCTGCGTATGTTGAATTATGTGAATCACAACTTGTAAGCCACTCCAATAAATGTATATTTACATTTATATTCTTTCTTGGTGGTTGGGGAGTGATGCAGCAACTAACTTATCTTTCACCCTATAAGAGGTGTCTCTGCATGATCCACATCACTGCACTGCTAGAAATTTTCCTGAAGTAGAATACCCTTGAATTTTGGTTGTATTTATTTTTCATTCTCTGATGAAAAAAAAAGCATATGCTTTTCCAGCCAGTCCTAACCATTTGTTACATCTTGCTCACTTTGTCCAGTCAGAATAATGTCATCAGTATAGTATATAACCATGATATTTTGTGTAAAAAGGGGTCTCTTTGAACTAAATCATGAGAACTAATATACCCTCAACGTAAAACTCTGAAGGTGTACTGTTAGCCTGGTGTACTGAACACAAGTTGCTTTTTGTGATCCTTATGGAAAGGTAATAAGAAAGAGGCATTTGCTAGATAAATAACTACATACAATATGGCAGGAGATAAGTTAATCTGCTCAAGTAGGAACAACACATCTGGCAGAGCTCCTGCAATTTAAGTCACAATTTGAATAATTTTATGATAGCCAACTGCCATACTCCATGATTCCTATGTATTCTTCACAGGCTAATTAAGGGCAAAATAAGGCTAAAAGAGAATGTTTTTACATATAAATAGTTTAACAGAGGCTAATTTAGATGGCATCCTGACCTCAGGTTCCTAGAATAGAGTCGGGTGATTTTCCATGGGATTCAAAACCTAAAATGACCTCTTCAACAATACAGAATGTAGGAACCTCTGAACAATTTTTCCCTGTCACATGTGGCCAGGCTCATGGACAATGCTCTATGATACTATGGTATATAGTAGCCAGGGCTGAGCCAAGCGTTGTTGTATCTATTGTCTTAAGTTGATACTACCTGTCTTAGTTAGGGTTACTATTGCTTTGATGAAGCATCATTACCAAAAGCAACGTAGGGAGGAAAAGGTTTATTTAGCTTATACTTTCAGAATACTGTTAATCATTGAAGGAAGTCAGGATAAGAACTCAAACGGATCAGAAACCTGGAAGCATAATTTGATGCAGAGGCCACAGAAGGGTGTTGCTTACTGGCTTGATCACATGGCTTACTCAGCCTACTTTCTTATAGAACTCAGCACCACTTGACCAGGGATACACCACTCACATGAGCTGGGCCCTCCCCCATCAATCACTAATTAATAAAACGTTCTACAGGCATACTTACAGTGGCTAATTCTTCCTTTCTAAGGAGTCATTAGCTCCCTATAGCTGCCTATGTGCTGGGCCTTATGAGACTATTTCCCAATTCCTCATTAGTATGTCTATTGATATTGCCATTATTCAGGTGTTTTTATGCAGACATTTCTATGAGAGAAGGTCTCACAGGAGAATTCCTGGTATTCTAGATTTTACAATAGTTCTGTTTCTGTGGTATATTCTGAGACATAAAAGCAATAGCTGTGTTGCAGATTTATTTACTATGCTGGGCTCCTCAAGATCTGATGACTTCTATAATGTGTCCAAATATGGTTTTCTCTGGTAGTTGTAAAGACAAATGTCTTTGATGGAGGTTGATAACTATATTTATCTGTGGGTTTAAGGATAAGATGTAGAATATAGTAAAGAGTTATGCTGGTCTAGCAAATTGATGGCAGTAGATTCAGTTATAAAATCCATGATCACACTAGCCCTATGAAGTTGGCTGGGTTTCTAATACCAGGCATCATTTTTGTACTGTTGAGTGGGATTTAGATACAATTAGACAGTTGAATGTGGATATAGTGGATTTAGTCATTGTGAGTCATAGCTATCACAGCTAGGTGGAATTAATAATTGATTAGCTTCCTTTGCAGCTTATATAGTATTTTTTTATATTATAGAAGCTAGGAGACAGGAAGAAAGCTTTCTGGGTAGATCCAGCTTGGATCATCAAGGTCCTGTGTCTTACGTCTGTGATGGTTTGAGCAATTGGGTCTTACCTTTAATCTTTGAGAGGTAACCAAGGGCAAAAAGCCATAGCCTATGTTTTTGGTGAGTCACTTAGACTACCCTGACCAACAGCTCCAAACTTTTCTATTGCTCAGAAGTTTGTTTTTGTAATGTTTGGTTCCTGTGGGGTCATTGGTAACTTGAGTTGCATACATTCTTTTAAAGTGTTCCTATACATGTATATACATACACTTCTATGTCTTGTTTGATTTTAAGTAAATATAAAATAATATTACTTCTTGAGGCCATGTCAAATAACCTTGCTGTTATTTTCACTTCCTTAGAGCTCCCTAGGTGGAATCCAACTTTCCATTATTCTGTTTCCCCCTTTGTATCACTTTCTATTCCCTGCTATTCTGAAGCTCTCCCCACTTCTATGTTCCTTTTATAGTTTTGTTGAAGTTACTCCATTTTATATACTCACAGCTGAAGATTTAGAAATCAGAACTGTAATAGGGCCTTATATGTTAGTAGGCTCTGAGATCTTAGTACAACTGACTCCATGATGGAAGTGCCATTCATGTTGTAAGACTCAGGATGTCGACAGCACCACCTGCCAAACTGAAGCAAAGGCCTAATAAATCAAGTACATATTGATCTGCCAAAGTCTCAAAATATATTAACCTTGCTTTTTAGCTTCTGTAGTTCTACTTCTGGCTAACTGTTCTTGTTAACTGAAGTATGTCAATCCAGAATATGTTTTTTTTTTTGTGTGTGTGTGTTTAAAAGCTCATTCTGAGAAAGGCTCATGGATACACTGGAATCCTGAAT
Organism: Cricetomys ansorgei; assembly: GCA_026225945.1. Lineage (NCBI taxonomy): Eukaryota > Metazoa > Chordata > Mammalia > Rodentia > Nesomyidae > Cricetomys > Cricetomys ansorgei. Next base: position 124,608 of record JAMJFZ010001505.1, read on the forward strand.
ATCCAGTGTAGTCAGTCACTGGTCATCTGATAAAGATTTTTTCTATTGGCTTAAACTCATGTCTGAGCAGTCTTCTCTAGTGAATATCCCACAAAGGAACTGTAGCTGATAGGGAAAATGTACTGTTTGCCTTTCTGAGTATGGGTTATTCACTCAATATAAATGTTTTTACATCCATTTTTTCATGCAAATGAAAAATTTCATGATTTTTTTCCTTTAACATTCATGTTCATGTTCATCATTCGTTTATCATTGAAGGAAATTTAAGTAGTTTCTATTCCTTAGCTATTGTGAGTTATGGCAATGAACACTGAGGAAGTACACATGGAGGAAGATGTCAAGTCCTTTGAATATTTGCCCAGAAGTGCTAGAATTGGGTCATGTAGTTAATTTATTTTAGACTGGGAAGTTTCTGAACAATGATTTACAGAGTGGTTGGACCAATTTGCATTCCCACCAATGGTGAATGAGGGTTCTCATCTCCTTGCATCCCCTCCAACATTTGTTGTCAGTTGGTTGTTGATCACAGGCATTCTGATTTGTTTGACAAAAATCTCAGTTGTTTCACTTTTCATTTCCCTAACTGATAAGAATACTGAACACTTTTGAGGTATTTCTTAGTCATGTTTTTTTTCTTCAACAGATAACGCCTTTTTTTTTAAAGATCCATTGCCAATTTTCAAGTGAGTTCTTTCTTTTCTTGACTCTTTTATTTTGATTTATTTGTATAATTTGGCTATGAATTTGGTCAGATGTACAGCCAGCAAAGATTCTATCCCATTCTTTGAAGTTATTTTTCACTTGATGGTTCACTTACCTGCAGAGAAGACTTTCAGTTTTATGATGTCCCATATGTCAATTGTTTAATTATTGGGCAAATGGAGTCCTATTTAGAAAGTCCTTAGCTACACTTATGCTTTTTACATTATGTTCTATATTTTCATCTAGCACTTTTATAATAAATAATATCAGGCTTAAAACTGAAGTTTTTTATCTACTTGGAGATAATTTTTGTGCTAGGACATAGATACACATCTAATTTCACGTGGACTTCCAGCTTTTCCAGCAGCATTTGCTGAATATGCTGTCTTCCAATGCATGTTTTTGAACTCTTTGTGAAATATCAGCTAGCTATAGTGATACATACTCATATTTTGGTCTTGTATTTTATTCAGTTGGTCTATATGCCCAATTTCTTGCCAGTACCATAATATTTTCATTTCTGTAGCTCTACAATATTTCTTGAAGTCTGGAATTGCAATCCCTTCAGTGTTGCTCTTTTTACTCAGGACTTATTTGGCTATCTGGAGTCTTTTTTGTTTCTATGTGACTTTTGGGATTTTTTCTTTTGTAGATATTTTAATTGAATTGCAGTCAATGAGTAACTTGCTCTAGGTAGGATGATCATTTTAGCAATATCAATTTCTGATCCATGAGCATGAGAAGACTTTCTATTTTTCTTTAATTGAAAATAATTTTTTATTTCATACAATATATCCTGATTATAGTTTTTTTCCCTCTACTCATCCTGATTAGCTCTTTTTCTGGCTCTTGTTAGAAAAAAAAGGCACCTAGGAGGTAATAATAAAATAAAATATAATAAAATAAAGAAAAACAAACACATCAGAGTAGGACAAAACAAACAGAAAGAAATTAACCAAAGCAAAGTGACAAGAAAGAGTTTTCAATGCAGAGACATACTTATGGTAACTTTGGAATACCATGAAAACACAAAAACCAGAAGCTATAATATATATGCGAATAATCTATAGGGTAAAAAATAAAAAAAGATAAAATTATAAAATGAAAATAAAATCCCTGATACAATATTATGAGAAAAATCTTCCAAACATGCCATTGAATTTGTTTTCTGTTGACCAATTTTTGCTGGGCATACAGCCTACCCTTAAGAGTAGTTTGATTCCCCAGTGAGACTTCCTTGGAGACAACTAAATTTTTATTCACAAATGATTCTCAATTATGAAAAGATTTTTTTCTTTTACATAATAGATCCTGATTACAGTTTCTGCTCCCTCTATTCCTTCCAGTTCCTCTCTACCTCTCTTCCCACCCAGATACAATTCCTTTTTGTCTCTCATTGGAAAACAAACAAGCTTCTAAGGCATAATAATAAAATATAATGTAATAAGATAAAACAAAAACTAAGAGATCCGAATGTAAAATAGTAACATAAGAAAAATAGCCCAAGGGAAGGCAAAAGAAACAGACAAACCCATGCATTCATATAATCAGGAATTCCATAAAAACACAAAATTTGAAGCTATAATTTATATCCAAAGAACTTGTAGGCCAAAAAGAAGATCTATCTATCTATCTATCTATCTATCTATCTATCTATCTATCTAATCATCTGTCTATCTCTCATCTATATCTATCTCTTTTGAACATGTATCTAAAAGTTGTATAGTTGGATATTTAGGTAGATAATCTTCCTCAAGAATTGTCATGCTGATTTTCATACTGACTACAGGTTTGCAGTATTCTCATCAATGAAAGAGTTTTCCCTTTATTCCATACCCATAACAGAATGAGCTGTCACTGGTTAAGCTATTTTAACAGAAGATGAAATCTCAAAGTAGTTTTTTGTGTGTTTCCCGATGACCAAGGATGTTGAACATTTATTTAAGTGTCTTTCAGCCATTTTACTTTCCTTTATTGAGCATTCTCTCATATCTATATCATATTTTTAATTGGGCAATTTGTTTTCTTGATACCTGTAGCTTCTGAGCGCACCCTGGGGCGGCACTCCTACCTACTACCTAGAACCTCTGGCCCTGTCTGCCCACTGCTGCTCAAGGGATGAGCCAGTGTGGAATCAAGAGACCAGATTCCGGGAGATGTGATGCGTGGACAAGCAAACTCTCTTTGTTCAGGACAAAAGGCACACCTTATACCCCTATGATCCCTTATCACCCCCCATCTTGCTCCCATTTGTCTCTTGAGCACGATCTTGGTGAAATGTCCTTTTCTGGTTAGTTTTCGTGACGTCATCTGTTCCTAGGTATCAGCTTTCACATCTGTGTGACCACTGCTCCTGTTTTAAATCTTGGCAGCCAGTTCTTAGGGAGGCCTTACTTCCTCCTACATATACCCATTTTTTTACATTCTTTATATTTTTGTATATTAGTCCTCAACTGGATGTGTAGATAGTAAAAGTCTTTTCTCATTCAATAAGCTGCCACTTTTTCCTAATAACAGTATCTTTGTCATGCAGAAGCTTTTACATTTCATGAGATCTTATTTACTTTGTGGTTCTTAGTGCATGTGCTAACAATGTTGTGGTCAGAGAATCTTTTCCATTGCCAATGAGTTCAAGGCTATTCTCCACTTTCTCTTCTATCAAATTCTGCACAATAGGTTTTATAATGAGGTCTTTGATCCATTTAGAGTTGAGTTTTGTGCAGGGTGAGAAGCCTGGTTATATTTGGATACTTCTATATGCAGCTACCCAATTTACTCAGCACCATATGTTAAGAAGTTCTCTTTTTGCCAGTGTGTATTGTTGGCTTCTCCATCAAAAATCAGATACCTATAAGTGTGTATTTTTGTCTGTGTCTCCAGTACGATATCAGTAATCAATGTCTCTGTTTTTGTGCCAATACATTGCTGTTTTATTACTATAGCTCTACAGTATAATTTTAAGTCTGAGATTGTAATACTTGCAGCAGTTTTTTTACTGAATTGTTCAAGCTCTCCTGTTTATTTATTTAGTGTGTGTGTGTGTTTTCCCATAGGTAGCACTGGGGATTGCATTTAAATTGTAGATTGCTTTTGGTAAGATGGCCATTTTCTACTATATTAATCCTACTGATCTATGAGCATGGAAAGATCCAGAAGATCTTTGCATCTTCTGATAGACTACTCCAATTCATTTCTTCAATGTCTTAAAATTTTTATCATACGTGTCTTTCACTTGCTTGATTAGAGTTACCCCAAGATACTTTATATTATTTGAGGCTATTGCGAAAGGTTTGCTGTAGAATAGGAATATGTGAAAGCTAGAAGGGTCTGCATTCCAGGGGTCTACATTCAGAGGCTTCTGTGGTCTAGGTGAAATATAGACACAACTTTAGTCCTGGTATTCAGAAAACAATTGTAGTAAGCACCCAGAATGAGTGAGAGTTGGGACACATCCATCTCTCACAATAGAAAAAGACAGGTTCTCAGCTCAGAACAGAGTTAGTTACAGAGTCAGTAAGAAGAGAGAGTTATAGAGGCAATATGAAGTAGGCAATATGAGGTGAGCAATCTGAAACAGGCAGACAGAGGACAAGGCACACAGACAATGTAGCAGTGTGACTGAGGAGGAAAAGGCAGAGAAACAAGGAAGTTGATCGAGGCAGAATGGAGCAGTGAGAGCTCAGGGAGAGACACAGAGGCAGCTTGGAAGAAGAAGTCAGTATTAGATGGGAAAAATTAGCCATTTTTGAAGCTTAGCAAAGCATTTCAGTCTGAACCAGTCAGGGAATCATTCAGAGTAAGCTGGAGTCAGAAGAGTTCAGTCAGAAACAGTAAGCCAGCTTGGAAGATCAGTTTAAACAAGCAGTTTGGAGAAGTGTTTGAGCCAGAACAGTGAAACAAGTCAGTTGAGTTCAATCAGCTCTAAGTTCAGAAGGAACTAGTCAGAGTGGATCAGTCAGCAGTGTATTTTAGAGGTAGACTAGATCATATGGAGGCTTGAGGATTCTAGATAGTATGGAGGTTTAAAAACTCCAAGGATAGAAAGGGTGATTTAATTAATAAAAGAATAAATGGCTTTTAACTTGAATCTAAGGCTATAGTGTGCTTCCTTGATTTCTTTCTCAGTCCATTTGTCATTTGTTTATAGTAATGGTACTGATTTTTAACAGTTAACTTTGTATCAACCTATTTTACTTGAAATATTTAAAATGGTAGTTTTAAGGAGTTTCCAAGTGGAATTTTTAGGGTCACTTAAATATGCTATCATATATTCTCCAAATAAAGATACTTCGAACTCTTCCTTTCCAATTTGTAATCTCTTGATCTCCTTCATTTTTGTTATTGCTGCAGCTAAGATTTCAATTGTTATATTGAATAGATATGAAGTGAATGTATAGCCTCATCTTGTTCCTCATTTTTGTGTAATTCTTTTGTGTTTCTTTTCATTTAAGTTGATGCTGTATGTCAAATACAAATCTCAGTGGGAAGTCTCAACAATAGAAGGGATCATGTTGAAACCAAAGGTCAAGGGATCGAAGATTGTAAATTTTAAGTACAGTAAAGAAGACACTAGGCTGGCCACTCCATGTTTTGGGGGAATGTCTCCTGTAGATAAAAGAAAGAGAATATCCACAGGTTTCTGGAAGAGTCCAGAGTAGAAAGGAAAAGAAGGAAACTGGACATGCTTCTTTCTGCAAAAGAAGCAACAATAATTAGGGTAGGGAAAAAACCTTAGCCTATATAGAGAACAAATGTTTATCTGGGACTAGAGAAGCCTGTGAACTGCAACAGCCTTGGAACTAGCATAGTGAAGCTGGACAGGAGGAGGTGAGAATAACCAGAAGGCTAGCTTGGACTTTGAAATGCCCAACAAGTGCATGAGAATAGGAACAGAATAATCCTGGAGTTCAGTACTAGCTTTGATATGCTACTACAGGTATGTGTCACATAACTCTTTGAGTGAACCAAAAGAAGATAAAGGAAATGATTCCTGATGGATTGAAACCATTTTCACAGGTTCCTTAGGAACACTGACTGTAGGCCTTTGGCTATCCTATAGCCAAGCTTTAATTGTGGCTACACCAAGTTTCTGAACATGGGCATTATCCTTTGGAGTTTGAGAACTAAGAAAGATGAAATAAATGAAATGGATCACTCAGTATAGGAGAAGGAGGAATTAAAATTAAAAAAAAAAACAGAACATAGGAGAATTTGTAGAAACCATAAATAGACTTACTCTTTGAATTATTGACATAAAAAAGAGAATGCCATGTTGAAGGCAAATTATAGAATAAAATTTCCAAAATTTGGAGAAAGTAATGTGTATCCAACTACAAAATGCCTAAGAATACCAAATAGACAAGACCATAAAAAATTATCTACACTTTATTATACGTAAAACATTAAAAACACAGGATAATGTAAGGGTATTGAAAGCTGGGAGAAAGACTAAGTTGTTTACAAAGGCAGGTTCATTAAAATAACACTTGATTGTTCTACAAAAGTCTTTAAAATCAGAAGGACCTGGTAATATATTGCTCTGGTTGGAATTTTGTTAGCTTGACTAAAGCGAAGGCTGTCTGGGAATAGGGAATCAACCTCAGCTGAAAAAAATTACCTCTGTCAGATTAGCCTATAGCAAGTCTTGATTTTCGCATTTTCTTTATTAATATAGGAAGGGCCAGCTCACTGAGTTATTGCCACACTCAAGTAGGTGGTCCTGGGTTTCATAAATCTACATAAATTTCTGAGGAATCTTAAGGGAGCAAGCCTCTAAGCCACATTTTCCCATGGTCTTTGCTTCAGTTCCTGCCTCCTAGCACTAAGTGGGCTTTATCCTTGGTTCCCATTTACAGTCTGTTTATTATATTTCTTTCAAGAATAGATATGTTCCTCCTCAAAACTGAGGTATTAAGACAGGAAATGGGGAAATTTCCTCTCATTTCAGGAATGTTGAGATGAATACTGGACTTGAATAATGGGTCTCTTAGCTCTTGTTTCTAGTATGACCACAATGGATAATTTCTTTTTCTGATCTTGACTATAATAAAGTGATTTTTACAACTGTTTTACATCTTCAGCAGATACAAAAATGCAAATTAAGTTCTTTCTTACCTCAATCAGACTGACCAACGCAAAGAATCAAATAACAACAAATTTTGTTAAGGGGAACTTTTATGCAATAAATGTAAACTGGTAGATGTAGAGGAACACTTAATCTTTTAATCCAGTAGTTTGGCTACTCTAGCAAAGCATTATATTGAAAGGCCTGTGTGGTACAGGTGGGGTACAGAAAGAATATTAGTCAGACTAATCCTATCCCCTGTGCTAATGTTAGGTGAAAGGGATTTCTGTGGTGCAGGCAACATAGCAGGCATCTTTAATCCCAACCCAGAAGGCAAAGTGGCACACATCTTTTATCCTCCAGATTAAATCTTGCAAATAGAAGCAGAGGAGGAAGCAGAGACAGGAAGCAGTGCTCAGAAGGAGTCAGTGTCAGACAAGAAGAGTGACTTATGAGATGAATTGGCGTGCAGAGAAGGCAAAGTGATGAATCAGAGGCAGAGTTAACAGAGTGAGTCAGAATATGAACATGCCCAACCCTCATGATAGAAGAGCAGGCTCTTAGCTCATACAGGAAGTCAGTCATTTTGAGAATCATTCAGATAAGACACAGAGGCAGTTCAGCAGGAGAGTGAGTTTCAGAAAGTGTGCTAACAGAGAGAGTAAGTTTGAAGCCTAGCAGAGTAGTTCAGTCAGAGAAGTTGTGGGAGTTAACCAGAGTCAGAAGTGTTCACTCAGAAACAGTTGGTCAGCTAAGAAGATCAGTTTGAAGCAGCAGTTTGGAGAAGAGTTAAAGCCAGAATATTGACCAAGTTGAATTTAACCAACCAGGAATGTCTATTGAGTTCAATACAGCTCTGAGTTCAGAAGGAGCTAGTTAGAATGAGTCAGTCAGCAGTAAGTCTCTGATGTTGAAACATTCTAGGTTTAGGCTTGACAATTAGATTGTGTGGAAGCTCAAGTCTTCTAGTTCTAGGCTTAAGATTAGATTGTATGGAACTGAAATCCTCTAGGACCTGGGATTGAATTACTAATGATTAAACTGTCCTCTGACATGAACCCATGAAAATAATATTAAATAAAATCAATGCATATATTTACATCTACACTTACAGGTAGAACCACAAAGAAAGCCTAATCACTAATCCTTCTATAAAACAATTAAATATAGAGCCATCAGAATTCCTAGCTCTAAAACACCTAGGTATGTACTCAAGACTTTAAATCCTGCTATGATATAATTGCACATTCCTGTTTATTTTTGTATAATTACTAATCACATTATCTCTAAAATGGAACCAACCTAGATATCCATCAACAAATGAATGAATAAGAAAAATTACTACATAAACCTAACAGAATTTTATTTCCATGTAACACAAAGGGAAGAAAATTATATTTTCAAGGTAATACATGTACTAGAAATCAGAATGTTATTGAGAAAAGTTAGAATTGCAAACATAAAAGTCACACATTTTCTCTTATGTGTGGATAATAAATTTTTAAAATCATTTTATGATTTTGTATGTACAGGTGTTTGGCCTTCTCTTAGTCACTATTCTTTTGCTATAACCAATGACCATGTCTAAGGCAACCTATCAAAAAAGTGTTTAACCAGGTTTACTGTTTTAGAGACAGAATACAGACATGGTAGTAGGACCAGCTGAGAGCTCACATCTTGATTCACAAAGAGGAGACAGAAAGAACACTGGGAATTATGGGAATCTTTTGAAATCTTAAAGCCTTCCCCCAGTAATACAGCTCCTATAACAAGGCTGCTTCTCCTAATCCTTCTCAAATAATACCAATAACTCACACTATGTGTTCAATCATATGAGTCTATGAGGCCTATTTTAATTTAAACCTCAGAGCTTACATGCATGTGCGTATACCATGTTTATACCGGAGACCTACAGAATCCAGAAGAGAGCATCAGATCCCTTGGGACTGGAGTTACATTTCACTGCAAGATGCCATGTGGCTCCTGAGAATTGAGCCCTGATCTCTGTAAGAGCAAATAAGTTCTTTTAACCATTCAGGAATTTGTCAAGCCTCTGGATCCAAAATTTTAATTCTCTTGTTTGAATGCATATGTATTTGTGAGTTTATGTTTGGTTGGTGTGTGAGTGCTTGTGTGTGTGTGTGTACATGTGTGTGTGTATGCGTGTTGTGGAATTACAAAGGGAAACATGAATGGGAAAGCAAAAACCTTAAGAGAGGAAAGGATTATGGAATACATTTGGCATACAAACAGAATACAAGAATTTGCAGGGATGAAAGGAGCCAGCAAGAGAAATAGAAGAAAGTACAGAATGGGTACCATAATGAAAGAAAAGTGAATATGATAATGCCCCAATAAAACTAATTATTTACTTATGGCAACTTAAAAATTTAATAAAAGCTTTTTGATCACACCTAAAAAATAAGCCTCCAAATTATCATTGTGTGTGATACTTGTATCCTGTGATTCCCTGTGTTCATATGAGATACATGTTGTCAATAACTGACAAACAGAGCTTGTTTTCCAAATACATAGTTACAAATTAAGATATTTTCCTTTGTTCTGTGGCACCATGATACTAACTAGCATCCATCACTTAAGAAACAGGTCATAGATTGTCCCAAGGTGTGCTTACAGTTAGAGTATAATTTAGAGACACATTTGAATAACTGCAGCCTATATGGTACATAGACCTGTCTTATGATGAACCTTTTTGGCAAGAGCCATCACTGAAGACTTTCAGTCTGCTATGGGGTTAATGATACTGGACAGCTCATTGGTTTGCACAGTTCCAAGGAATGTATGCTCCAAGAGAATTGGTGCCCAAATACCCCTTGTTGCTGTAGAGTCTGATAGTGGTGGCCTCTGTCATGATTTCCTTGTTTATTTTATGGTATGAAAGTTCTAGGGGAGGTCTCTAATCCATCACTGTGCAGTTTTACTAGCACATATAAGATCATTGGTGATTTTCTAAATGTCAGTGCCACTCAGTTGAATTCGTAACTCTATTGAAACTCCAGAAATAATAAGCAATCTATAACATCAGGATAGGGTGCTTCGCCAACTTGCTTTGGAATAAGTTACCTAAGGAACTATGTAAGAAAACATTGTTGGTAGCTGAGGACTTGGTCAATGTTAGAGAGCAAGAACAAAGGAGTCTGGTTGCTAGGGCCCATGAGTTTCATCTGTGAGAGACAGGCCAAAGTATAACAAATGAGTTTCAGTACCCACTGCTGAGTATGAACTTCCTTGATCACAAATAATTTGATACTTTCCTAGTTTTATAGTTATAAAATTACTGATGAGTTTTTGTATATAGAGCTATGTGCCATGTAGACTGGATAGATTTTCCTTTACCTAAGAAAAACAAAAAGACCCCTGGCTTAGAATTTTCTAGGTAATAACAAACTTGTATCACTGTGTTAACTAAATAAGAACTGTGTTAAGTTAGAATACTATGATGTATATTCACTTCCTAGTACCTGTAAGACTGCTACCTGCCAGGTATAATAGAAGCTCACTGTGAGATTACTTGAATTGCTTAAACTCTGTTAATCTATAATAACAAAATTATTGTTTCTGTGATAAAGATGTATTGTAGGGGAAAAGTACATGGAAAACTTGTGATTATGATCTGATTTCTTCTTACACGGAGGGTATTGTTTAAAAGATATATAGGTGTATGGGAAATAGTAGGAATAAGGAAGCTTATAAGATGCATGGGTGAGATGTGTGTATATTGAAGCTTTGCTTCTTCCATAAGGAAGAAGAAGCTAAAGAAAGGAAGCCTATAAGATGTATGAATGAGATGTGTGTATGTAGGAGCTTGGCTTCTTCTACAAAAAAAGGAAAGAAGGAAACTTTCAAGATGTGTGGGTAAGATCTATTTATAATGGAACTTTGTTTCTTCAATAAGGAAGAGGAAGCTTTTAAGAGGAAGCTTATAAGATGGGTATGGGTAAGGTATATGTGTATGTTGAAGCTTAAAAGATGTGTATATGCACGATATGGATGTGTTGGAGCTTTGCTTCTTCCATAATATCTGTGTAATTGTTTGTGTGTGAGTGTGTGTGTATGTGTGTGTGTGTGTGTGTGTGTGTGAGTGTGTGTGTATGTGTGTGGGTGTGGGTGTGTGTGTGGGTGTTGAAGCCTTGCTTCATCCACAAGATGTGAGTGAATGTGTTTATGAGTGATTTTTATGGAGGGGATATAGTGGAAAAGCCAGAATGGAGCAGAAGTTTAAAGGAAGATGGAAGCATGAATAGTGTGTATGACCCATCCATGAGACATCTGTGCATTTTTCTGACTCACTTCCTCTTTGGAAACCTGACTTACTAGACTTTGTTGATACACAAGAATGTGTGTCTGTGCCCTCCTCTTTCTCTCTTTCTTTCTCTCTGCTCAGTTGCAGTAGTCATGTGACTCCATACTTCTGGGATGCTTGACCTCAAGCCAAACCTGGACTTCTGCATGTTTTCTTTCCTTATTAGCTCTGACGTTAGGTATTGAAGAAGTCGTGTATGGATTCAAATAATAATGAACCATTGTGCTGTTATTGTAGACACGACTGCCTCAGCATTTCGGAGGTATTCTGACATTGGCTGCTGTCTGTGGCTGGGTGTAACATCTAATGGGCATCCAACAGTACAACCAATGTCTGTGCAGCAAGCAGTGGACACTGTGGTTTCTGACTCACTTATGTTTGTACTTGACTGAAGATAGGCTATTGATGCTGTTACTCCAGTATTCCACAGAGGTAAGACAGTTGTGAGTTTCATTGAAACCATCTTTGTGTATAATTGTAGCTGATTGATTGTTTCTTGTCACTTTAAATCACAGTAAACATTGGTCCTTGCATATACTCTCAGTAACACAGTATAGATAGGGTGGATGGGAAGAAATGAAGCCATGAATTAATGTGAAACACTCTTCTTTTTTCTTTTGAACATTTAATGCAAAGTTTATTCGTTTCTATGTTATGTATAGTTAGTTCTACATTCTTTTTTTCCAAATTGAACTTTTTTTCCTAAAAGAAATTTGATTGATTATGGGAAGATTATTGTAGAGATATTTAAATTTTTATGCAAACACCAAACACTATACTAAAACTCTAAAGTGATACGTCTTATTTTATTTTTCAAAGTTATTTCATTATGTTCCAGCTTCAAACATCAACACAATTTTTTTCTTAAGAAAATGTAATGTACTAATATCTTCAAATCCTAATAAATTTTGCTTAATTGTCTCTGATTATCAATGTAATATTATATGAGTTTATTCAAATCTTTGCTTTAAAAAATCAAAATTATTAGGAATAATGTATTACCAAGATGAGAGATGTTCTAGGGAGCATAGAGTTCCAAGAGGTCAGTGAGGGAGAATAATGGGAGAGTCTTCTCACTGATAATTTCTGTACAAAACAGTTCTGCTAAAAGCATCATGAGACTAGAAACAACTTAAAATATTTAATACATTAAGAGACTACAATTGCAAAAGGGCAGCCAGCATGTTCTGCATTGTAGATCATAAAACTAGCCAAAATTTTGGAATACTAACCTGACACTCAAGACAGGCAGGGATTGATTCCTTAATTCAATGTTCCTTAGTTTTGTGGTTGTACCCAAACCTAAACAGTCAAAGAATTATTTCATCTCTTAAAACATGATTTATATGTAAAAATTAGAATGAGATGGGATTCTTTCATTTAAGAAGTTTTCTATAAGGAATAGGAAACATGCATTTTGGTGTGGTAGACACTCCTTCAATCTCACTACTTTGAGGCAGAAGCAAGTGGATCTCCCATGATTTTCAGACCAGACTAGTTTATCTACATAGAAAATGCCAAGCCATCCAAGTATGAAAAAAGAAAGAAAGAAAAGGAAATGTGCATTACAAAAGAATTAATAAAATATTCCTCTTGTTTTATAAGAGAACCTGTAAGATATTAAAAATAGGTTTGTTTAATCAGTATTGGCATCTTTATTTTGGCTTCCTCAAAGAATACATTCTTCTCACTGACAATATCTTCACTGTCTGCAAATAGCACTTGAATTTCTTAGTTTGCATTTCAATCTATTTTCCCTTTCTTCCCCATTTTCCTTTTCTTTGTATTTTAATGTTTAGATATTTATATCTTACTTACTGTTTCTTTTGACTTCATTTCAAATTTAAGAAGAACAGGTTTATCAGAGAGCTCTTAGGGTGATCTCTGTTTAATTACTCTCTTATCAGCCTTTCTGGAGAGCTGACCTTCCCCTTGGTACCTTGGGTACATTGGAGTTAGGATTCTGAAGGCATTTGGTCTGACAGCTCCTCTTTCAATACTTCTTGGGAAATCTCCAATATTCATTCCCTAACAACTCCATTATACCTGGTTTTAGAACTAAAATTAAACACTTACTACACAAGCTCTAGAACCTGTTCAAGATAAAATATATAGCAAAAATTTAGAAAAAGAGTTGGATTCAATTTTAAGATTATGTATCTTTAAAGTTTTATATCATCAAAAATTAAATAAACAATAACTTAGAAGACAGATGCTTATGTTTATTTTGCAATAACAGAAATAATATCACTTATTTCCAGAGAACCATGTAATGAACAAAGAAAATGTGCATTACTACACTCTACGTAAACCTGAGTTACTGTGACTAAATGGGCTATCTCATAAATCTTTTTTATTAAGTTAGAAAAATAGTAGAAGAAAAATATGTAAAGAGAAACTAGAGAGGCAGACAAATTCTTATATTCTGTGTCTCATCTTAGTAATTTTATTGTCTATTTTTTAAATCTGTTTTCTACCCATACAAAATAAAATACTGAAACCTGTCATTTAACATAGACTTTTCTGCTAAAAATCCTCCACAGAGCCCACTTGATGTCCCTGTTTCTCAGGCTATAGATGAAAGGGTTCAGCATAGGGGTGACCATAGTGTACATCACTGAGGCCACTGCACTCATCCTGAAGGAATGTGAGGCAGCTGAACTGATGTATGCACCAAGGGATGTCCCATAAAATAAACAAACAACTGACAGGTGAGTGCCACAGGTGGAGAAGGCTTTGGATTTGCCACCTCTTGATGAAATTCGCAGAATGGAAGAAACTATCCTTTTATAAGAATAAAGGATTCCTGAAACTGGAATACCACCAAAAAGTATACCAATAATATAAATGAAAATTTCATTGTTAGAAGTGCCTGGACCAGCAAGACTAAGAAGTTGAGAAGGGTCACAAAAGAAATTGGGGATTTCCACAATTCTGCAGAAAGTAAGTTGTGATACAACCCAGAAGTGAAACTGAGTGTCCAGAAAACTGATGGAGAATGATACCAGGGACAAGAAGACACAGAGGCGGGGGTGCATGATGACTGTGTAGTGTAGAGGGTGACAGATGGCCACCAAGCGGTCATAGGCCATTACAGTCAGGAGAAGACTGTCCAAACATCCAAATAGGATAAAAAAGGACACTTGTGTTAGGCAGCCTGAGTAGGTGATGGATCTGCTGTGTGTCTTGATATTTGCCAGCATTTTGGGGGTTGTAGTGCTGCAGAAGCCAATGTCTGCCAAGGCCAGGTTGCAGAGGAAGAAGTACATGGGTGTGTGGAGGTGAGGGTCAGAGCTGACAGCCAGGATGATGAGCAGGTTTCCAAGCACTGTGACCAGGTACATGGACAGGAACAGTCCAAAGAGGACAGGTTTCATTTCAGAATCCTCTGTAAGACCAAGAAGGAGGAATTCCCAGGCACATGTTTGATTCACTCCTTCCATGAAGTAGGAATATCTAGTAAAAATAACATCATTTAAACAAACAAAACAAATATAATGCCAATCTTTTATAATCTGAAAATAGTAGTATTCAATAATTTTATCTTGAAGACAAAGCGTTCCATTTGCTTTGATAATACTTCTCAGCTGTGGGCTCTTCTTCAGTGCTATTTTCTGGAACTCCAGAACATTAGAGAATAAAGAACATTTAAGATCATTGAATATATGATTACTTTATATTCCATCAGCTCAATCTTCCTTTAATGTTAGGACTTGAAATCAGGACCTTTTACTTCATTGACAAACCTTCTCCTGCTAACTTAAATTTCCAAACTATCTGATGCCTTTTATAGGAGATATATTTAATAACAAATATACTCCATATTAAGAAAATAATTTACGTTCCTAAGAAGTAGTCAAATATTTGTTATTTTTCCTAAGTACAGCTTAAAACATCTTATTAGACAGAGTCCTATTAGAGACAATATTATATTGTCTTTAAAATTTTTTTCCTATTTCCTATACCAATTATTTCTATGTAAGTGCTCTCTGATTGCAGCATTTATCCTCCACACAAGTATGTATATACTCACAACTATTATTGTAATTTAGCCAGAGTTTTCTGAAATATGACTAAAGATATAATCTTTGCCCTTAAAGGACTTTGTGTTTTATAAATGATTTCTTTTCTTAATACACAAAAATCACATGTCAACACTGTGGGTGTTAGTGGTACTGTTGAACAGTGCAACAATGAATAGACAATAATTACCTTTCATGAATGCTTCAAACCTATATTCATTAGTATGGTGCAGGGCTTTTCCCATCTAGTTATATGCAATCTGAAGCAAATCTCTCAGGTTAAATTACTTAGAGCACTCTGTAGCTTGTCATGGCTTGACCAAATTTCTTAACTAGGTGTGTAATATTAATCATCTCTGACTTATTTTCTCATAAAACTCAACATCTTTTATACAGTAGGTAAACTGAAGTAAAGAGAAAATTCATATCTGAATCCTTAATTTGTCCTCCTTATGTGAGAATAAAGTATTTTCTAACTCAATGGTTTCTCAGACATGAATGAAAAATCTCTTAAAATCATCTTTATGAAAGTAAGTAAAATGACATTATTGATTCGTGGGCATAAAATGATTAGAATATGGAATAATATTAAACATACTATGCATTTTTTCAACTTATTAAATGTGTCTGCTACTGTACTTAGCATATTTGATTGTTTATTAGATATAGTAGTGTTTAATACTCCTTGAATCTAGATTGACATCATAAATTACATTCACTTTTTAAGATTTACTGATGTTCTTGGCTCAATCTACAAGGAATTAAATCATAGTCTTTATCATATAGTTATGTGATGTACTAACAAATATACACTGATAAGTATTCCCTACTAGTTCGTAAATGTTTCAAGAATTACCTAGCTTCCTTTATATTTTTTGCCCAATACTCATAACAAGTTATGATTTTGTATTCCTCAAAATAAACTATGTGATCAAATTGGTCTGTCTGTTACCTGTCAATAGGTTGATGTTATGTTCTTTCTGTGTGTCTGTAAATTAGTACAATGTTGTGCTTTAAATTGTTTTATAGCATGTATATTTTACTTGCTCAATTTAAATGATAAATAGTTCTATATGAAATATGAAGCTCACCTTGTTTATCAATTTATTATAAGACTTCTAAGGAATGTCTTTATGCATCTGCATATATCATTTAAACAATTATTTCTATGAGAAAATTTATAAACAGTACTTATTTTAAATTTAAATTGTGATACTGTTAATTTCATTTCTTTCGTACATTTTCCTGACATGGTAAAGTCAAAAGCCAAAAAGAGACATTATCACTGTTGAAAGAACACAAAACTGTCTATTACAGTCATTTCAACCCTGTGAGAACCAATAACAAAACCTTAATAGGCATCTGAGCGGAAACTTTGCATATCTGAATAGGTCAATAGGTGAATAGGCAATATGTCTCCCACAGCGCATCCTGTACCTACTTGTCTTCCCTCTGAACTCACTGGAGTGCTGGTGATCTCTGTTGCCATATACACAATGTGTCCAGATCTGCTGCCTCTTGTATGCTTGTTTGACAAAGGCTCAGGGTTTCTTGTAAGAATCAGGAGTAACCCAAGGATACTTAGTAACAGATGATTCTTTTAGAGAGAGGAGACACAGGCATGAAAACTACCTGACAGACACAGGGATTCTAAAAGGCCAGAAGAAAAAATCTCATTATTTATACTTGTTTTGCTTTGAGGATTCAAATAACAAAGCTCCTAATTAGTCACATTGTCCCATGTTGACACAATCTCTGAAGATTTCTTATTGTTAAAAGAAAATAAATATTTTTATACCTCTCAGAAAGACCTTCATTTTCTCACAAAACCTCCAGAGAATTCTGATGCTCTTATTTTTCATTACAAGATGACAGCATAAAATGTGACGTTTTAACATCTTCTGTGCTTCTTGTTACACCTTAACATTTGTATCCTAGCTTCATATAATTTATAGAGACTTACAAATTCTATAGGAGACATTCGATGCCATTTCCATTTTCTCAACTAAGATTTGCTTCTAAAAGAAACCTTGTACGTTTTTCATGTCCATCACTTGTATGATGTGGTAATGTGCATTGGAGATTTATAACTTCTGCTTATATAAATGGAAGCCAAATTCTATTGTTTAATTTCAATTCTCCTAATGATTCCTCAAAACTGCCATTTCTATACACATATTTATAACTTTATACTTTGAGCAAATAACTCTTAGACTCCTAAGAAGTTAAGCTGTGACCATCCTATTAGTGGGGAGCCTGTTGGATACATTTCCAACTTCCATGCTCACTCACATGCCTATTTACAAGATGCATCTTGTCTCAGAAATCTCCCTAAATTTATGCCAACTGAGTTTCTCACAAGGAGACGGACAGTCTGGCATCTTTCTCCCAGAAGTGCTGGCAAACAAGTTTCTGAAAAATAGAAGTTTAAAAGTCAGAGAGAGTTTATATCAGTAATTCTGAAGCATAGAACATTTTTTTCCAACTTGTAGTCTTAAAATTAACACACTATGATCAAGGTAGCTTAGTCACTATAATCATTGCCTTGTAGTAATGAGCAGCTAACTTCTTACAATTCTCACAATACTGACAGTGATAGTATGCAGTTTTAGACACAGTGTGAGAAAATGGATGAATAGGATTCCTGGAGTCCACTGACCACCTAATCTTCCCCTAAGTTCCAAGCAATTAAGAGACTCATCACAATACAGGTGGACAGAATTCAAGAGGATTACCTCCAGGGATGTCTTCTATTGTCTATATGCACATATAGAAATATGTGTACATGCGTGAACATACATGCACACACACACACACACACACACACACACACACACACACACACACTACTGCTTAAACAAAAAAACTGAGCCAAGAACACACTGAAGAAGTCTGGACCTTAAAGTGATATGAATACCAGAATGAGGGTTTATTTGAAAACTCTTGAATTTTCCCAATACAGAAACCTCACTTCAGACTCAAGTTCTTAGTACAGTGTGATTCTGGAAGTATAAATCTTCTCTTCAGAAAGACCAAATAATTGTCACACCACCAAAATATTTGTATAATTACCTGTATTAGTACCATCATATGGATAAAAATCGTCTCTAATTTTGGTAATCCTGAAGATCCTCCCATATTGTCTTAGCCAATGTTGCCATAAGAAGCAAATGTAAGTATACTTTATCAGTGAGGAACCTCTAGATAGCCCACCAGACATTCAAATTTCCCCAGTGCTTTCTAATTTTCGTTCATCCAGAAAATACTTTTACTCCTGATGGATGTGTTTCCTTATTATGTTTACTTCTTGTGGAAATGTAAATAAATATGGTTATGCCTTTTTTGTATATTTTTATAGTATATATTGCGTTTTATATTGTATATTATAAATAAATTTCATAAGAAACATGGTGAACTCAGATGAGTAATAAAGATGTAGCTGCAGGTTGATGTAAATGTCCTCAACTCAACAGTAAAAAAACAGACTAATTGCTGGATTAGACAACAAGTTGCCTATTGTCTCCAAGAAAGACCTAGGCAGCAAATACCCTCAAAGCTGTGTGTCAAGAAATATAAATCAATGACATTCTGCTGGCAGATGCTGGCATGATGGGGGCAGAACATTGACATTTTCTATGATGACTGATCTTGTGGGGTTGTGTTACCCAATCTTCAGCACTCAACTCCATTTGGAAAAGTAGCCTCCATCCTTTTTATATTGTGCACAGCAGTCAGACAGTACACCCAGCTGATAACTTGATAACTTGGTGGAAGGGAAAGCCATCATCTGCCTTCTGGTATAGTGTATCACAGAAGAGGGTCACCCTCCACACAAGGCAGGGAATCACATAGTCATCATCAGTCACAAGCAACTGATAGTAGAAGATTCTTTGTGGATCAGTTGCTTGGACTCTCTTTCTCTCATTCCCTCAGTCAGTGTGACTCGCTTGTCCACGAAGTGCCTTGATGCCCTCCTACTTGAAATAACCCCGTCACTGGCCCCCGTGAAGGGCCCACATCTAGAGTTGCAAGAAGGAAACTTGGGAGCAGCATGCGTCTGTGATTGGTACTGGGAATCCATTCCAAGCTCTAATAGCCAGACAGGATAAAATAACTACCCTGGGACCACCACGCAGAGGTGGCTGAAAAATTCAGTTTATTGCAAGGGCTCAGGTGAATTTATTGGGGGGTACTTACTTATAGTGGGAGACTTCAGTATATCACTCTCACCAATGGACAAGTCATCCAGACAAAACTGAACAGAGAAATGCTGGAGCTAACAGATGTTATAAACCAAATTGACCTAACGGATATTTACAGAACATTTTACCCAAACACAAAAGAATACACTTTATCCACAGTACCTCGTAGAACTCTCTCCAAAATTGTTCACAGACTCTCACAAAACAAGTCTTAACTGATTCAAGAAAATTGAAATAACACCTTGCATCCTACCAGATGATCAAAGATTTAAACTGGATTTCAAAATAACAGAAACAACAGGAAGTCTACAAACTAATGGAAACTGAACAACTCTGTGCTGAATGAAAACTGGGTCAAGAAGGAAATAGAGAAAGAAATTAAAGACTTTCTAGAATGCAATGAAAATGAATACAGAGCATACCCAAGCTGATGGGATACAGTGTAAGAGATGCTAAGAGGGAAGTTCACAGCACTAGAATATTGGAGACATAAGAATATAAGAATACTGGAGACATCTTGTACCAGCAACACAACAGCACACCTGAAAACTCTAGAAGAAAAAGATGTAATCACTCCCAAGACAGCAGGAAATAATTAACTCAGGGCTGAAATCAATAAAATAGATAACAATGTGAAGAATCAATGAAACAAAGAGTTAGTTCTTTGAGAAAATCAACAAGATAAACAAAACCCTATCAAAACCAACTATAAGAGAGAGTATCCTAATTAAAAAATCAGAAACAAAAAGGGGGACATAACAACAGACATTGAGGAAATCCAAAGAATCATTAGGACATACATTAAAATCTTGTTCTCCACCAAATTGAAAAAATCTAAAAGAAATAGATAATTTTCTTGATGAGTACTGCTTATCAAAGTTTAATCAAGATAAGATAAATAATTTAAATAGACCTATAACTCCTAGAGGAATAGAAGCAGTCATTTAAATCTGTCAACCAAAAAAACAAAAAACAAACAAACAAACACCCAGAACCAGTTTTAGTGCAGAATTCTATCATACTTTGAAAGAAGATATAACTCCAGTACTCCACAAGATAGAAACAGAAGGAACATTACCAAATTAGTTTCATGTGGTAACAGTTACCCTGAAACCCAAACCATACAGAGTATTACAGACCAATGATACATGCTATTAAAGATTTCTTGACATATGAGTACACCCTATGGTTTACTCATTCACATCAGTCATGTGAATATGGCTGATTCACATAGAGGTACAAAAATCCAGGAATATCTCCTATGTGTGCACAACACATCAAGGATTGCTTCTTATCTGGTGTCCAGAACTGTGTTCTCTGGGGGTACATGGTATTTATGACTATTTTCTATGTGGGTACTTGATTCCAGAGTGCTTCCCATGCTTCTATGTGATATCCAGGACTTCTTCACATCTGGGTACATGATATCTAGGGCTTCTTCCTATGCAGGTAATTGATATATAGGACTTTTTCCCATTTGAGTTAAAGAAATCAAGGACTGCTTTAATGTTTTATTGATTCAAGACACACAGTACTTTTCCCATGTGGGTTCATGATGTTTAGGACTGTTTCTGATCTGGGTAAAATATCCAGTGCAAGTACATGATATGCAGGAATGCTTGCCATACAGGCTTAGGATATCCAGGATCTCTTCCCATGTAGGTCACACATATGCAGGAATGCTTCCAACATGATATTCAGGACTTTTCCACATGTAGGTCCTTGATATACAGGACTGCCTCCCATGATTTTATATGATAACATGACTACTTTCTATGTGGGTACATGACATCCAGGACTGCTTCCCACACAGACAACACATGCACAGACTTCTTCCCACGTGAGATGATATCCAGAACTTCTTCCCATGTGGGAAGATAATATCCAGGACTGCTTCCTGTGTGTGTACATGACTGCTTCCATCTGGGTGCATGATATCAAAGATGACTTCTCATGCAGATACATGATATATAGGACTTCTTCCCATGTGGATATATGATATTCAGGACTGTTACCAGTTATTTTATATGATATCCAAGACTTTTCCATGTGGGTTAAACAAATATAAGATTGCTTTGGTGCAGGTACATGATAATCAGGACTTTTTCTTATGTGGGTCTAGGATATCTTGAATTGTTTTTCAGGATGGAACATGATAGCCATGACTTCTTCTTGTGTGATTACATGCTACAAAGGACAGTTTCCCTTGTGAGTACATTAAATCCAGGGATGATCCTCACACAGTACATGATATCCAAGTCAACTTCACATGCAGGTAATGCCTATCCAAGACATCCCTTTAAGGAATCCAAGACATTCCCTTTAAGGTACATGATGTCAAGGACTGCTACCCATTTGAGTGCATGATATCCAGGACTTATTCACATGCAGTTATATCCAGGACTGCTTCCAATGCTTTTATATGATATTCAGGACTGCTTCCCATATGGGTACAACAAAATCAGATATAACATCCTATGAAGATATATGGTATCTATCATTTCTTCCCATGTAGGTACATGGTATCCAGGACTTCTTCCCATGTGGTACATGATATCCTGCACTGATTCCGACTCAGGTAAAACTTACCCTGGACTTCTTCCAATGTGAATGCATGACATCCAGGTCTACTTGTCAGTTGGGTACCTGATGTCCAAGGCTGCATCCCATCCAGTAACAAAATATCCAGGATATGCTTTTTATGTTAGTATATGAAATCCCAGACTGCTTGTCAGGTTGGTACATAATATACAGGTTTTCCTGACAGATGGGAACATGATATCCAGGAATGCTACCCAAGTTACTACATGATAACAACTACTGCTTTCCAATATATCCAGAACTGCTTCCTAAGCTTTAATACAATACAAAGCTGCTTCCCATACTACTACAGTAATACAGAACTGCCTATCATGTGGTACATAATATCTAGGACTTCTGCCCATGCATGTACACGATATCTAGAATGTATTTCAATGTGGGTACATTATAGCTAGTCCTGTTTCCTATCCAGTGACAATATATCCAGGACTGCCTCCCATATTGGTACATAATATCCAGGACTGCTGCCCAAGCAGATACATGATGTCAACGGTTGATTTCCATGTGGGTACAACATATTGAAGACTGACTCACACGCAGGTACATTTTAAGGACAGTTTCCCACGCAGAGACAACATACCCAGGGCTGCTTTCCATCTGGATACATAATATCTATGACTGCCTTCCTTTCATGTAGGTCTTCTTCCCATGCAGACCCTTGATTTCCAGGACTGTCTCCCAAGAAGTTGCATAATATGCAGAGCTGCTACCCATACTGGTTCAACATATTAAGAACTGCCTCCATGCAACTACAGCAAATCCAAGACTGCCTTTCATGCATGTACAACATATCTGAGACTGCTTCCTATAGGAATACATCATATCCTGGAATGCACCCTATTTGGGTAAATGATATCTAGGATTTTATCCCATGTGGGTGAATATGAGGTGTCAGGTGAATATGAGGTATCCAGGAATGCATCTCTTACAAGTACAAGATATCCAGGACAGCTTCCCATGTGGGTTCATTATCTACTGCACTTCATCTTATGTGGGTTCCACATATCCAGGACTGCTTCTCATATGGATACAGGAGATCCATGACTTCATCTCATGCTGGCACATAAAATGAATGACATATGCATGACATATCCTATGTGGCACATGACATCCAGGATTGCATGTCACTACTGTTTCATATGATATACAGTGAGTACAACAAATCCAGGACTATTTCCCATTTGGATACATGATATCCAGGACTTCTTCTCCTATTGATGCATCATATTCAGGGCTGCTTCTCATTCTTTTATGTGATATACAGCACCTCTTCCCATGTGGGTACAACAAATTCAGTACTGCTTCCCATGTGGGTACATGACATCCAGGACTTCTTCCCATGTGGGTACACATCCATCCTGGAGTGCTTCCCATTCAGGTACAGCATATTCACATCTGCTTTCCCTCTGGTATAACATACCTGAGACTTCATCACAAGCAGGTACATGATATTGAGAACTGATGCTCAAACAGGTACATGGTTATCAATGAAATTCTCATGATGGTATAACCTATTTAGGACGTCATCTTATATGGGTACATGATATCCAACACTGCTGCCCAAGTGGAGACATGCTATCAGTGACTGTTTCTCTTGATGATACATCTTATCCAGGACAGATTCCCATTAGGAACAACAAATCCAGAACTGCTTCCCATGTGTTGTTAACATGACATCCAAAACTGCTTCTCATGCAAGATACATGACACGTAGTGGGACTTTGCCAAGAAGTATTTAGTACTATGCAGCCTTCCATATGGTTACATGCCACTTGGACTTCTGGGAACAGCTTAGGAGTCCTATAAAAGAGGTAGTGGCCTGTTGGAGTTGACAGTTAGGTGAGATTGGACCATTGATGGGAAAGCAGGCATCACTTTATGTTAGAGAACAGTTAATTAGTGGCAGAGGCAGTTGATGGGAAAGAAAGCAGGCATCAGTTCATGTCAGAGGACAATTAGTGAATGGGACAGATAGGGGATAGAAGATGTCAGGTGTTAATCCAGTTCACCAGTCTTTAGTCTGATAAAGCAGCCAAAAGGGGTCGTGAAGATTTCTTTCTATTTCTCTCTTTTTCTATTTTTCCTGAACTAGAAATCTGTACAAGTTTGGATTTAGTTACAAGTTAGAATCTGTTACAGTAACTTTCAATACAAGCAGCACTCTGGCAGAGAGCAAGAAAACAGTTTTCAGGGCAGAAGAATGGCTCTTATTAAATGCAGTTACAAGCTGGAAGGAGAACCAGGAGGGAGAGTTCAGCTAAAAGTGAAAAGAAAATAGATACAATGACATCTAGAACTTTTTTTCCCACTGCTGATAAATGATATCTAGGACTAAGTATAATGCTTTCATATGATATATAAGAATGATTCCCTTGATAGTACAACTAACCATTGACTACTTCGTGTGCTGGTACGTGACAGGAAAGACTTCTTCCCATGTGAGTACATGATACCTATGACTTCTTCCCATGTGGGTTTCCTACATCCAGGACTGTTTCCCATTTGGTAACACGACATTCAGGTCTGATCACCAGACCAGTGCAAGATGTCCTGGACTGCTTGTGATGCAGGTACCTGATTTCCAGGACTGCTTGTTCCAGGACTGTGGGTACAATAATTCTATGAATAATCCACATCTGGGTACAATATATATAGGAATGCTTCCCATGTGGATAGAACAAATCCAGGACTGTCTCCCATGTATGTACAACATATTAAGCACTGCTTCCCATGTGGATATGTGATACGCAGGACTTCTTCTTATGCAGGTCCATGATATCTGTGACTACTTTCCATGATGTATTTGATTTCCAGGACTCCTTCCCAAGGAGTTACATGATGTCTAGGACTTCTTTCTACATGGGTACTTGGTTTCCAGAAGTACTTCCCATGAGGGTATATTATTTCTAGGAATTTTTTCCCATGCAATTTCACATATCCAGGATTCCATTCCATGTGGGTAAATGATATCCAGGAGTACTTTCTTATGTATGTACATAATATCCCAAACTGCTTCCCATGTCAGTACATGATATTCAGGACTGTTTCACATGTGGGTCGTCCATAACATCCAGAAGTTCTTAACATGAAGGTACATAACATCCAAGACTTTTCTTCCTGTGGGTTCAAAACATCCAGAACTGCTTCCCATGTGAGTACAAAAAATTCAGCACTGGTTGTGATGTGTAGATATCCAGGATTTCTTCCCATATAGGCACATGATATACAATACTACATCCCATGATTTTATATGATATACAATACTGCTTCCCATGGTGGGTAGAACCAATCTAGAACAGCTTTTCTTGCAGGTACATTATATCCTGGATTTCTTCCCATGGGTGTACAGCAATTCCAGGACTGTCCAGTCAATGAATATACTAACCCATCTAAAAGTCTTAAAGTAAAAAAAATCACATGAACATCTCAAAAGATGTCAACGGAGACTTTGACATTATCCGACATGCTTCCATGATAAAAATCTTAGGAAATATAGGGAAAGACTTCAATAATGGAAGCTAACATAATTCTAAATGGAGAAAAGTTTTAATTCATCCTACTAAGTAAGGAACAAGACAGGAATGACCACTATCTTCACTACTTTTCAATATTGGCTTAAAGTACTAGCTGGATATAAATAAATTAATAAAAATAAATAAATAAATAAATAAAGCAAGATAAGGAAATTAAATGATGCAGATACAAAAAAATGAAGTCAAGCTGTCCCTATTTGTACATGTTGTGATTCTATACATTACAGCTCCCAAAAAAAATGTAACCAAAACTTACAGAAATGATTTAAAAAATTCCACAATGTGGAAGTGTACAGAATAAATTTACCCAAATCAACAGCTTTTCTATATACCAATGACAAAAGTACAAAGGAGATCATGGACACATTCCCATTCACAATAACCTCAAAGAAAATACAATATCAAGGAATAAACTAACCAAAGAAAAAATTCATTTGTATAATGAAAACCTAAAACCTCTGAAGAAGAATATAGAGAAAGACAAGAGAAAATGTAAAGTGCTTCATGTTTATGGATTAGAAGAATTAAGGCTGTGAAAACGACCACTTTAGCAAACTCCATTCACAAATTAAATGCAATTCAATCAAAATCTACATCTCATTCTTCACAGAAATGGAAATCTATCTGAAAAAATTTGTGTGAAGCTAAAAATTCACCCTGATAGCTAAAAAAATTCTTGACAAAAAGAACAATGCTGCATACTGTGGAGGTAACCAACAGATCCCTAATTGGACTTAAGAGTAACTCAGCAAAGGAGAAGTTATGCCAACTACTCAAGGTTAGTGACATCATATATCTTGATGGAGAACTTAAAACTACCATTTTACTAAACCAGAATAATTCCTAGCTACATTCTAAATAGTTGTCCTTAAACCCACATATAAGAGAACCCCTACCCTTCACCAAGGAAAATTTTCTTTGTAACAGACGGATAGCTTTACAGAAAAAACAAAAACAAAACATGAACAGTCAGAATGCAGTTATGGAGCCCAGTCTCTGTGGATACATCTACAGGACTACTTCCACAGCTAAGGCTCAGAAAATTGAGGAGGAATGATTGTAACAACCAGAGGATTAGGAAGGTCGGTGTGTGATTGTGTCTTCTAGGAATTCAGAAGCTACAACCATCAACTCTTACCATCAAGATTGTTTAAACACGTGATGAACAGAAATATCAATAACAGACCAGCCCAAGTAGATTGGGGAAAGACCATGAGGCCTTAACCCTACACAAAAACTAGAGGCAACTAAAGAAATGTTGAGAGTGGGGGAAATAATTTCCCCCATGGAAGAGCACACCAGTTGATTATCCAATGCCAAAGGTCAACCCTTTCAGAATATTTATAATGTAATAAACATGTCAGCAGGTATAAAGCACAATCTACTTGTGCATCTTATCTTGGTGTACTCTAATTGTTCTATAGCAGTAGTTTTCAACTTATGGATTGTGACGCATTTGGGGGCCAAAGAACTCTTTCACAGTTTTTTCCCAAGTCCATCTGCATATCAGGTATTTGCATTATGATTCATAACAGTAGCAAATTATAGTTATGAAGTAGCAACAAAAATAATTTAATAGCTGGGGTCACAAAAACCTGAGGAACTATATTAGAAAGTTGCAGCATTGGGAAGGTTGAGAACCACTACCCTAATTGATAGCCCCCTTTTTCTTTAATTATATATATAAATATGTAAAACAACCTCTGAGCCTACTTCAGTTATTAGAATGTGATCTCTCCAATTTTTTTTTTAAGGTAGGCATGTAGTGCTGTGAACTTGCCTAGTAGAATCACCTCATTCTGTCCCACAGCTTTGAGCATGTTGTGTTTTCATTTTCATTAACTTCTGGAGTTTTACTTTTTGTTAATTTCTGTCAACCATTTTTTCATTCATTAATGAATTGTACAGTCCCTATGAGTTTGTAAGCTTTCTTTTGTTATTTTTATCTAATTTTAGTCTCTTCTATTCCGATAGATTGCAGGGTATTATTTCAATTTTCTTTTATCAGTTGAGACTTGTTTTGTGTCAGAATATTTGGTCAGTTTCTGTCAGTAAAAAATGTAGTCACTACAGAAATAGGTAATTCTCTCACTATATGGGGTTGTATCCAGCTAGTCTTTTGGATAAAATGAATTCATTTGATTTTAGGATGTTTTGTTTATTAATTTCTCACAAATAATTGCTATAAGCTCTTTGCTAATCTTCATTGATTACTACAATGACATAATCTCAGCATTAGTGTGTGGCACAATTATTTCTGCTGAATTGGTTCCTGACAGGTGACAAGATCTTATCCTACTCTTTATGATTAAATCAGCAACTTTCTCTATATATGTCTTTAATTTTTTTTACTCTGCTTATGCACATAAATATCCATTCTAGGATGTTATCCTCTCTCTGCATAAGAATCCCTGTAAGAGAATGTTTTGAATGAATGATGACCAAAATACAACTCATGTCTGGATCTATGTGATTCACATATATATCATGTAGTTTCTTTTATCCACAGGGGTTAATTCTTGCTCTGCTGTACTAGTATCTTGGACTATCGAGTTTGGATTCTCCTTGTAACATTGGAAATAAATTGCTTAACTCTAGCATAGTTAATCCAACCATTGGTCTTACCCAATTGATATCTCCCCCAAATTTTTGGAAATCATTATAGGTTTGCAACTGTTCTCTTCTGATCTGTACCTTTTGTGGTTGAATTTTTTGCTGACCTAGATAGTTAATAGAATCTCCTCTTTGTGTTTTTAGGAGCAATTTATAACCCCCAACAGGGTAAGGTTCTTTTTGTTTCATCAAATATTTTTTCTAAACTATTTTTGTCAGAATTAGCCCCAGATATCATCCATATAATGATAAATAATAGATTGGGGAAATTGTTTTAAAATTATTTCTAAGGGTTGTTTCACAAAATGTTGGCAGAATGTTGGACTATTTAACATTCCCTGGGACATTGCACTAATATCTTTTGACAGGTTAAGCATTATTATACGTGGGTACTGTAAACACAAAATTTTCCTTCTCATGCTCCTGTAAGGGGATTGTCAAAAACAAAACAAAACAAAACAAAAAAAACCAAACCAATCATTCAAATCAGTCACCATCAGATGTCATGCCTTTGGTAATAATGAAGGCAAAGGAATTCCAGACGGTAACAGACCCATTGACTGTATCACCTTTTTTACAGCTCTCAAATTAGTTAACATTCTCCATTTCCCAGATTTTTTCTTTATAATGAACACAGGTGAGTTCTATGGGCTGGGAGATTCTTTTATATGCTAAGCCCTTGCTCTTCTACCAGCTGTTCAAGAGCCTGCCATTTTTCTTTTGTTAAGGGCCACTGGCTCCCCTCACATAGGCTTGTAAGAGGACCATTTTACGGGTAGGGCAGTTGGTATATTTTCAGCAGTGGCTGCTTTATAAATTTGGAAACTCAATACCTGTTGTGTCCAGGTTTTCAACAACTTGTACAGCTTGTGTACCCTCTTTAATAAGAGCTTCTTCACTTTGAGACTTTATGTTATGTACTGTTTCTGGGATAGAAGGGATATTAATTTGAGTTCCCCATTGTTGCAATAAATCTCTTCCCCATACATTTATAGCTATATCAGCCACAAAAGTCCTTAACTTTCCTTTTTGCTCCTCAGGTCCCACACATATAGTCAATTTTGCTTTACGTGGAATAATTTCCCAATCCCTGTAAAGTATGTGGATGTTTCCTTAAGAGGTCAACTTGAATCCCATGTCTCTTGGAAGTTATTGTGATATCCACACTTATATCCAGAAACCCTTCTATTTCGATGTCATTGATTTGCACTTTAATTTTGGCCTTTTATCATCAATGATTACTTGCCAGTACACCCTTTTTTCCAGTGCTTCCAAACTCTCCTGATCTCTCTACAAAGGTGGCTTTCTTTTTGATATAAGAAACAGTAACAGCTACACAATCCTATCCCCTGCTTTAAATTCTGGGACTCTGGTTACCATGCCATGATTTTTATTTCTTCCAAAATTTTCATCTATAATTTCAGGATGTATGTGGAAGCCTTTTTATGTCAGGCTGTTCCCTCCCGGGATCATTCCTATTCTCCCTTGGGGCAAAGGACCATAAACTCCAGTAGTGATCTTATAGCATTCAATGTTAGGGGATAGGATAAGCTGTCTGTCTTTAGCCAGATCTAGTGCAACACTGCCCTCAGTAGCATGAGTCAGATCTCCAACAGTGAGTTTGAGTTTCTTGGTCTGAAAGCTACTTCAGTTCTGGCAGGAGTTGGCCTGCTCATTTTTTGTACCTGGGCCGAGCTCAACCCCATGTTGTGATTCAAGATGGCAAGGAATTTCTCTGTATATCTCTCTGGGAATCTACACTCATTCAGCCAGTGTGGATCCTGTACAGTTTCTTTCTTCTGTCTCAGGGAGCAAGAGTGCAGTTTCTGCTAATTTCCCTCATATTTCTTTTAATAACCCTGCCAATTCTTTCCTTGTTAATTTCCCCTATATTTTTTATAATAACCACCAATTTCTTAACCTTTTCCTTAAAGGTAAAAAAAAATGGGCTTTTTAATCCCTCACTTTTGGTTCTGTTTTTCCTCTTGCATGCCCCCCTTCAATTACTTCTACAATTCTTCTAGTTGCCTAGCCAGTTCCTTGATCTTTTTTGAGAGCAAATATAGTCAAAAGTACAACAAGAACATTACCACCAGGAACAAATTAGGATTTATTCCAGGGCTCACAGCTGCTATAACATCTTGTTAGCTTTTTGAACCAAAGTATTCATACTCTCATCTTCTGCCTTTCCCTCCATGATATTTGAATTCAAATTCCCCATATTTCTTTTCTATCTCCTTCTCCAGAGACTCACATTGCAGGTGCCATTTGTAGCTGTTCACCATTGTTGTGGGGGTCCTTTTTACTCATTTATACTAAAATACAACTTGTTGAAAGAAAATTTCATAGAGTTCAAGCATAAAAAGAGAAAAAAAAAAAAAGAAGAAAAAGAGAAAGAAAGAAAGCTGAACTAACCAGGGACATAGTCTGAAATGAAAGTTCAGAGCTATGACCCTGACTCAAATTTTTATAAACTATTTAAGCTTGAAAACTACAAACATTTTGAGCCAAAATAAACAGAAGTTAATCATAATTTTAGCCAATTAGAAACTTACTAACAATCATGGTCAGAGTCATCATAGCCCAGAAATGACACATCTCATTTTGTTTTGGCTTTACTGGTGAACTCTGAAGGCTAGGGGCTTTTCTTATTTTCCTGGGAGCCTGAACTTTGTCTCTGTTTTAAGATGTTTTTTGCAGTTTAAGATGGCATTGGTTTTGCTATTTCATACTATTTCTCTACAGTCATTTACCCTCAATTTAGGGAAAGAGAAAGGAAGGATAGAAAGAATGTTTCACTGCTTTGGCAGGTGGACTTGAGAGAGAAAGAGAGAAAGATATCTTCATAGCCCTTATAGGCTGTCCTAAGCTTGGAGAGGACTAGCTGACAAGTGAACCAGACTACTGTCTCAGCTCACAATGGATTATTACTCAACTGTTAAAAAATTGACATCATGAAATTTGTAGGCAAATGGTTAAAACTAGAACAGATCATCCTGAGTGCAGTAACCCAGACACAGAAGGACAAACATGGTATGTACTCACTTATAAGTGGATATTAGCTGTTAAGTAAAGAATAATTATGCTACAAATCAGGGGGGGATAGAGTGGGAGAATGGATTTGTAGGAGATGGGGGGGAATGAGGATCTGAACTTTCCTCTCTGGTGTGCAACATCTTTCCATTTTAGT
This sequence comes from Cricetomys ansorgei, assembly GCA_026225945.1. Taxonomy (NCBI): domain Eukaryota; kingdom Metazoa; phylum Chordata; class Mammalia; order Rodentia; family Nesomyidae; genus Cricetomys; species Cricetomys ansorgei. Next base: position 155,859 of record JAMJFZ010001505.1, read on the forward strand.
ATATTTCTCGCTGCTCTTTTTTTGTGAGATTTGTTCTGATTTATTCCTAGATGTTTTATTTTCTTTGAGATTACTGTAAATGTGGATATGCCCTCAATTTTTTTCTCAATGCGTTTATTGTTGGTTTATAGAAGTTCACTGATTTTTGTGAGTTGATTCTGTACTGTTCCATTTTATTAAAATTGTTGATCACTTCTAGAAGTGGAATTTTTTGAATAGCTGGAATCAATAATTTGTTGTCTTATTTTCTTATTTGTAGAACTTTAATTTTCTACTCTTTCCTGTTTCCTCCAGCTAGTGACTCAAGTATTTTTTTGAAAAGGTATGGGGACAGTGTGATGAACTAGCATGTTTTCATCTTTGGGTTGAAGGCCATCTTATAGTAAAGACAAGCTAGGTTCGTTCTTGTTTATGATTAAACCTGTTTCTCCAGGATTGGGCTAAGCCCCATCTATAATGTCAGCTACAGATGGTTCTGTTCTAGGAAATGGCAACCATGCTTTTGATTTAAAAGGTTATTTTGGCCACCTATTGCTTTGACAGCCTGTTGTTATGACTACCTTATGACCACATTGCAATCATGTTTTTGATTCAAAAAGTTGTTTATAACCATCTTGAAACCCTACCTTTGTTTCAAAAGGATATTATGACTACTTGTTAATGACTACCTCTTGTTTTGTCTACCTCCTTAGGTTCTGCTTCTAGAACGTCACCCGTTTTGCCAGCCAAGTTCCTCATTTGGGAAGCCCCTACCCCTGAACTATGAAAATCTTGTCTTTCCTCACATCCAGGCCTGACCTCTTGATCCTGCCTTAGTGGGAGATAGCACATGTACACCAATAAAAATACTTGCTTTATTTAATTGCTTGCTTTAATTAGTTTGACTATGATGATTTGGATCAGTGGTCTTTCTTCTCCCGTCTTTAGGATTAATAAATGGGAAGCTTTTCTCATTCCTAATTTTAATAACATTGCTTTAAAAGTTTTCTTCTTTTAGTATTATATTGACTGTAAGTTTGTTACACATAGCATTTATTGAGTCAAGGTATATTTCCACTGTTCCTAGTCTCTCTAGGACTTTAATCATAAAAGCATGCCAAAGACTTTTTCTGTATCTATTGGAATTATCATGTGATTTTTGTTCATTTATATGATTTATTATACTTTTTGGCTTCTTCATTTTGAGCCATACCTGCATTTCTGTGATAAAACTAACTTGATCAAGGTGGATGATCATCTGTATATGTGCATGTATTTGGTAATTTGATAATTATTTATTTTATTTGATATTTGATAATATTTTATTGAGAATTCTTAAATCTAAAAGCATCATTAATATTGATTTGTGGTTTTATGTATGGCCAGAAGGCTCTTCCCTTTCTTTGAGACTCAACAGAGTTCCTTTAACTTCCTGATTAAGACTTTCCATTTGGCATATTTAGCCTTGATATAGCCATAACAACAACAACAACAACAACAACAGACAAAAGTGACTATGAATTTGTAGGAAAGTGGGGATAGGTATTGGGAGGCTTTGGAGAGAGAAGCATGAAGGGAGAAATGTTGTAATTATATCATAATATCAAAAATAAAGTAAAATAGGTAAGAGTTTGAACAGAACAACAGTTAAAATACAGCACAATAGAAGTAAGATTCAGTTTATTCTGGAGTCAAATTTGAGAAACTATGGTCCAGGAAACATGATACTAAATTATTCTAGGTTCTATGTTCCCAAATGGAAGGAGTTTGTTAATGCTCTATAGAAGGAAAACACACACACACACACACACACACACACACACACACAAATCAAGCAAATTTTAAAATACTTTGGCGATTACATCAGAGTGGCAATTACAGCAAGATGGGACATCTCATGTCTCATCTAACATCAGATGCTATCTGGTTATATTGTAGCTTTGGGTTAGTAGAAGCTAAGAGTATGCAAATTAATTAAGTCCAAAAAGTTTTTATCTATTAGTCACAGAGATTGTCAAGGAATGGAAATTCTGGGACCTGAAGATAACCTATGTCAAGTTATAATTTTTAGTTCTGGATCTACAACACTCCAACCCCTCCACATCACAGCATTTCTAATCAGTCAACCAGTCTTTGCACAAACAACTTCTTTGCAGAACTTCCCATTTACAACACCCTAGAACTGTCTACACTACAAAGATACACTTATTCCAAGCTCTTTGACCAAGCTGCCTAAGGAATGAGACTGCAGCTGACAATCAGAAAATCCTGGATGGGGGCTGGGCTAAAAGCCAAAGAGAAGAAAATCAACATACGAAAGGTGCTGTGAAGTAGCTCCCTTGTGAACACTGTATTTTTGCTGAAGTAATAAAGGTGACTCAAATAAAAAGAAAGAGAAAACTCAAACAACATTTAAATTGCCTCCCTCCTTTACCTTCCACATCTCCCTCACTCTGTCTATCCTTCCAAGTCTCTGGGTTCCTCTCCTCCTCTCTCCCTCTCCCTCTTTCTCTCTTTATCTCCCTCTCTTTTTCTCCCTCCCTCTCCTTTTCTCTACATCTTTAACCTCTCCCTCAACAATGTCTCTCCAACAATATACTCTACTCCAGGACTTAGCGACTCTTCTCCCTCCACTTTACCAAATATTACCAAATAAACATTTGATAGAACTCTGCCACGTGTACAGTCCTCTTATATGATTTCAATGGTGCTGAGACTCTGCAGGCAGTTCTGATGCCCTGACTCTATGTGGGTCTGGGAACCTTATCACTCAGCTCTCAATTCAGTGTGACAAACTGGTTCAGTGAGCTCCTTTCAGCCTCACAGCTGGATCCCGTGCTCCTGCACTTTTTAATGTTTCTCCATGTCCCTACCAGGTACCACCTTTAAGGCTACTGCTAGGCCCCTCCTTACCAGTCCCACTGTTGGCTCCTTCCCTTGGGTAAGATACCTCTCTAAGCCCAGTTAGTGCTTTTGTTCATTTCAAAGCCCTGACACCAGGCGAACTAGGTCTCCTTTCAGCCTCTTCTCTAGCAGTGATAATTGTTACAACCATGTTGGTCACTCTTTCCTGGTTCACATTTATCTTAGGATGCACCTTACTGAGGTCTTGAGGGGGATCACCCCTACCATGGTAATAATGCTATCTTTACTGTCTGCCTAATCTACCCAAGGTAACAATGTCTGCCTGTTGTGCCCCACCCCCCCACTACCAAGTGGCTGGCTGCTGATGGTAGTTCAGTAATCTGTGTTTAGTAAACCAAAAAGCCCAGTTTAGGTCCTTTTATTCTCTGTACTTTGAAATCTGTAACTCTCTGCAGCTTTTACTGGGGCATTTTGTAGTACTAGCACATAGCTGGCCCCCATCTTTGCTGGGGCCAGAAAGGATAGGTCTGGCTGCCATCTTAACTAAGGTTAGGAGGATAGTCCATGTGGAGGTAAACAATGACTGGCTGCCATCTTTACTGAGGTTGGAAGGGACAGGTCTGATCACTATCTTTACTAAGCGTAAAAGGAAAGGTCGTGTGGTTTCCTCACTACAAAACTATAACACTGTTTCATGGTGATCACTAACTATTAAAGGAACATTAATTAGGTATCCAGATATTTCTAACAAAAATGGATTTTTGCATGATAATTCCTGTCCTAAAAACAAAGTTTATATAAGGTAACATTTTAAAACAATGATTGCTTAATAAGATATTAAAGCTCCAGGCATTTATGTAGAAAGACATACCCTGAGATCACTGACTGTCCTTTAATATGAGCCAAATTTTGATCTTATTGGATTTGCTTTGATTAGGTGGTTTGAACTCTTGAAATTATTTTTTGCTATTGATCTGATATTTTGCTTTACTCAGATTGTAATTTTATTCTGCCTTTTCTCTCTTGAAATAAACAGGTACTTTCCTTTTGATATTACAGGAACACAGGTGAAAGATTTCAAACTTGAAGACTAAATTTTGGAGTTAATATTCTTAGAGAAGCAACTTTTAAATTTATGAGACTATGGGACATTTTAAATCTATAAACTGTTTTAAAACTGTTTATATTATGATGCCTTTATTAATCTCTTCCCACTTAAGGTCACTCTTCGAAATATGTGTATAACCACTTATGTTTTTATTTGTCCAACATCAGGCTTCTAGAAAATTATATGATAAAAAACAAGTGTGTTTGATAAATAAAGTTTACAAGTTCCTGGAATCTATTCAGGTTCATAGTAATATTTGTTTACGTTTTAGCAATTTAGATGATCTGAGTATGAATAAAGCTCCCAGTCCCTCTCTGGACAGCATTGATGGGTTCATACATTTATTGATTATGTTAAAATTTCAACTCAAAATTTTAAGGCCTAAACTTACTTAGCAGAGATAAAAGCTGTAGCATCCTAACACTATTTTTCATGAGACTATATGCTGTTTAATATATAATAATTATTAGATAATTAATTTATCTATTATATTGTTAGTTATCTATCACATATGTCATTAATAAACAATTGATATATGACATTTAGTAATATAACATTATTAAATTATATTAGATTAATATGATAATTATTGATTACATAATATTATATGGTAATTAATATTATGATCATTTAGTAATGATTGCTATTTATATAATTTAATATTAATTATTATTATTGAATTATCACACAGAATACTAAGATTTTTTAAAATGTGTTCAGATATATACTTATAGTCATACAGAGTACTAACTAATGTAGTCAATTAAAAAAATAATCTGGCCCCTTGTAATATTCTTATAGTCATGCAGAGTACTACCCAATGTAATTAATTCCCCAAATAAGCTTTATTTAGTTTTCGGTATGTCTTCTCAAATTTAAGCCTAAAGCAATTAGCCAAATATCAACATATGATATATGTGTGTGTGTGTATATATATATATATATATATATATATATATATAGAGAGAGAGAGAGAGAGAGAGAGAGAGAATAAATAGATATACTTAAGGAATTAGGGTTCTCAAGTCTCCATTTATCTGCTGAATATGACCTTTAAATGTTGAAACTTTACACAATAAACAGTAACCATTACTAATGGTAATCCTTGAGGTCTCCAAGAAATGAATAGGGATCTGTAATGAAGAACTAACTTGGATTGTGGTAGGCTAACCAATGGGCAAAACTGCACCATCCCTTGACTGCCACTAGGCTCTGCACAAACTATGAACATGTTTGGGTGGGCTGCTTTGCTCAACCTAGTCAGGGTAAGATCAATTTCCCAGGATTATTACCACAGAAAAAACATTTCAGACCTGAGCAGACACAGGCCTGCACCATTATGCATGACAGCTGGAGATCAAATGATGTTCTGTATGACAGGTGATGTCTGCACCTAGCAAACCACAGGAGCCTCAGGGAACTACCAAGATAATGGTTTCCTCTCATTTTTAATTGTTACATAGACCACCTAGATTCTGTACCTTATCCTTCCTCCAATCTCTGTTGGCTTAATGGCTAACTGTAGTTTTAGGAGCAAAAGAAACATCTACTAGCTCCTCTTTTATACAGCTCTTTCTACAAGGCTTTGGCTGCCTTTTCATTTCTCTTCATATGTAAAATCAGGCCTCAATTCTCAACTCCCTAGAACAGCCCTCTAGCTGAGAAAGACAGCATGCCTTGTTCCCAGACTCTAAGGAGATAAACTCAAGTATAAAGTAACTTTTGCAAATTTCTTTATTTAAAGGAATTTGCCTTACAATGTCTACACCTTTCTCATGGTCTATATCAATTCTGAGGATCTAAAAGATGTTTTAAGATTATATAGATACAAATAGTAATGGTATTAGGATGTATAAATGATTGGTTATATTTGGATTTCAAAGACTCAGAGTTTTAACATTGACAAAACTCTGGATAAGTGTTCTTAATGGAGTTTTGATGAGCTGGTATCACCATTATCAGTCACAAGTTAAGGATTTTAAATTTCCTCTGGTTGTTTATCTTAAAAATGTAGACTTGGAGATGCTTCTCATCAAGCTACACACTTCTGTCTGATTTGTATACCCACCTCTCTACACAATCAAAATGTTCATGTCTCTGGCCCATGCCCATGGTTTTTGATGACTCAAAGGTATAGATGTACTCTACTTACAAATCTACTCCAACTGTTTTACAAACATCTATTAGATTCTTTCTCTATAATAAGTACTTCAGTACATAGCTTTTGCTCAGACTCAAAGGCATATGTCTGTGCTTTATTACAGATTATAAACAGTGGTAACCTGCAGTATAGGTCTCTTTTTGTAAACTTAAGAAATTCCTTGTGAGCTTCGGGAAATTGGCTTGGACCCAACTTCCACAGATCAAAGTACAGAATTATGGATCTTTCCATCTGCTCACTCATGAAGGTATAATTTGTCTCTCTCTTCCCTGGACCTGGGAATCTTTTTCCTCCCCACTACCAAAACTATGGACTTAAAAGTTACAAATGTAAGATTTTCCATTAAGTTTCCTAAACCTTAATCTCTGTTGCTAGCATATGTTCCAGCAGATTTTCACTTGGCTGACAGACACCACCCAGAAATCAGCTCCAGACTATAGGCTGCTCCATACAGCTGAGAGCCCTGGACTTGCTGGGAGCTGATATGGACCAGTGTAGCTGATGTGACCACTCCTGACTTCTCACCTGGATCAGTGAACTGGATACTTCTAATGAATAACCTATTTCCAGACAGTCTCACACCAACTTTTGACTAGTATTTCACCCTTCTTGGGGCCCCTGAGGACAATGCCCTATTTAATCAAGAGGCATTTTCAGCAGAAAATACGATGCTCCATTTCTTCACTAGGCTAAAATACTTAGTCAACAGGAAACCCCTAACATTGGAGATGTTATGGTTGTCTCTTACTCCTATTGGCATACCAGAAGGGATACTTATTTAAAAGCCAAGGAGACCCAGATATATCGATAGCTAGGTTCATCACCTATGATGGTTCTACCTAATGTCACCCATCACAAGGCCCTTAATTTCTCTGCTTCTGCTAATTACCTTTGGACCTTACATCACCAATGCCTTAATTGGTTACAGTAAATTGCCCACTCCTGATTTTGTGGTCCAGTCACAAAGCATGGACAAGAGAAACAGTTGTCTTTTGATGATCTCAGCCAATATTCTAACATTTTGAGGTCCTCCATTCCTACCTTACCAGTCCCATTCCTACTTTCCTTGAGTTTTTAATAGGAAAGAGGAGAAATGTGGAATTGCCTTTTAACCCACCTCCTAGACTGCCTTGTAACTGTTGCCAAATCACCTCGACTTCCTGTATCATCAACAAGGGTCCAGTGACTGGTGAATGCTCCTGCCCCTACAACAACCCCAGTTGGTCTCAATCTCCTCTATGTTCTTCTCTCCTTCTTTCACTCTTTCTTTCTCTCCCTTTCTCTTCCCTCTCTTCTTCTCTACTTCTGTAATACTTTCCTCCACAATGTCACTCCTTGTGTGATATCTTGTTCTACTCCAGAACTCACCTTCTCTCCTCCCTCCCCCTTTTCAAGAAATCCTTTGATAGAATTCTGCAATGTACACAGTCTTCTCATAGTATTTCAGTGCACATCCTAAAAAGACCTAACCTTTGTATTATGGACCTATGAAAACAGAAGAATGTCATTGTAAAGGCAAATCACAGAATAAAATTTTTATGAGCAGGAGAAATTAATGCCTATCCAACTGCAAAAGTCCTATAGAGTACCAAATACACAAGACCCAAAAATTGAGCACATTATATTTTACTTAAAACATTAAAAACACAGGATAATGTAATGGTATTGGAAGCGTCAAGAAAGATCAAGTCAATTACAAAGTCAGGCACATTAGAATAACACTAGATTATTCCAAAAAATACTTAAAGTCTGAAGGACATGGAAAATGTTCTGGTTAGGATTTTCTCAGCTTTACAGGAGCTATGGTTGTCTGGGAAGAGGGAACCTCACATGAAAAAATACTTCTATCATATTAGCCTGTGTCCATGTTTGTATGATGTTTCCTTGATTAGTGATTAATGTGTGAGGTGCCGGCTCACTGAGTCAGTGTCACACCAAAGTAGGTGGTCTTGGGTTACATATAAAAACAAAAACAAAAAACAAGCTGATCAATCTGTAGGGAAATTTTCCGATGATCTTTGCTTCAGAACTCGCCTCCTGGCACTAGGTCGGATTCACCCAAGGTTCCCATTTACAGTTTGTTTATTATATTTCTTTTAGACATAAACATGTTCCAACTAAGTTTCATGTATTAAAACAGGAAATGGGAATTGGAAATTTCCTAGCAGATATTAAGGTATTCTAAACAGACACTTTGTCTCAGAAATGGATCTCATATTATCCCAATATTTATTTTCTGACAACTACATTACAATTGGATTCAGACTGGAAATTAAAAACTTACTAGACCAGCTCTAGAAACTGTTCAAGATGAAAAAAATGAAATAAAAATGTAGGCAGTGCCTTGTACTAAATGTAAGAACATGTATTTCTACAATTGTTGTATCAGCTAAAAATATAGAAACAACAAATTGGGAGACAGAAGCTAATGTTTATTTTGCAATGATAGAAAATAATATCACTTATGACTTGAGAATTGTCTAATGAATAAAGGTAGTGTGAATATATTAATATATTCTACATAAACCTGGATTACTGTGACTAAATATGTATCAAATATAAATTTTATCATTAAGTTAGAAGAATAGCAACTGAAAAATATCTAAAAAGAAACCAGAGAAGCATACAATAACTTAAATTCTCTGTCTCCTGTAAGTGATTTTATTGCCTTTGTTTGTTTTGATCTATTTTCTTCTATACATATGAAATAAAAGAGTGAGAAATGTTATTGAACTTAGACATTTCTGTTGAAAATCCTCCATAGGGCTGACTTGATGTCCCTGTTTCTCAGGCTATAGATGAAAGGGTTCAGCATGGGGGTAACCATGGTATACATCACTGAGGCCACTGCACTTGTCCTAAAAGAATGTGAAACAGCTGAACTGAAGTATGCAACAAAGCCTGTCCCATAAAATAAACAAACAACTGTCAGGTGAGTTCCACAGGTGGAGAAGGCTTTGGATTTGCCACCTTTTAATGAAATACTCAGAATGGAAGAAACTATTCTTTTGTAAGAATAAAGGATCCCTACAACTGGAACACCACCAAAAATTAGATCAACAATATACATGAATATTTCATTGCTAGAACTCCTTGAACCACCAAGACTAAGAAGTTGCGATGGTTCACAAAAGAAATGGGAGATTTCCACAACTCTGCAGAAAGTAAGTTGTGATACAACCCAGAAGTTCAACTGAGAGTCCAGAAGACTGATGAAGAGTGACATCAGGGACAAGAAGACACAGAGACGGGGGTGCATGATGAGTGTGTAGTGTAGAGGGTGACAGATGGCCACCAAGCGGTCATAGGCCATCACAGTCAGGAGAACACTATCCAAACATCCAAAAAGGACATAAAAGGACACTTGTGTTAGGCAGCCTGCATAAGTGATGGATCTGCTGTGTGTCTGGATGTTTGCCAACATTTTTGGGATTATAGTACTGCAGAAAACAATGTCTGCCAAGGCCAGGTTGCAGAGGAAGAAGTACATGGGTATGTGGAGGTGAGGGTCAGAGCTGACAGCCAGGATGATGAGCAGGTTTCCAAGCACTGTGACCAGGTACATGGACAGGAACATTCCAAAGAGGATAGTTTGCATTATAGAATCATCTGAAAGACCAAGAAGGCAGAATTCCCAGGCACATGTTTGGTTCTCTAATTCCATGAAGAAGGAGTACCTAATGAAAATAACACCATTGAAACAAACAAAACAAATATAATGTCAATCTTTTATAATCTTAAAATAGCAGTATTTAATAATTTTATCTTTACTATAAAGCTATCCAATGACTTTGTTAATACTTCTCAGCTGAACTCATCTTCAGTGGTGTTTCCTGGGACTCCAGAACATTAGAGAATAAAGAACATTTAAGAAAACTGAGTTTATGACTACCTTAAATGTCAGTTGCCTAGTTTTTCTTCAGGTTTGGAATTGAAACCACGATGTGAGTTACAAAGATTGTTTTGGTAAATTAAATTCCTAAATTATCCAATGCCTTTTATAGGAGAAATATTCAACAACAAATATCCTTCATACTAAAAAATATTTTATGGTCCTAAGAATTAGTAAAATATTTTTTATTTTCCCTAAATACAGCTTAAAAAGTTTTATTAGGCAGAGCCCTAGTAGAGACAAAATTGTATTGCCTTTATTTTTTTTCCTATTTCATATACCAATTATTTATAAGAATTTTCTCTTTGTTTACAGGCATTTATCCTCCATACAATTATATATGTACTCACAACTATTATTGTAATTTAGCTAGAGTATTCTGAAATACAACTAAAGATAAAAATCTTTGAGCTTAATGAACTTTGTGTTTTATAAATGATTTTTTCCTTAATGCACAAAAATCCCATGTTGACAGTGTTGAGTGCAGGTGGTTCAATGAAGAAATGAATAAACAGTAATTACCTTTCATGAATTCTTAAAGCCTACTTTTCATTAGTACAGTGGAGAGTTTTTTCCACTAGTCATGTACAGGCTGTCGGAAATCTCTCAGGTTATACTTCTTTATGTTCTGTGTAGGTATTATGGCCTGAACAAAAATCTTAACCTAGTGTGTTATCTTAGCCATCTCTAACTAAACTGAAGAAAAGAGAAAATTCATATCTAAAACTTTAATTTGTCCTCTTTATGTGAGATTAAAATATTTTCAAATCAATGTTTTCTCAGACATGAATGGATTAACTCTTTAATTCATCTTTACGAAAGCAAGCAAAAAGACATTATTGCTTCATGAACATACAATATTATAAGAACATGGAATAATATTAAACTCGCTGGACATTTTATTAACCTGTTAAATGTATATACCGCTCAACTTAAATCTATTTGGTTGTTTATTAGATATAGTAGTATTTAAATACTGACTAAATTCTAGATTAACATTATAATTTACATTCGCTTTTAAAAATTTACTGATGTTCTTCCTGAAACCTACAAAGAATTAAATCAGAAAGTGTAACATATAACTTTGTGAAGTTCTAACAAATAGTGAAGAGAACTATTGTCTGACAGTCAGGCTCCAAGAATATTACCTCTTTCCATTTACATTATTTCCCAATATACATAATGAATAATGCTTTTGAATTCTTATTCATTAGGGAAATACTAGCTATAACTAAACCCCTAGCATGATAACTTGTTATATTTCCATTTTCCAAAAAATAAACACTGTGATCAAATTGGTCTATCAATTTCCTGTCAGTGTGTTGATGTTATGTCCTTTTTATGTCTTGTAAATTATTTACTAAGAAACAGTCTAAACAGTAGTATATTGTAAATGTCTTTTTACAATAAATTTAACACAGTATTGTGCTCTAAACTTTTTATAACATTCACATTTACTTGCCCCCTTTATATGATACATAGTCCTATGTGAAATATGAAACTCATTTACCAAGCTTTCTCATTATGCCATGTTTAGGATTGTTTTAATGCAAAGATATATGTATATATCTTTCAAACAATTATTACTATGAGGAAATTTATGAAAAGTAACTACAAATTGTGATAGTGTTAGTTTCTCTTCCTCTGAGCTTTTTTCCTGTACTGAGGAAAGCAAAAGTCAAAAGGAATCAAAACCACTGCATGAGGAACTCTAAAGTGTCGATTAGAATCATTTCATCCTGTGAGAACCAGTAACAAAAACTGACAAACTGAGCTGAAACTTTGCACATCCCAACAGGTGATGAGGAAACATTGCTCCCAGTGCATCCTCTACCTACTGTCTCCCCTCTGAACTCACTGGAGTGCTGCTGTCATATAGACAATGTGTCCAGATCTGCTGCCTCTTGAATCCTTGTTTGACAAGGTCTGAAGATTTCTTGTAAGAAGTGGCAGGAATCAAGAGTGACATAAGGCCACTTTGTAACAGACGATGCTTTTGGAGAGAGGAGACACAGGTGTGGAAACTACCTGACAGACACAGGGATTCTAAAAGAACTGAAGCAAAAGCTGATTATTTATAGTTGCTTTGTTTGGAGGATTCAAATAACAAAGCTCCTAATTAGTCACATTGTCCCATGTTGACACAATCTCTGAAGATTCTTATTCTTAAAAGAAAAATAAATATTTTCATACCTCTCAGAAAGACCTTCATTTTCCCACAAAACCTCCTGAGAATTCTGATATTCCTATTTTCCATTACAAGATCACAGCATAAAAATGTGACTTTTTAACATCGTCTGTGCTACTTGTTAGACCTTACCATTTCTATCTCTTGCACATCATTATATTTACAGAGAATTATAAATTCTATAGGAAATGTTCCATGCCATTTCCATTTTCTCAATTAATATTTGCATCAAATAAAAACTTATACATTTTGAACTCTTTCACTTGTGGGATGTGGTAAAGTGCATTGGAGATTTATAACTTTTGCTTATATAAATGAGCTCCAAATTCTATTTTTCATTTTCAATTCTCCTATATTGATATTTTTTAAAACTGTTCTTTCTACACATCTATTTATGACTTTATAGTATGAGCAAATAACTGTGGGACTCCTAGCAGCTATGGGTGCTATGAACATTCTATTAGATGAGAGCCATTGGTTGCATTCCCAACTTCCCTGCTCACTCACATGCCTTTCTATGAGATGCAGCTTTTCTAGGACTCAGAAACCTCCTTAAATTTATGCCAACTGAATTTCTCACAGGCAGATGCACAATCTGGCAGATTCCTTCCAGAAGTTCTGGCAAGCAACTTTCTGACAAGCAAACACTTAAAATCTAGAGAGAGTTTATAGCATGAATTTGGAAGTACAGAAGTGATGTCTAACTATTTGTTGACATTGTATAGTCTTACAGTTAACACACTGGGTCAGGAGGGTTAGTTCAGTCATTATAATTATTGTCATGTAAAAATGAGCAGCTGATTTTAGTTTCTACACTTCTCATGGAAATACTGGCAGTGGTGGGATATAGTTTTAATCACAGTGAGGGAAAATGGAGGAGAATGATTCCTGGAGTTCACTGACCAGTTACACTGCCCCCAGAATTCATGCTTGAGGGACCCTCATCTCAATACAGGTAGACAGAGTTCTTGACAATTATCTCCAGGATTGACTTCTAGTGTCTACATGCACATATACACATATATGTTCATGCCTGAACCCACTTGTACATATGTAGACATATGTGTGAATATGAGAATACACACTGCTTTCAACAAAAGAACACACTGAAAAAGCCCATCCATTAAAATAATAAGAACAACAGAAATGTGGTTTATGTGGAAAACTAAATTTTTTCAATATAGAAATCTCACTTCAAAGTTCTTAGTACAGCATGATTCTGGAAGTATAATTCTTCTCCAGAATAATCAAACACTTGTCACACCAACCACAATATCAGTATAATTTCCTATATTAGTACCATCATTCAGATAAAATTTGACTCTCAGTATATTATACTGCAGATCCCACCATGATGTCCCAGACCATGTGGCTATAAGTAGCAAGTGCAAGTATACATTTATCAGTGAGGAACCTCTAGATACCCCACCATGCATACAAATTTCCTCAAAGCATTTTAATTTCTATTCATCCAGAAAATTCTTATGTCTTGAAAGATATATTTTATTGAATTCAATTTTCAACTATTCCCCGAGATTTTTTCCATTTATGTTAGGAAAATGGGTCTGTAGTTTTCTTTTGAGTATGTACCTTTGCTCAGATTTGCTACTGATCTAAAATTGGCTTTGTTGAATGAGGTTGGAATGATACCCTGTACTGAAACAATGGTCCTCGTTCTTACCACAGGAAGTGCTCAAAGTTATAAGTAGAGCTATAAGATGGCTTTCTCCTATCAGAAAGCATCATTAAGAACATGACAATGCAGAAGCATGAAATTCAGGCCAGGAGGACACATTAATGAATATTACAAATACTGCAAAATTCCTATGTTATAATCAAGAGATCACACATAAGAATCCATGGTATTTAGAAGAGAGAGGTTAGATAAAGCAAAAATGCATAGACAAATATTTTGTGAAAACATTGCAAAAAATTCCTCAACCCTAGAAAAAGAAGTTCACATCTAAATAAATAGATCATTTAGATGCCCAAATAGATACTATCAGAGAAAAACCTGATTGATACTCTATAGTTAAAAACACTAAAGTTACAAAGTGAAGAAATTTTAGAAAAGAAGAAATATCTGAATAGTTTCATATCTGTCATCAGCAAATCCAAAACCAGGGAAACATTCAAAGATATACTTCAAGATGAAAAGTAAAATAGGTGTCCACCAAGTTCCAGTGCCCAGCAAGGTTACTTTTTAAAATTAGCAATAACAGTATTTAAGGACAAGTACAAATTAAGTTAATTCATTGCAACTAAGTCAGGCCATTTGAAATTTCTCAAAGGTATATTAAATGGAGAGATAAAAGTCTCATCCACAAGTACATGGGAAATAATACCCTCCATTAAAGGAACAGATTAAAAAAGATCTGAGAAACAACAGTATGTTCTTAGTAAGCCATAGTAAGCCAGAAAAATACTAAAACTAACTTGGGAGAAAAAAAGGAAATACTAATAATTTAGCTTATCAAAATTTCAGGAAAGTGTAAGACCCTTGTAATGGTAATCTCAACAAGAGCGTTTGTTGTAAATGGCCTCAACTCAACAATAAAAAAGCAGACTAACTGACTGGATTAAAAAATAAAAATCAATTTCCTATTGCCTTCCAGAAACACCTTGCTTTCAAAGACATTCACACCTGAATGTCAGGAAATTAATGACATTCTGCTGGCAGAAGCTTATATACATGGGCAGAATATTATCATTTTCTGTGAAGGCAAGGACAAAGGGGGTGAGATCCCCAATCTTCAGCATATAATGCCACTTGGTGACGTAGCCTCCATACTTCTTATGCTGGGAACAGCAGCCAGATAGTCCATCCAGTTCTTGCACTTGATAATTTGTTGGAAGAGACAGCCATCATATGCCCTATGGTATTGTATCTTGTGGAAGAGGGCCACCAGCTATCTGATGCAGGGATTCACTCAGTCATAATAGGTCAGAAGCAGTTGGTAATAGATAATACTGATCTCAGTGTCCATAAGACTCGGGCCGGTTGTAGCATGTTCCTTCCCCTGGAAGGGGAAGGACTGCTGTTATGCAACTAAACTGGTGTTCCGTCGAGATGACTGTGTAGTGAATGCAGCTTGGGCCACCAGAAGCTGGTTCTGCATTTTTCCCATTATTGAGCCTGAAATTCTGCGTGATTGGGACCAAGACTTGAAGTGCTGTCAGTATGTAACTGAGAAGATGCTGGTTGCTCTCTATAAGGCTCTCCCTGACCACCATGTCACCCTGAAAGGTACCTTGCTAAATAAAACCCAACATGATCATAGTAGGCAATACTCACAACCAGAAATATTTCAATAACGAGATTGCCATCAAAACTATCAGAATACACTGTCACACAGTGCCCCCTGCCAACTCTGGGGCTCTTTCCTGTCTGGAGGGCAGAATGTGAAAGAGACATTCATCAACCTCAATACTAAAGAGTGCCCTAATAAAGCCATAGATATATTCCAATTGCAGAGCCTCCCCGGCTTCTGCCCTAAAGGCCTGGATCAGAAGAAGGAGAGCCTGAAGAGTGTTCAAGAGGCTTAAGCATGTAAAGTGATCCTTGGACAACAGCCAAGTTTATCAAGGAAAGTGCACTCAAAATGGATCAATCCAGACTGCAATAAGAGATTCTTTCTTCATCTAACCAGTTTTACTAAGCATAGGTGATCCAAGGCTGCCATATTAACATATTAACAACATATTAATTATTAAGTAAAGTAAGTGGAGAAGCCTATACATTATATCTATCAAGAAATCATAAAGATTAATTAGAAATTAATGAAACAGAGACTAAATGAATGTAACAAAGAATCGATCAAACCAACAATTGATTTTAAATAAAAAGAAAGACTATCCAAATCAATAAAATTATAGGTGGAAAAGATGATGTAATGTATTGCAGCAATATCCAAAAGATCATTAAAGAATACTTGGAAATACTTGGAAAACTTTTATAGCTCCTAAATCTGCAAAGTCTAGAAAAAATGGAAAAAAAATTATAAACATGTATGACTTACTAAATTAAAGCCATAGGATATAGATATTTTAGACCATTTACAAATGAATGAGATTGAATTGATAATAAATATCACTATGAAGTAAAGACTAGGGCTAGATAAACTGGCTGTTGAATTTTATTATACAATTAGAGAAGATCTAATACCAACATTTCTAGAAATATTCCATAAAATTAAATGGAAGAAATACTACCAAAATCATTCTGCAACGCCTAGGTTATCCTGAAGCTAAACTCAAACAAAGACACAACTATGAAAACTGTGGAACAATTTTGCCTGTGAACATCGATACATGAATTCTGAAGAAAGTATTTCAAACTGAGTTTAAGAACACACTGTTTCACATCACAACCAGATATGTTTTATGTAAGATATGCAAAATTGAATCAAAACATACTATCACCAATCAATAAATAGAATAATGATTGAAACAGACATTTCTCCTATGAAGAATCTGAAATGAGCAGAAAGTGTTTTTATAGGTGTTCAACGTCTCTAGATATCATGAATAGACAAATGCATCTTAATAAAAATCTCTGGAAATGAGATGCAGTCATCAGCATTTTTAAGCTCCTTAGGTGTTGCCAAGGAAAGAGAAATTTGAGGACAGATTATGTGGTCTTTGGATATTATCTGCCTAAGTAAGTATCATAGGTATGTGTTTTAGAAGAATATATAAATGAAAGTGTCAGGGATGCAAGCACATAAAATAGTTTAGTATTTCATGTGAACAAAGGTCATTGCACAGAAATTATGAAATTTCTGGGATATATTGATGATATCAGAATGTTTATGACAAGAAAGTAGTAACTCAATGGATAAAGAATTTGGTAGTCAAGTGTGAGGACTGGAGTTAGGAACCTCATAGCCTATCTAAAACCCAGAGAAGTAGGGTTCTGTTACCACAGTATTCAGAGGGCAGATTAAGATACCCTAATGCCAAGCTGGCCAGCCAGATTAATGAGGTGTCAAGCTATGGATTCAACTAAGAAATTCACTCTTATGTAAAGTAGAAAATGATTGAGATGATAGACAGCATTGACTTTGGAACTCTGTATGCTCACACAGATGTGTATATTGCATACATGCATGTTCATATATACACACACATGAATGGATGGTCCTATTGTCATTGACTGAGGCCAAAGTCCTGAGGAAGCCTCCTTTGCATAGACAGATGTCTCATAGGGGCTAAAGGAAAAGATTTTATAAGTGGAGGGGAGGTCCAGCACAAGGCCCTCAGCTATAGTGGTCACACAAATATTCAACAGTCCAAATACCTTGGAGTGGCAGATCTTATCAATGACTAGTGACCAAAAGCCTGTCAGCACCTAAGGGAGCTTTGCTAGCTGTTAGAATAAAAAAAAAAAAAAAAAAAAAAACAACAACCCCAAAACCAAAACGCAAACCAAAACAAAACAACAACAACAACAACAACAAAAAAACTGTGTTGTAGCCAAATGCTTTCCTTCTGCACTCTGGGTGAGTCTATGGTTCAAAGCACACTTCAAACCTCTTTTAGCTCTAGGCTAGTCCCACACTCCTGGAAATCCAAAGAATCATTAGGATATACTTTAAAAAATGTACTTCACCAAACTGGAAAATCTAAAAGAAGTTAAGATAATTTTCTTGATAGATACTGCTTATCAAAGTTAAATCAAGATAAGATAATCAATTTAAAAGGCCTATAACTTCTAGGGAAATAGAATCATTTATTAAAATCTGTCATCCAAAAAAGCCCAAGTCCAGACAGTTTTAATGCAGAATTATACCATACTTTGAAAGAAGAGTTAACTCCAATACTGCTCAATTTATTCTACAATATAGAAACAGAAGAAACATTGCCAAATTCATTTTATAATGTTACAGTTACCCTGATACCCAAACGACAAAGGGCACAACAAAGAAAGTATACTGCAGACCAGTATCCCATAAGAACACAGATGTAAAATGCTCAATAAAATACTTGAGAGTGGAAACCAAGAACATAGCTAAAATGTATCCAACATGATCAAGTATGCTTCATCCCTGAGATGCAGGAATGGTTCAACATAAAAAATCAGTCAATGTAACTCCCCATATAAACAAACTGAAAGAAAAAAATGATCGTTTTGTCAGATGCCAAAAAAGTCTTTGACAAAATCCAACATCTGATTAGGTCCTGTTTTTCTCTCTCCTTTAAAATCTTTCTCTTTCCTTTTGTTCTAGTTTAACTCTAAAACTTTACCTAGGCTATTTTTAGGACATTGCAGGTGCTCTCTTGGGATTCATCCTAATCTTGGGAGATGCCCCACTTATGTCCTGAGCCTGTCTCCTACCCATGGGAAGGATGCTGTCCATAGACCCCTTGGGAAACTATTCAGACTTTGCAAATGGTCATGTAATGGCACTTTGGATCTCAGTATTATTCGGGATCTGTTTAACTACTGCCGGTGGTCCTGCAAATGGGAAGAGTTTCCCTTCATACAAGCATTTTCTTACTTGTGTCTTAAACCCTCCCTCTGTTCTTCTTGTTCCCCTACCCATCCTCCTACTGTTAAGTCCAAACCAGATGATTCTTTCATTCTTTTTGACCCTGCTAGTGAGCTGCCACTTTACCAGACTCAGTACTGAAACCCCCATCCTCTATTTCATAGGCATGGTAAGGAGGCCATACTGTAACGCCCTGGCAGCTGCTCCAAATCTCTTCTTCCCACCATTATTCAGTGGCCAGTCTCTGGAACATAATTCTCAAAAACAAAAAAACAAAAAACTGGTTGGTTCTGTTTTTCTCTCTCCTTTAAAATCTTTCTCTTTCCTTTTGTTCTAGTTTAACTCTAAAACTTTTTCTAAGCTATTTTTATGATTCTAACACTACCCATGTGCACCAATGCCAGCTTGGCATTTACAACCTTTAAAAAAAAATAGGCCACATGCCCTTATTTCAAGAATCAATAGAAGGTTTGAATTGATTGTGATTATTATTTCTCTCTTTGAATGAAAGGGTATTTTACTTTTGATATTATAAGAACACAGTTGAGAGATTTTAGGTATTAAGAGTAAATGTTGAAACTAATATTCTTAAAGAAAAAAAAAACATGCTATTAGTGTAAGAAGTATCAGATGATGGATGTTATTGGATTGTGTTGCTGTTTTTCTGTTTAAGTAAAAGAGTATTTTACTTTGATACTACAGAATATTCTTAATTATTAACAACTTTATAATTTATAAAACTATGGGACATTTTAAACCTATAAACTGTTTTTAAACTGTTTCATATTATGATGCATTTATTAATCTCTTCTCACTTTAAGAACATCCTTAAAAATATGTTCATAACCACTTATGCTTTTACTCTGTCCAACATCAAGCTTCTATAAAATCATATGAAAAACACAGATATGAATGATAAATAAAGTTTACAAATTCCTGCGGTCTAGTCAGGTTATAACTGAGTTATGAAAAAAAATCAAAAACTGATGTACTATATTTGTACACTCTTGGTGATATTAAATTGATGTTATTATCTGTACAATCCTAATTAAAAACATCCTAATCGTATTCTTCATTAGACTATGTGCTATTTAATATATAATAATCACTGGATAATTGTTATATCATCCATTGTATTATATCGGTTATCTATCACATATACATTATCTATCGTGTTATATTGGTGATATAATTGGCTATATATACTTATAACCTTACTTTTAATTATGCAGCATACCAATACAATTAATTCCAGACTACTGATACAATTGATTCCAAAAATAAGTTTTATTAGGCCTCCTGTGACACATATATATCAGGCTGAGTATTAAATCCAAAAATAAACTTCATTTTGCTCCCTATGTATGTTTTTAGGTCAAGTCTAAAGCTAGTAACTGAAAGTCAATATATGCTTAATATTATAGATATACTAAGTATATTATAGACATACTCGAGAGATAGATTGTGGTCCTCAAATCTTCCAGATACCTGCTGAATATGGCATTATTATGTTTAAGCTTTCCACAATAAACAGTGGGCATTCTTAACAGTAAATCTCACGATCTCCAGGAAGTTAAGGAGGCTCTACAACTGGCCTCACCTGCCACCAGGCTCTGGGCTAACAGGACACATTTGGGTTAGCTGCTTTATTCTGCCTAGGCCAGAGTAAGACCATTTTCCCTTAGTTCTTTCCCACAGGGAAAAAAAAAAAAAACATTTCAGACATGGATAGCCAGAGCCCTGCACCATTCTGTATGACAGCTGGAGAGCAAATAATGTTCTACTTCTATGCATCAGATGAGGTCTGCCCCCCAGGGAACCACAGGAGCCTCAGGGGACTGCTAGGTGTTGGATCTCTGTCATTTTTAATTGATACACAGACTATCGAGATTCTATAATTTATCCTTCATCAGGTCTTTGGTGGCTTGATGACTAACTATAGATCTAGAAGTAACAAACATCTACCAGCTCCATGATTAGATAAAGGTCTATACAAGTTCTAAGGATCTAAAATATGGTTTAAGATATATAGATACAAGTTGTAAAGGCTTTAAGATATATAAATGATTGGTTATATTTGGATATCAAAGGCTCAGAGTTTTAACATTGACAAAACTCTGGATAAGTGTTATTAATAGTTCTGATAAACTGATACCACTATTACAAAATTTTAAATTTCCTTTGATTGTTTGTCTTCAAACTATAGACTTGGAAATGTTTCCCATCAGGCTATAACGTTTCTGTCCGATTTGTATACTCAATGCTCCTAATGCACAAAGTGCTCATGATTCTGGCCCAGGGTCATGGTTTCTGATGACTCAAAGGTATGGGTGTGTTCCATTTATAATTCTTCTCCAACTGTTTTATTAGCTGCTTTCTCTGTAATATGTATTTCAGTACATGACATTTACTATGACTTGAAGGTCTGTGTCTGCACTTCAGTACACATGATAATGGTAACCTAAAGTATCTTTTATAACTTTTTATAAACTTAAATTTCTTGTGAGCTTCAGGAAATCATCTTGGATCCACCTCCCACAGGTTAGAGTCCAGACTTAAGTCTCTCTATCTTCTCACTTGTGAGGTTATGATTTATCTCTCTCTTCCCTGGACTTGGGAACCCTTCCCCTCCTCACTGCCAAGACTGTGGACCTAAAAGTTCCAAATGTATTATTTTCCTTTAAGTCCCCTAAACATGACCTCTGTTCCAAGCATATGTTCCAACAGATTTCAATTTGGCTGACTTAGCTGCCCAAAATCATCTCTGCACTCCTAACAGCTACAAACAAACCCTGGACTTGTTGATAGCTGATTCATACCAGAGAGTTCAGCAGATGACACTCCTGGCCACTCAGCCGGATCAGTGAACGAAATGCTTCTGACAAATTCCTATTGCCTGACTTTTCACTAAGTTTCCAGCCTTCTGGTACCCAGACTACTACACCACAATTTCAGCAGGAAGCAGTCTAAGAGAATATGATCAACTTCCAGGTCCCTCATACAGGAACTTTTAGTCTAAAGAAAACCCCCTGATATCAGGGGCATAACCTGTGTGAAGCCTATTGGCAAATCAAAGGGATACTTATTTAAAAGCCAAATCTGTTGCCCTTATTGGATATAATAAATTGTCCACTCGTGATTTTTCGTTCTGCCACAGAGCCTGGACAAACAAACAACTTGACCCTATTCCTACCTTACCAGTCATGCTCCTTGCCTTTTTAATAACAAAAGGGGGGAATGTTGTGAATTGGCCAGAGCTCCCTCCCTGGAGCTCACCCATCCTCTATACTCCCAACACAACCACCCTCTGGCCAGGTACTGCCCTTGTGCCTGCCCCTAGACTGGCACCTGTCTCATCAGGCCCATACAATCCCTGCAGGATTTGGGCTCCTTGTCTTTAGCCACTCTCTGCCCCCCCCACTCTCTCTCTGTCTCTTTCTCTCTCATTCTCTATTTCTCTCTCTCCCTTTATCTCTCCTCGTATTTTGTCCTCTCTCTGTCCTCCTCTTTGGTCTCTCTTTCCTCTGTCTCTGTCTCTGTCTCTGTCTCTCTCTGTCTCTCTTCTTCTCCACTCAGAGGCAGACACTCCATGTCTCACCCCACCCCAATAAACCTCTTGTGTGAGACCCTGCTGCCTGGTGTTGCTCACTTTTCTTTGACACTGACTTTGGTCTTTTACTGATATTTCAACAGTCCAGCTTCAATTGAACCATAACTGTCATATCTGGACATATGTATTGCACTTTGGAGTTTGCGACTTAACAAAAATGAAGTTGAGGAATTGGATCACCCAGTAAAGGTGAATACTCATTAAAATAAAAAATAAGGATAACATGGGAGAATTTGTGGATGTTGTGGAATCATTTTTTTTTTTTTCTTTCTTTCTTTCTATTTTATTTTTTAAGACACGGTTTCTCTGTTGTAACTCTAACTGTCCTGGAACTCACTATGTAGACCAGGCTGGCCTCGAACTCAGAGATCCCCCTGCCTCTGCCTCCCAAGAGCTGGGATTAAAGGCATGTACAACCACCATCTGGCATGAGACCACTTCTTAGCCTGCCTCCTGGACCACTTTGTACCCGCCTGAGTCCCCTCCACATCTTACATCATCAGCAAGCACGCATGGCCTGGCAGATGCTCCTGCCCTTATGATAACCCGGGTGGGCTGTGGTCTCTCTCTCTGTGTTGGTTTCTCTCTTAGTCCTTGCATTCTCTTCTGCCATTTATCCCCCTCTGCCATGTCTCCCTCCTGTCTCTTCTCTTTCTCCCTTTACCTTCCACATCTCTCTCACTCTGTCTGCCCTTCGAAGTTTCTATGTTCCTTTCCCCTATCTCTCTTTCTTTTTTTCCTCTATCTTTTTCTCCCTCCCTTTTCTTCTCCCTCCACAATGTCTCTCCCACAATGTACTCTACTACAGGACTCAGCATCTCTTCTCCCTCCTCCTTACCAAATAAACATTTGATAGAACTTTGCCATGTGTACAATCCTCTTATATCATTTCAATGGTGCTGAGACTCTGCAGGCAGCTCTGATGCCCTGACTCTATGTGAGTCTAGGAACCTTATCACTCAGCTCTCAATTCAGTGTTACAAACTGGTTCAGTGAGCTCCTTTCAGCCTCACAGCTGGATCCTGTGCTCCTGCACTTTTTAATGTCTCTCCATGTCCCTACCAGGTACCACCTTTAAGGCTACTGCTAGGCCCCTCCTTACCAGTCCCACTCGTGGCTCCTTCCCTTGGGTAGGATACCTCTCTAAGCCCAGTTAGCGCTTTTGTTCATTTCAAAGCCCTGACACCAGGCAAATTGTGTCTCCTTTCAGCCTCTTCTCTAGCAGTGATAATTGTTACAACAATGTTGGTCTCTGTTTCTTGGTTCACATTTATCTTGGGATGCACCTCCTAATGAGGTCTTGAGGGGGATCACTCCTACCCATGGTAAAAAAGCTATCCTTACTGTCCCTGTATCTACCCAAGGTAACAATGTCTGCCTGTTGCCCTCCCCCCACTTCTCCCTTCCACTCCTCCCTCACCCATCCACCACTACCAAGCGGCTGTCTGTTGATGGTAGTTCACTAAACTGTGTGCAGTAAAAAAATAAAAGCTCCATTCAGGCCCTTTTATTCTCTGTTCTTTGAAATCTGTAACTCTCCTAAGCTTTACTGGGGTGTTTTGTGGTGCTAGCTCTTGGCTGACCCCTATCTTTGCTGGGGTCAAAAGTCATAGGTCTGGCTCCCATCTTAACTAAGGTTAGGGGGATAGTCCATGTGGAGATAAACAATGACTGGCTGCCATTTTTACTTGGGTTGGAGGACACAGACCTGATCCCTATAATTACTAAGAATAAAAGGATAGGTCGTGGGATTTCCTCATTACTAAACCGTTCCACAGTGATCACTAACTATCAAAGGAACATTGACTAGGCATCCAGATACTTCTAACAAAAATGGATTTTTGCATGATAATTCCTGTCTTAAAAACAAGGTTTATATAAGGCATTATTTTTAAAAAAATGATTGCTTAATAAGGTATTAAAGTTCTAAACATTCATGTAGAAAGACACACCCTGAGCTGACCGACTATTCCTTAATATAAGAACCAATCACATTTTGATGTTATTGGATTGTGATTTTATTAGATGGTTTGAACTATTGAAAGTATGTTTTGCTATTGACCTTATATTCTGCTTTACTCAGATTGTAATTTTGTCCTGCCTTTTCTCTCTTGAAACAAACAGGTACTTTACTTTTGATATTACAGGAAGACTCTGGATAAGTGTTCTTAATGGAGATCTGATGAGACACCATCTGTCACAATTTCATGATTTTAAATTTCCTCTGGTTGTTTATCTAAAAATGTAGACTTGGAGATGCTTCTCACCAGGGTAAGCATTTCTGTCTGATTTGTGTACCCACCTCTTTACACAATCAAAATGTTCATGTTTCTGGCCATGCCCATGGGTTTTGATGACTGAAATGTATGGATGTGCTCCACTTATAAATCTGCTCCAACTATTTTACAAACATCTATTAGCTGCTTTCTCTATATTCTCTATAATATGTATTTCAGTACATAGCTTTTGCTCAAACTCAAAGGCATATGCTTGTACTTTATTACAGATTATAAACAGTGGTAACCTACAGTATAGGTCTCTTTTTGTAAACTTAAGAAATTCCTTGTTGTCTTCAGGAAGTTGACTTGAACCCACCATCCACAGGTCAAACTCCAGAGCTATAGGTTTCTCCATCTGCTCACTAGAGTAGGTATAATTTGTCTCACTCTTCCCTGGGCTTGAGAATCCTTCCCCTCCCCATTGCCAAAACTGTGGACCTAAAAGTTAACAAATGTAAGATTTTCCATTAAGTTTCCTAAACCTCAATCTCTGTTCCTAGCATATGTTTCACCAAATTTTAACTTGGGTGACAGACACCACCCAGAAATTATCTCCAGACTATAGGTTTCTCCAAACAGTTGAGAGCCCTGGACTTGCTGGGAGCTGATATGGACCAGTTTTGCTGATGTGACCACTCCTGGCTCCCCACATGTATCAGTGAACTGGATACTTCTAATGAATACCCTATTGCCTGACACACTCTCCCATCTTTTGACTAGTATTTCAGCCTTCTTTGGGCCACTGAGAACAATGCCCTGGTTTAATCAGGAAGCAGTTTCAGCAGAAACTTTGGTGTCCCATTTCTTCATGAGGCTGAAATAGTCAGTCAAAAGGAACCCCATGGCATTGGAGATGCGATGACTGTCTCTTATGACTGTTGGCATATCAGAAGGGATACTTGTTTAAAATCCAAGTAGACCTACATATATCATAAGCTAGATTTGTTACCTAAGGTGGTTCTACCTAATGTCACCCATCACAGGGCCCTTAATTTCTCTGCTTCTGCTAATTACTGTTTGCTATTACATCACTTATGCTTTAATTGTGTATAATAAATTTTCTACTCCTGATTTTTTTGGTCCAGCACAGAGCCTGGACAAGTAAAACAGCTTGCTGTTAATGGCCTCAGCCAATCTTCTAACATTTTGGGGTCCTCAACAGTATCCCCATTCCTGCCTTACCAGTCACATTTGTATTTTCCTTGTCTTTTTAATAACAAAGAAGAGAAATGTGAAATTGCCTTTTAACCCACCTTGTGGACTGCCTTGTATCCATCCCCAAGTCACCTCGACTTCCTGTATCATCAACAAGGGCTCAGGGACTAGTAGATGCTCTGACCCCTACAATAACCCCAGTGGGTCTCGATCTCCTCTGTTTCCCACTCTCCTTACACTCTTGCTTTCTCTCCCTCTCTCCTCCCTCTTCTTTTCTGCACCTCTGTAATCTTTCCCTCCACAAAGTCTCTCCCTCTGCAGTGTCCTGTTCTACTCCAGAACTCAGCATCTCTCCTCCATCCCCCTTAACAAGAAAACTGTTGATAGAACTCTGTCATATGTACAGTCTTATACTATTTCAGTTGACATCATAAAAAGAACAAACCCTTGAATTGTGGACAGATGAAAAAGCAGAGAATGTCATAATAATTGCAAATCATAGAAAACATTTCTAAAAGCTGGATAAATTCATGTCTATCCAAATACAAAAGACCTATAGAGTACCAAACAGACAAGACTCAAAAATTATTCACATTATATTTTACCTAAAACATTAAAAACACAGGATAATGTAATAATATTGGAACCTTCAAGAAAGATCAAGTCAATTACAAAGTCAGGCACATTAGAATAACATTTAATTATTCCAAAAAATTCTTAAAGTCAGAAGGACATGGAAATGTTATTCTGGTTAGGATTTCTCAGCTAGACAGAAGCTATGGTCATCTGGGAAGAGGGAAACTCATAAAAAAATTACATCCCTCAGATTAGCCTATGTCCAAGTTTGTATGATGTTTCCTTGATTAGTGGTTAATGTGTGAGGGGCCAGCTCGCTGAGTCAGTGCCACACCCAACTAGGTTGTCTTGGGTTACATAAAAAAAAACCAAGCTCAGCAATCCTTAGGGAGAAAGCAATTGTACATCATTTTCTGATGATCTTTGCTTCAGATCATTCATTGTGGAATAAGTGGGTTTTACTCTGGGTTCCCATTTTCAGTTTGTTTATTATATTTCCTTTAGACATGAATGGATTTCATCTAAGACTAAGATATTAAAATAGGAAATGGGAATTGGAATTATCAGAGTATAAATTAAGTTATTCTAAAGAGATACTTTTTCTTAGAACTTTTCTTAGAAATGGATCTAACATAGTCCCAATTTTTATTTATGACAACTACATTATAATTGATTCAGACTGGAAATTGAACACTTACTATACCAGCTCTAGAACCTCTTCAAGATGAAAAAACGAAGTAAATATTTAGACAGTGTATTGGACCTTAATGTAAGAACATGTATTTCTACAATAGTTGTATCAGCTAAAAATATAGAGACAATAAATTGGAAGACAGATGCTTATGTTCATTTCGAAATGATAGAAAATGATAACACTTATGACTTGAGAATTTTCTAAGGAATAAAGAAAATGTTAATGTGTTAATATACTCTACATAAACCTGAGTTACTGTGACTAAATGAGCATCACATGTAAATATTTTCAATTTGTTAGAGAAATAACAAGAGAAAAAACATATAAAGAGAAAACAGAGAGGGATACAAGTACTTACATTCTGTGACCCATCCTAATAATTTTATTGCCTATGATTGTTTTGATCAATTTTCTATCCCTATGCAATAAAAGTGTAAGAAATGTTATTGAATTTAAACATTTCTGCTGAAAATCCTCCACAGGGCTGATTTGATGTCCCTGTTTCTCAGGCTATAGATGAAAGGGTTCATCATGGGGGTAACCATGGTGTACATCACTGAGGCCACTGCACTTGTCCTGAAGGAATGTGAAGCAGCTGCACTGAAGTATGCAACAAAGCCTGTCCCATAAAATAAACAAACAACTGACAGGTGAGTTCCACAGGTGGAGAAGGCTTTGGATTTTCCACCTTTTGATGAAATACTCAGAATGGAAGAAACTATTCTTTTGTAAGAATAAAGGATCCCTACAACTGGAACACCACCAAAAATTAGACCAACAACATACATGAATATTTCATTGCTAGAACTCCTTGAACCATCAAGACTAAGGAGTTGCGAAGGTTCACAAAAGAAATGGGAGATTTCCATAACTCTGCAGAAAGTAAGTTGTGATACAACCCAGAAGTGCAACTGAGATTCCAGAAGACTGATGGAGAGTGATCCCAGGGACAAGAAGACACAGAAGCTAGGATGCATGATGAGTATGTAATGTAGAGGGTAACAGATGGCCACCAAGCGATCATAGGCCATCACAGTCAGGAGAACACTGTCCAAACAACCAAAAAGGACAAAAAAGGACATTTGTGTTAGGCAGCCTGCATAGGCGATGGACCTTCTGTGTGTCTGAATGTTTGCCAACATTTTGGGGAAGGTTGTACTGCAGAAACCAATGTCTGCCAAGGCCAGGTTGCAGAGGAAGAAGTACATGGGTGTGTGGAGGTGAGGGTCTGAGCTGACAGCCAGGATGATGAGCAGGTTTCCAAGCACTGTGACCAGATACATGGACAGGAACAGTCCAAAGAGGACAGGCTTCATTTCAGAATCCTCTGAAAGACCAAGAAGGAGGAATTCCCAGGCACATGTTTGATTCTCTCCTTCCATGAAGAAGGAATACCTAGTAAAAATAACAGCATTTAAACATACAAAAACAAACATAATGCCAATCTTTTATAGTCCTAAAATATCAATATTTAATAATTTTATATTGAATATAAAGCATTACAGTGACTTTGTTAATACTTCTCAGCTGTAAACTCTTTTTCAGTGGTGTTTCCTGAGACTCCAGAACATTAGAGACTAAAGAACACTTAAGGAAACTTAATTTATGACTACTTTAATGTCAGTTGCCTAGTTTTTCTTCAGGATTAGAATTTAACCAGGATCTTTCATGTGAGTTACAAACATTGTTCTGGTAAATTAAATTTCTAAATTATCCAATGTCTTTTATAGGAGAAATATTTCACAGCGAATATCCTTCATATTAAAAAGTATTTTATAGTCCTATGAATTAGTAAAATCTTTGTTATTTTTTCCTAAGTACAGATTAAAACATTCTATTAGGCAGAGCCCTTGTAAAGACAAAATTGTATTGCCTTTACAGTTTTTCCTATATCATATATAACAATTACTTATTACAATGTGCTCTTTGATTGCGGATATTTATTCTCCACAACAGTACATATGAACTCCCAGCTATTGTTGTAGTTTAGCCAGTGCTTTCTGAAATACAACTAAAGAAAATAAAATTGCCTTAATGAACTTTGTGTTTTACAAATAATTTTTTCATTAATGCATAAAAATACCATGTTGACAGTGTGAGTGCAGGTGGTTCAATGAAGCAATGTATAAACAGTAATTACCTTTCATGAATGCTTGAAGCCTACTTTTCATTAGTACAGTGCAGGGTTTTTTCCACTAGTCATGTACAGGCTGTTGGAAATCTTTCCGGTTATATTTCTTTAAGCTCTGTGGA
Organism: Cricetomys ansorgei; assembly: GCA_026225945.1. Classification (NCBI taxonomy): domain Eukaryota; kingdom Metazoa; phylum Chordata; class Mammalia; order Rodentia; family Nesomyidae; genus Cricetomys; species Cricetomys ansorgei. The sequence goes on from JAMJFZ010001505.1 coordinate 185,110, forward strand.
GGTTGTCATGGCCTGACCAAATTTCTTAACTTGGTGTATTATCTTACACATTCTAGACTAATTTTTTCATCAAAGTCAACATTCCTATATGATGGATAAACTGATGTAAAGAGAAAATTCATATCTGAGACCTTAATTTGCCCTATTTATCTGAGTATGTAATGTAGAGAGGGTAACAGATGGCCACCAAGTGGCCTATTTATCTGAGATTAAAATATTTTCCAAATCAATGTTTTCTCAGACATTTCTGGATTATCTCTTAAATTCATCTTTATGAAAGCAAGCAAAAAGACATTATTGCTTCAAGAGCATACAAAATTATAAGAACATGGGATAATATTAAACTTGCTGGACATTTTGTTAACCTGTTAAATGTATATACTACTGAATTTAACATATTTGGTTGTTTATTAGGTGTAGCAGTATTTAAAATACTGACTAAACTCTAGATTGACATTATAATTTACATTCACTTTTTAAAACTTACTGATGTTCTGCCTGAAATCTACAAAGAATTAAATCAGAGTGTGTAACATATAATTATGTGATATTCTGACAAATAGACAGTGAAGAGAACTATTATCTGCCAGTCAGTAAATCCTCCAACATTATTACCTGTTTCAATTTACATTATTTCCTTATACACATAATGAATAACGCTTTTCAATTCTAATTTATTAGTGAAATACTAGCCATTACTAAGCCCATAGTATGAGAATTTGTTATATTTCCGTTTTCCCAAAAATAAACGCCGTGATCAAATTGGTCTATCAATTTCCTGTCAGTGTATTGGTGTTATGTTCTTTTTAGAGTCTATAAATTATTTACTAGGAAATAGGAAATTGTCTAAACAGTATTATACTATCAATGTCTTTTAACAATAAACTTAGCACAGTGTTGTGCTTTAAACTTTTTCATAGCATGCATTTTTTACTGCTCACTTTATATGACACATAGTCCTACCTGAAATATAATGCTCACTTTATCACTTTTTCATTATAGCACTTTTAGGATTGTCTTTATGCATCTTTGTATCTTGCTTAAGCAATTATTTCTATGAGAAAATTTATGAAAAGTAATTATAAATTGTGATAGTGATAGTTTCTCTTCTTCTGAGCCTTTTCCTGTACTAGGAATGCAAAAGTCAAAAAGAATAAAATTCCCTGTGGGAAAACAACAGTGTCCATTACAGTCATTTCACCCTGTGAGAACCAGTAAGAAAAACTGGATAGGCATCTGAGCTGAAATTTTGCAAATCCCAATAGGTTATGAGGAAACTCTTCTCTCACAGTGTATACTCTACCTACGTCTTCCCTCGGAACTCACTGGAGTGCTGGAAATCTCTGTTGCCATATAAAGAGTGTGTCCAGATCTGCTGCCTCTTGTATGGTAGTTTGATATTGTCTGAGGATTTCTTGTAAGAAGTGGCAAGAGTCAAGAATAACATAAGGCCACTTAGTAACAGATGATGCTATTGAAGAGAAGAGACACAGGTGTGGAAACTTCCTGATAGATACAGGGGTTCTAAAATAACTGAAGCAAAAAGCTGATTATTTATAGTTGATTTGCTTTGAGGATTCAAATAGCAAAGCTCCTAATTAGTCACATTGTACAATGTTCACAATCTCTGAAGATTTCTTATTATTAAAATATTTTCATACCTCGCAGAAAGACCTTCATTTTCTCACAAAACCTCTTGAGTATTCTGATGTTCTTATTTTTCAAGATCATAGTATAAAAATGTGATGTTTTAACATCTTCTGTGCTTCTTGTTAGACGTTAACATTTATATCTCTTGCACATCATATAATTTACAGAGAATTATAAATTCTATATGAAATATTCCACATCATTTACATTTTCTCAATTAATATTTGAATCAAACAGTAATCTTATACATTTTGAAGTCTTTCACTGGTGTGATGTGGTAAAGTGCATTGGAGATTTATAACTTTTGCTTATATAAATGAACTCCAAATTCTATTTTAATTTTCATTTAGCCTATAATGAATTTTTAAAACTGCTGTTTCTATAGGCATATTTATAACTTTATACTTTGACAAATAACTGTGGGAGTTCTAGCAGGTCCACTTTGGATGCTATGACCATTCTATTAGTGGGGAACAGATGAGTGCATTCTCAACTTCCTTGCTTACTCACATGCCTTTCTATGAGATGCATCTTTTCTAGGACTCAGACAGTTCCTTAAATTTATGCAAACTGAGTTTCTCACAGGTAGATGCACAGTCTGCCTGCTACTTTCCAGAAGTTTTGGTAAACAAGTTTCTGACAAACAAAAACTTAAATTCTAGAGAGAGTTTATAACATTAATTTTGAAGTATAGAAATGATGTGTAGCTGGTTTTTTGTTTTTTGTTTTTTGACGTATTATTGACTTACCCTTAACACTCTGGGACCAGGTGGGTTAGTTTAGTCATTATAATTACTGTCGTGTAAAAATGAGCAGCTGATTTTAGTTTCTACTTCACAGAAATACTGGCAGTGGTGGGATGAAGTTTTAAACAGAGGGAGGGAAAATGGAAGAGCACAATACCTGAGTTTACTGACCAGTTACTGTGGATCCAAATTTCAAGCTTGAGAGACCCTCATCTCAATACAGGTAGACAGAGTTCCTAATGACTATCTCCAGGATTGTCTTCTAGTGTCTACATGCACATATAAACTTTTACATACATACATGAACCCACTTGTGCATATGTAGACACATGTGTGCATTTATGCTTACACATTGCTTTCCACAAAAGAACACACTGAAGAGGCCTGTACCTTAAAATGATATGAAAGAAATGTATAAACTTCTAAACTTTTTCAAAATAGAAATCTTATTTCAAAGTTTTTAGTATAGCATAATTCTGGAAGTAAAATTCTTCTCTTCAGAATAATCAAACACTTGTCACACCAACATAATATCACTATAATTACCTGTATTTGTACCATCATTCAGATAAAATTTGACTCTCAGATTATTATTCTACAGATCCTACCATGTTGTTCCAGCCAGTGTGGCCATAAGACACAAGCGTAAGTATACTTTTATCAATGAGGAACCTAGAGATATACCACCATGCATACAATTTTCCCCAAAGCTTTCTAATTTCTGCTCATCCAGAAAATGCTTATGCTCTTAATGGATATATTTTATTGAAATCAATTTTCAACTATTACTTGGGAATTTTTCATTTATGTTAGGAACATTGGTCTAGAATTTTCTTTTGAGTTTCTACCTTTGCTCAGATTTGCTACAAGTCTAAATTGGCTTTGGTGAATGAGGTTGGCATGATACCCCATACTGAAACAAGGGTCCTCATTCTTACAATAGGAAGTGCCCAAACTTATATGTACAGCCATAAGATGACTTTCTGTCATCAAAAAGCACCATTAAGAACATGACAAAGCAGAAGCCTGAAATTCGGGCAAGGAAGAAAAAATCTGAGAGAATAATACCCTGAGCCATATATAAAGCAAACATTAGTGAATATTACAAATACTTACAAGATTACTGTGTTATAATTAGGAGATCTCACACAAGAATCCATGGTATTTAGAAGAGAGTGGTTAGATAAAAGAAAAGTACATAGATAAATTATTTTGTGAAAACATTGCAGAAAATTCCTCAACTCTAGAAAAAGAATTGGACATCCAAATAAATAGAGCATTTATATCCCCAAATAGATACCATCAGAGAACATCCTGATTGAAACTCCATAGTTGAAGATATTAAAGATGCAAAGTGAAAAAATATTACAAAAGAAGGAATATCTGAGTAGTTTCATATCTGTCATCAGCAACTCCAAAACCAGGAAAACATTCAAAGATATCTTTCAAGATGAAAAGTGAAGTAGTTGTCAACCACTTTCCTTTATCCAGCAAGGTTACTTTTCGATATTAATGAAGAAATAATAGTATTTAAGGACAAGTACAAATTAAGGTAATTCATCACAACTAAGTCAGGCCAGTTGATAATTCTTAAAGGAACAGTAAATGGAGAGGTAAAAGAAACATCCACAAGCACATGGGAAATAATACACTCCATTAAAGAAACAGATGAAAAAAGATCTGAGAAAACATCAGTATATTCAGCATAGAAAGCCAGCATAATCCTAAAACTATCATGGGAGAAAAGAAAGAAATGCGAATAATTCAGCTTAACAAAATTATAGAAAAGAGCAAGGTCCTATTAATAATAATCTGAACCAGACTGGTTGTTGTAAATAACCTCAACTCAACAATAAAAAAAAAAGTCTAACGGGCTGGCTTAAATAGCAGGAATCAATCACCTATTGTCTTCAAGAAACACCTTACTAACACCTGAATGTCAAGAACTAGAAACCAATGACATTCTGCTGGCAGATGTTCATATGTAAAGTCAGAATATTGATATTTTCTGTGAAGGCAAGGGCTGAGGGGGCTGTGGACCCCAATCTTCACATATATTGCCAACTGGTAAAGTAGCTTCTATCCTTTTTATGCTGGACACAGCATCCAGACGTTCCATCAAGCTCTTGGGCTTGATAACTTATTAGAAGGGACAGCCATCATCTGCCTTCTGGTAGTGTCTTGTGGAAAAGGGACATCATCTGCCAGATGCAGGGATTAACACAGTCATAATAGGTCAGAAACAGTTAATAATAGATGATCCTGATCTCCATGCTAATAGGACATGGTGCCTGGAAATGGTAGGTCTGCTGTTATGCTTGTATGCTGTTGGGTAGTTGAGAAGACTGTGTGGTAAATGCAGGTACTGTGACCAGAAGCTGATTCTTTCCAATTGCTCTTATTACCCTCCTGACTGGTGATATTGTGGTCTATGAATGCTACTTTTGACATGAGTTCCAGCCCAGTGCAAATAAACAACTATTTAAAGGGGAAAGGAGAATGAAATAGACACACCAAGCAAATGGAAGCTGTCAATGTGCAACATAGATATACTTACATTTAACCAAGCAAACTAAATTAAAATTAGTCAAAAGAGATAAAGAAGAAAACAACACATTAATGATTAAGTAAAATAAGGGGAGAAGCCTACACATGATATCTACCAAGGAATAATAAAATTAGGTAGAAATTCATGAAAGAGACTAAGGGAACAAAACAAAGAATCGATCAAACCAATAATTGATTTTAAATAAAAGGAAAGACTATCCAAATCAATAAAATTATAGGTGGAAAAGAGGATGTAATGCATTGTAACAATATCCAAAAGATCATTAAGTTATACTTGGAAAACTCTTATATCTCCCAAATCTGAAATATCTAGAAATTGGAAAAAAATTATAAGCGTGTTATGACTTAATAAAATAAAGCCAGATTATATAGATAATTTAGATACTTAAGAATGAGATTGAATAGATAATAAATATCACCATGAAGTAAAGACTAGGCTTATCTAAACTGGCTGTTGAATTTTACCATACATTTAAAGAAGATCTAACACCAATATTTCTAAAAATATTTTATAAAACTAAAAGGGAAGAAATACTACCAAAATCATTCTGCAAAGCCTAGATTATCCCGATGCTGAACTCAAACAAAGATGCAGCAATGAAAACTGCAGAACAATTTTTCCTATGAACATCGATGGATGAACTCTGAAGAAAATACTTTCAAACTGAATTTAAGAACACACTGTTTCACATCAAAATCAGATGTGTTTTATGTATCATATGCAAGATTGAATCAAAACATACTAATCACCAATCAATAAATGGAATAATGATTGAAACAGACTTTTCTCCTAAGAAGAATCTAAAATGAGCAGAAAGTGTTTTTAAAGGTGTTCAACATCTCTAAACTTCTTAAATAGACAAATTCATCAATATATAAATCTCTGGTAATGGGATGCAGACATCAGCATTTTTAGTCTTCTTAGGTGTTTCCAATGAAAGAAAAACCTGAGGACAGGTTCTGATCCCTGGACATTATCTGCCTAAGTCAATACCATAAGTATGTATTTTAATAGAATGTACAATGAATATGTTAAAGATACAAGCATAAAAAATAGTTTAGAATTTCATCTGAACAAAAGTGATTGCCCAGAAATTGTGGGCTTTCTGGGGTATAATGATGAATAAAAAATGTTTATGACAAGAAAGTAGTAACTCAGTGGATAAAGCACTTGGTAGGCAAGTGTGAGGACTGGGGTTAGGAACCTCATAGCCCATCTACAACCCAGAGAAGCAAGGCTCTGTTACCTCAGTATTCAGAGGGAAGATTACGGTAACCCCTATGGCAAGCTAGCCAGCTAGACTAGTGAGGTGGCAAGTTGTAGATTCCACAGAGAAATTCATCCTTAAGTAAAGTATAAAGTGATTGAGATGATAGACAGCATCAACTTTGGAGCTCTGTATGCTCACACACACGTGTATATTGCACACATGCATGTTCACATATACACACATGAATGGGTGGTCGGTCCTATTGTCACTGGCTGAGGCTAAAGTCCTGAGGAAGCCGCCTTTGCATAGGCAGCAGTCTCATAGAGGTTAAAGGAAGAGATTTTATAAGGAGAGGGGAAGTCTAGCCAAAGCCCTCCAGCCCTAGTAATCAGATAAACATTCACCAGATCAAATACCTTGGAGTGGCAGGATCTTATCAATGACTAGTGACCTAAGGCATGCCATCACCTGAGGGAGCTTTGCTAGCTGTTATAATAAAAAAGAAATGGGGAGCAGCCCAATGCCTTCCTTCTGCTCTCAGCGTGAGATTTCTAGTGTTCAAAGCACACTTCAAACCTCTTTTACCTCTAGGCTAGGCCCAAAATAGAGGAAATCCAAATAATCATTATGACATACTTAAATTTAAAACTATACTCCATCAAATTAGAAAATAAAAAAAGATATTTTATTGATAGATACTGCTAAATCAAGATAAGATAAATAACTTATATAGACCTATAAACCCTAGGCAAATAAAATCATTCATTAAAATTTATCAAAGATAAAAGCCTAGGGCCAGAAAGTTTTAGAGGAGAATTCTACCATACTTTGAAAGAAGAGTTAAATCCAATACTGCTCAAATTTTTCTACAATATAGAAACAGAGGGAACATTGCCAAATTCATTTTATAATGTCACAGTTTTCCTGATAGGCAAATCACAGAAAGACTCAACAAAGCAAGTGTATTATAGACAAATATCCCATATGAACACAGATGTAAAATACTCAATAAAATACTTGAGAACAGAAACCAAGAACACATCAAAAATATATCCAACATGATCAAGTATGCTACATCCCAAAGATGCAGGGATTAAAAGTCCCAGTAATGACCTGAAACTCTTACCATGCTGGCTGGCTGTGTTTTTGTAGTAAGGTTATATGCAGATCACTGTGAGAGAAAGCTATCAATGGTATTATCCAGTGGTAATCTCTGAATGCTTCAGCATGTATGTGCCAGCCTAATTATGCCCAATGGTGTAATATTGACATTAAAGTCATGGGGTCATTTCCTGATATTTCACTGGATGTGTGTCCTGTCCTACAGGAAGGACTACATACATTGTAGTCTTAACCTGCTCAAAAATCCCAGGAGTAAAACATGCATAGATGTTAGAGGTAAAATTATCATTATTGTCTTGCTAAATGTGCATGTGTACAGCTGCCTTCTATATAGTTAGTTTTATACAGAAACATTAGTCCTGCCTCCAAACTTGTTCAGAAAAGATCCTCTTAGCAGTGGTCAGCAGTTAAACAAGAAACTTATCACTTGTAAATGGTGAGAATAAACTAACTTTTGATTGCTCAGCCAAGTGGGTATCAATTTCAATCTCTTTTCCAAGACTCAAGGGGCCTTATGGAGTAGAGATTGGCTATAACGAGAGAGCTGAAGGAAGGAGAAGAGTGCTGTTAATATTCTCTGGTGGACATGACCTAGTGTCAGCAACTCTGGATACCTACCTGCATAACACAAAGTGAAGACTATTAGTTATCCACTAGCAGATAGTGTTGAGGGCTGATGATACCCAAGCAGTGGACATAATCAGCATGACAAAGATCCTGTTTTTCCCTTTGTTAGGAATCTGGAGCCCACCAAGTACTTTGCCCCCTTCTCATCTTTACTGTATGGTGACAAAAACCTCTCATCAATAATATTGTCTATTTGGCCTAATATTTAAAACTCAAATCAATTCCTGGGCTGGCTGGGAGAAAGGACACAGCCGTGTCAGCTCTAAGTAATTGTAAACTGACCTTCAAGTTTTTGGCATGTGTAAGAATTATTCATGCTTACTGTATACATGTCATAAAAATTACTCTTGATAAACTGACCTTCCCATGAAAACAGAGCCACAGTTAAGATCAGAAATGAAGAATCTAATGGTAAGCCAGCAAGCTTGAAAAAACAAATAGATAATTCATCCCTAAATGCCTGCATTCTTTTAGCAGTAATTATGCAAACCTAAAATCAGCTATTCATTAATAAACTATTGAGTTAAGACTACTCACTAAAATTACCTTTGTAGATCTGAGGCCTGCAGCTTAGAGGGGATGAACACTCTTGAATGGTTACCTTTTGATGTATGCTTGGCGTTCCATTAGAAAAGCAAGCCTTCAGTTTTGAGATTATAGCTAGAGCAAAATCTTTGTCTTCAGGGGAGATTTGTAACTTTCCCCCATTGTGCACATTGTTACTTTTGCTTTTTCTAATTCTTAATTTTTCTATGTTCAAATTCCTTTATTTTTTATTATTAAAAGAAGTGCATAATCATATGAAAGGCGTGTTTATGCGAAAAGCATGTCATATTGGGTCCCATAGAAAAATGAACTACTGCATTCATTTATCATAATTTTCCTTCAACGGTCCATTTTCTTCTGTGGGGAGTTTGTGGAACTATTTTGAGTGAAGGCTGAACAGTAACCTGCAAGATAGTACTAACTTGACTCAAGAGGTGGCAAAAACAGAAAACAGGGAATAGTAAGGGACATTTTAGAGGTACCTGGTGTGGGTGTTAATGGGGAATGGAGGCCTGGTACCATGTCAAATAAAAAATGAATGAAATTTTAAAGCCAGTAAATGATTGAAAAATATTGCCATGCTCATGATCAGTAGGTTAATCTCTATCAAATGATCAAATCATCAATCAGCTCACCTACTACTCGTTCAACGTTATTAATTTTTATTTTCCTTTTTATCATCCTAATTTTCTGTTTTAAGGTGCCCTGAAAGCATAGAAGCATAACATCTAACAAGTGAATCAGAATTTGTTTTCCTGGAGATCTCAGATGTTATAGAACTGTAGTCCATTTTTTGTTCTTCTTCTTGTACCAGGTCAGAGAGCTTGTAAACTACTCATCAGCCTGACTGTCTACTCTGATTCTGATCTCCATTCCCCAGTGTACCTCCTCCTCTCTAAACTGTCCTAAGCTGAAATCTATTTCATCTTCACATTGTCCTTGAGATGAGGGCAAACAACAAAATTCATAGTTGTGTCATCTCCTATGTGGGTTGCACAAAAGATATCTCTCTCTCTCTCTCTCTCTCTCTCTCTGTTTCTTACACACAAATTATCTATCTATCTATCTATCTATCTATCTATCTATCTATCTATGTATATATATATATCATCTATCTATCTATCTATCTATCATTCCTTCTCCTTCCTTCCCTTGCCTCCAAACAACTTCTGTTTGCTTTTATATTAGAAATTGGAGTTTATGTTGGATCATCTGTATCACATTTTCAAAGAAAAATTATTTTGTCCTTACTCTATTCTGTGGTCACCTCTATGCTTAATCCCTTCATTAGGAGCCCCGAAAAGAACCTTTGATAGGATATTTCCTTTTTAAAAGATTAATAGTATTAAAAAAATCATATATTGTATTTTGATCATGTTTTTCCATCCTCTAATTCCTTTTAGATCCTTCCCACCTCCCTACTTACTGTTGTTCTCTCAAAAAAAGCATGCTCAAATATGGAAATCAAAAACAAAGACTGTTACATCAAAAAAAACCAAAAACAAAGAAAAATTATATAAATCTTTCTAAATATTGTTGAGCTGTTGTTTCTTCCTTCCTTCTTTCGTCTTCAAAGCTCTTTTATCTTTCTCTCTTTCTTTTCTGTGGTGTGTGTGAGTGTGTGTGTGTGTGTGTGTGTGTGTGTGTGTGTGTGTGTGTTGGCCATCTATTCCTGGCATAAGGTCTCCTGTGGAGTGTAGTTGATATACCCAGTGAGTGTTCAATAAAAACAACATTTTTTCCCCTTTGCCAAAGTACAAAAATTGCAGAAAATTTTTTAGTTGGAGGTGAAACCTTGTCTTAGTGTCACTGTGATGAAATACCATGACCAAAAGCAAGGTTGGGAGGAAAGGGTTTATTAGGCCTCTACTTCCAAGTCACTTCACTGGTTATTACGAAAGGAGATCATAGCAAGTCTCAAAGAAAGCAGGAATTTTGAGGTAAATGCTGTTGCAGAGCCCATGAAGAAATGCTGCTTACTGGATTGCTTCTCATAGCTCTCTACACCTGCTTTCTTATAGAACCCAGAGCTACAATCTTAAGTGTGAACCTTAAGGGCCTGGTCACTTCCGCATTAGTCACTAATTAAGAAAATGCCTTATAGGCTTGCATACAACCCGACTATATGGAGGCATTAACTCACTGGGGTTCCCTGATCTCAGATGATTCTTGTGTGTGTCAAGTAGATGTAAAAATAAGCCAGGACAGACCCCCCTGTGTTCACTATCCCATCTCAGTGCTGGGCCTCCATCTGGCTTTAACAGGTACAGGTCTTGGACTTGCTGCCACAATCTCTGTGCACTTATATGTGCATTTGTCCTGTTGTGCTTCGAAGACACTACATCCTTCGAGTCATTCATCACCTTTGGCTCTTAAAAATCTAGTCTTGTTTCATGAGATGGGTCTCACTGTGTGCTCAGTGTGACCTGAAATCAAAAAGGAAGCCCTGACCAGTCTTTCTACTACTCAAACCTGTGTGATTACAGGACAAACTACTAAGCTTAACTTCTTTGTAGTCTTAAGAGCCTGATTCTTTGTCCAGCTTCTGATGAAGCACTGTTAATACTGTAATGGATTCTCTACATTGTATATTGAACCTGTAGTGAAAAATATTTTATCTTACTGTAATGTAATGTATACAATATACTATTGTTTAATAGTCAGAGTTCAAGGTTGATAAACAAGAATGTGTATAGAAGCTAAATATATGCATCACAGGAGAAGCATGAGAAGCTCTGTGCCTGTGCTTTGTGGAGCTTAGTTTTACCTGTGTCATAGGACTGTCATAAAGGTCCAATATAAGTGACAACGTTTAGGAGGCGAAGTCCTCAAATACACTATTGCGAGCAATTTATACCATTTTGGTTTTGTACACATCTGTGCATGCACACAGAGGCAATCTAAATTAATCAGGAATTATAGGCATTTGACTACATGCTCCTTTGTAATTTTTTTACCTGAAGTATATATATTTTTCTATTGAAAATGGATTTTTTTCTTCACATAATATATCCTGATTATGGTGTCCACTCTGTATTCTCCTCCCAGTTTCTTCCCACATCCCCTTATATTTGCATCTGCTCCATTTCTGTCTTCATTAGAAAACAAGCAGGCATATATGAGATAATAATAAATCATGACAAAATAAATGTTGCAAAATAAAGTTGAAAACGTTTTAATTGGAATGGGACAAGACAATAGAAGAATTAGAGGCAGAGGGAAGGTACAAAAATTTCTCACACTCAGAATTCCCATACAAGCAGACCTTTGCTGGCCTTGTACATGATTCCTCAGTGTCTGTGATTTCATATGAAGTTTAATCATGTTGATTTAGAGGACCTTGTTTACTTGGTGTCCTTCCTCACCTCTGGCTGGTATACTCATTCTGCTTTCTCTTCCATTGGGTTTCCTGAGCCCTGACGCAAGGTTTTGAGATCTTCCTTTTAGGGCTCAGTGTTTCAAGGTCTCCCACTGTCTGCATAACATCTGGCTATGATTTCCTATGTTTGTTCCACCAGTTCAGTAGGAAGCGTCTCAGATGATGGCTGAGAAGGACACTCTACTATGAGTATAGCAGACTGTTATTTGTAGTCACTGTACTCGTTCTTTTACAAAGAAAAAATATTATCTTTTAAAAAAACAATTTCTCTCAGGTCTCTGAGCTGTCTAGTCCCTGTTTCTTCATCCCCCAAGCAGTGTCAGACATGGGCTCCAACTTGTCTAATGGAGTCTTACGTCAAGATAGATACTGGTTGGTTACTTCCAAAAGCTTCATGCCACTATTTCTCTAGCATATTCTGAAGGTTGGTCATTATTGTAGATCAAATGATTTGTGGTTGGCTTGGACTTTTTAAATTTTTTTTATTTTTGGTAGCATGCAGAGTACCTTCTTGGAAGAAAGATGCTAAAGCACAGAAGTGAAGGAACTAGGTAGGCACTAACTAGTGTTAGGCAAACTACAAATTAGGAGACATATGTTTATGTTTATTTTGCAATAATAGAGAATAATATCATTTGTGACTTGAGAATTATATAATGAATAAAGAAAGTAGATTTGTGTTAATACATTGTATATGAACCTGGGTTACAGTGACTAAAAGAGCATCACATATAGAGTTTTTCATTATTTAGAAGAAAAACAAGAGAAACCAGAGAGACATATAAGTAATTATATTCTGTGTCTCATCCTAATAATTTTATTGCCTATTTTTGTTTTGATTCATTTTCTAACCATATGAAGTCAAATACTGAGAAATGTTTTTTAAACTCACACACTTCTGCTGAAAATCCTCCACAGGGCCCACTTGATGTCCCTGTTTCTCAGGCTATAGATGAAAGGGTTCAACATGGGCGTGACCATGGTGTACATCACTGAGGCCACTGCACTCTTCCTAAAGGAATGTGAGGCAGCTGAACTGAAGTATGCCCCAAGGCCTGTCCCATAAAATAAACAAACAACTGTCAGGTGAGTTCCACAGGTGGAGAAAGCTTTGACTTTTCCCCCTGTTGATGAAATTCCCAAAATGGAAGAAACTATTCTTTTGTAAGAATAAAGGATCCCTGAAACTGGGACACCGCCAAAAATTATACCAAAAATATAAATGAATATTTCATTGTTAGAAGTCCCTGAGTCAGCAAGACTAAGAAGTGGAGAAGGATCACAAAAGAAATTGGGGATTTCAACAACTCTGCAGAAAGTAAGTTGTGATACAACCCAGAAGTGCAACTGAGATTCCAGAAGACTGATGGAGAGTGACACAAGGGACAAGAAGACACAGAGGCGGGGGTGCATGATGCCTGTGTAGTGGAGAGGGTGACAGATGGCCACCAAACGGTCATAGGCCATCACAGTCAGGAGTAGACTGTCCATACATCCAAAAAGGACAAAAAAGGACACTTGTGTTAGGCAGCCTGCATAGGTGATGGATCTGCTGTGTGTCTGGATGTTTTCCAGCATATTGGGGATTGTAGTGCTGCAGAAGCCAATGTCTGCCAAGGCCAGGTTGCAGAGGAAGTAGTACATGGGTGTGTGGAGGTGAGGGTCAGAGCTGACAGCCAGGATGATGAGCAGGTTTCCAAGCACTGTGACCAGGTACATGGACAGGAACAGTCCAAAGAGGGCAGGTTTCATTTCAAAATCTTCTGAAAGACCAAGAACGACGAATTCCCAGGCACATGTTTGATTCTCTCCTTCCATGAAGAAGGAATACCTAGTAAAATAACACTAATTACACAAACAAAACAAATTCAATATCAATCTCTTATAATCCTAAAATATCACTCTAAGAATTTTCTCTTCTAGACACAGCATTCTAGTTCCTTTGTTAATACTTCTCAGCCGTGAACTCATCCTCAGTGGTATCTCCTGGCACTCCAGAACTTTCAGTAATAAAGAATATTTAATGTAACTGAATATATGACTACCTTAAATGTCAGCTGCTCATTTTTTCCGCAGTGTTGGGACTTGAACTCAGAATCCTTCATATGATTTACATTGTCCTGCTAACTTAAATTCCAAAAATACCCCATTCCTTTTTTATGATAGATATTATATAATAAATATACTTTGTATTAAAAAATACTTTATGATATAAATACTAGCCAAATATTTCTTATTTTTCACAACTAGAGCTTAAACCATTCTATTAAAGAAAGCCATAGTCAAGACAAAATCATATTGCCTTCAAAAATTTCGTATTTCATATACCAGTCGTTCATAAGTATCTTCTTTTTGATTGAAGGCTTTTCTCATTCACACCAGTGTACAACTATTCACAACAATTCTTGTAATTTATCCAGTGTTTTCTGAAATATAACTAAAGATATAAATCTTTGCCCCAATGGACTTTGGCTTTCATAAATGATTTTTTTCATGATGTGAAAAAGTCATATATTGACACTGTGGGATTGTGTGGTGGTATTGGTGAACAGTACAGCAATGAATAGATAATAACTACCTTTCAAAAATGGTTCAAACTATATTAATTAGTACAGTGCAGGGCTTTCGCCCACTAGTCCTGTGCAATCTGAGGTAAATCTCTCAGGATGAATTACTTAGAACTCATCGTAGCTTGTCCTGACTTGACAAAATTTTCTTAAATAGGTATGCAATATTAAACACCTCTGACTTATTTTCTCATCAAACTCAACATTCCTTATACAGTAGATAAACTGAAATAAAGAGAAAATTCATATCTGAATCCTTAATTTTTCCTCCTGATGTGAGAATAAAGCGTTTTTGAACTCAATGGTGTCTCAGACGTGAATTGAATATCTCTTAAATTCTTCTTTATGAAAGCATGTAAAATGACATTATTTCTTCATGAGCATAAAAATTATAAGATTATGGAATAATATTAGATATGTTGACATTTACTCAACCTCTGAAATGTGTATATTATTATACTTAACCTATGTGGTTTTTTATTAGATGTAGTAATGTTTAAATACTGCCTCAATGCTAAATGACATTATAATTTACATTCACTTTTTAAGATTTACTGATGTTCCTGCCACAGTTTACAAAGAATTAATTCATAGTGTGTAACATTTTATTATTTGATGTACTAAAACAGGGAGTGAGGAGAGCTACCAGTAGTTCTGTCTACCAGTAAATAAATGCTCCAAGAATGTTATCTGCTTTCATATATATTATTTCCTAATACACATAGTGAATAATGATTTTGAATTCCTATTTATTAGTGTTATACTAGTTATTACTAACCCCCTAGCATACTATCATGCTGAATGCCAGTATTCACAACAACAAACTCTGTGATCAAATTGATCTATGTATTTTCTGTCAATGCATTGGTGATATTTGCTTTTTATATGTCTATAAATTAGTTACTAAGACATATCTCTCTAAACAGTATTGTGTTGTAAATGTCATTTCAATATATTTATCACAATGTTGTGCTTTAATCTTTTTCATAACATATATGTTTTATTGGCACACTTTACATGATACATAGTCCTGTCTGAAATATGAAGCTCACTTTTTTTTCAATTTCTCATTATAACACATCTAGGAATGTCTTTATGCATCTGCATATATCATCAAGAAATTATCTCTATGATAAAATACATAAATGGTAATTATTTTAACTGCCAGAAGTGATAGTATTAGTTCTTCTTCCTCTGTAATTTTTCCTGTAATGGGAAAGTCAAACGTCAAAAGAGTCAAAATCACTGTAGGAGGGAAACAACACTGTCCATTAGAGTCATTTCAACACTATGAGAACAAATAACAAAAACGGAATTGGATCTGAGAAGAAACTTTGCTTATCCCAATAGGTGATGAGGAAATATGTCTCCCACTGTGCATCCTCCCCCTACTGTCTTTCCTCTGAACTCACTGGCGTGCTGGTAATCTCGGTTTTCAAATTAACAATGTGTCCATATCTGCTGCCTCTTGCATGGTTTTTTGACAAGGTCTGAGGATTTCTTGTGAAAAGTGACAGGAGTCAGGAGTAGTAACATAAGGCTACTTAGTAACAGATGATCATTTTGGAGAGAGGAGACACGGGTGTGAAAACTTCTTGACAGACATAAGGATTCTAAAAGAACAGAAGCAAAATCTGATTATTTATATTTGCTTTGCTTTGAGGATTCAAATAACAAAGCTCCTAATTAGTTACATTGTCCCATGTTGTAACAATCTCTGAAGATTACTTATTGTTAAAACAAAAATAAATATTTTAATACCTGTCAGAAAGACCTTCATTTTCTCACAAAACCTCCAGAGAATTCAGATGTTCTTATTTTCATTACAAGACCACAGCATAAAATGGGACTTTTTAACATCTTCTGTGCTGCTTGTTAGACCTTAACTTCTGTAACTCTTGTACATCATATAATTTACAGAGAATAATGAATTCAATAGGAACAATTCCATGCCATTTCCATTTTCTCAATTAAGATTTACACCAAATAGAAACTTTCTACTTTTTCAAGTCCTTCACTTCTTTGGTAACTTGAACATTGGAGGTTTATGACTTTTGTTATGTAAATGGAAGACAATTTCTAGTTTTTATTTTATGTTACCCTATACTGATTTTTTAAAACTGCTGTTTCTATACATATATTTATAACCTTATTCTTTGAGCAAATAATTCTGGGACTCCTAGCAGATTCCACTTGGGTGTTATGATCATTCTATTAGTGGGGAGCCATTGGGTGCATTCCCAACTTCCATGCTCACTCATATGCCTTTCTATGAGATACATCATTTCTAGGACTCAAAAATCTCTTTAAATTTATGCCAACTGAGTTTCTCACAGGCAGATGTACAGTCTGGCTGCTGCTTTCCAGAGCTGTGGGAAACAAGTTTCTAATGAACAAACACTTAAAATCTAGAGAGTTTATAACATGAATTTTGAAGTACAGAAGTGATGTGTAACTATTTTTTGACATATTATAGGCTTTCAATTAACACACTGAGGTCAGGAGAGTTAGTTTAGTCATTATAATCATTGTCATGTAAAAATGAGTAGTTGATGATTCTTTCTACACTTCTTGTGGAAATACAGGCAGTGGTGGCATGTAGTTTTAACCACACTGTGGGAAAATAGATGAGGAGGATTCCTGGAGTCCACTGACCAGCTGCTTTGCCCCTAACTTTCAAACAAATGAGAGAACCTCATCTCAATACAGGTAGACAGAGTTACTGATGATTATCTCCAGGATTGTCTTCTAGTGTCTATATGCACAAATACACATATTTTTATATTCGTGAAATTATATGTGCATATGTAGATACATATGGATATATATATATATATATATATATATATATATATATATATATATATATACACACACACACACTGTTTTTCAAAAAAAATAACTGAGCCAAAAACACATTAAAGAGGATTGGACCTTAAAATGATATGAACATCAATAATGGGGTTTATGTGGAAACTTCTAAATTTTCTCAATGCAGAAATTTCACTTCAAACTCAAGTTCTTACTAAATCATGATTCTGGAAGTATAATTCTTCTCTACAGAATAATCACACACTTGCCACACTACCACGATATCAGTCTAAATGCCTGTTTTAGTACCATCATTCAGATAAAACTTGATTCTCATTTTGTTGTTCTGAAGATCCTTCCATGTTATCCCAGTCAATGTGGCCATAGGAAGCAAATGTGAGTATTGCTTTATCAGTGAGGTAATTCTAGACATCCCCCCATGCATACAGATATCCTCAGTGCTTTCTAATTTCTGCTAGTCCAGAAAATGCTTGTGCTCCTGAAGGATATATTTCCTTCTTGAGTTTACTTCATGTAGAAATGTAAAAAAAATAATTTTATGTGCTTCTTGTGTTTTTTGTATATTATACATACATATATAGTATGTATATTGTATATTAGAAATAATTTCATAAGAAACATGATGAGCTCAGGTGAGAGAGTAGCATCTAGAGTCTCAGCTACAGTGGTGACAAGATTAGAAACACGGCCACCCATGACAAGTAGGGCCAGTATTGGGGTTGCTGCATGGAGACTGGGCCACCACTGGGCCTGCTTTGCCCCTTCGACAAACCAGGCTGGTGTCACCTCTCAGCCCGGATGCCTGGCCCTGGGCATAAAGTTACAGCCCATGCTGCTGCTTCTTCTCCTGATGCTTCTACTGTTCCTTGCCCTGCCAAGTGGAGGGGAGTCCCTGAGCTGCAAACATGATAATCAGGCCTGGAGCACCAGCTGTGCAGCTGGTTTGTAGGGGAAGGTTTTGTGCCTGGTCTGGAATACACTACCCAATTGCAAATTCACCCTAATTCTGAGCAATAAGAAGACATAAGAGGAGAAAAATATTTCATTTCCCAGTTAAATCTCCTCCAAATACTTCCCTAATTTATATTACTACCAGAGACTAGGTTGACATCTGTGATCCCTGCTACAACAGGAGACCAGGATAATGTCCATGGTCTTTACTGTCACCGTGTGAATGTCTGTGACTTTCGTGCTGCCAGAGGCCATGCTGATGTCCATGATTTGTGCAATCTCTGGAAATCAATTTGATATTTATTCATTCATGCTGCATTCAGAGATCTTGTTGATAGCTATGATCTTTGCTACTGCTGGAGAACAAGTCAATGCCTGTGATCCATTCCTTTACCATAAACCATGTGGATGCCCTATATTCATACTGCCTACTGCCATGGAAAACCATGCTGATGTCATTGTTCCTGCCCCACAGATGGGGATTTTTCTTTTTGTTTAATTCTTTGTGTTTTACTTTTTCTGTTTTATATTTATAGGAGGGCACAGGAGTGAGACAGTGGACATGGGATGGAGAAGGGAGTGGGTGTGATTGATAAATATTGTATGATATTCTCAAATAATTAATATAAATACTATGTTAAAATAAATTATTTTACCTCAATTTTATGTGTATGAATGTTTCATTGGAATGTATATGTGAGGATTACTACTTTCATGCATGACTACAGAGGCCAGCAGAGGGTGATAAAATCTTTGGAACTTCTAGAACAGAATTTATAGCTTTGTTGATGCTGGGAACTGAACAAGAGTTCTCTGAAAGAGAAATAAATTCTCCTAACTGCTAAATAATGCTAAATCATCATTCTTCTTACCCCAACTTGATTTAATGTTATTGAATTCAATTTTCAAATATTCCCTTGAGAATTTTGCATCATGTTAGGAAAATTGGTCTGCATTTTTCTTTTGAGTATGTATCTTTTCTTAATTTTGTTACTACTAAGTTAAAGTGGGCTTTGTCCAATGAGTTTGGTATTAAAATCTGTACTGAAACAAGGGCACCATTCTTACCATAGGAAGTGATCAAACTTATAAGTAGAGCCATAGACAAGAGTAATATCTAGCTAGGTTACATCCATCAGAAAGCATCCTTAAAATCATGACAAAGCAGAAGCTTGAAATTCAGGCAACAGGGACAAATTTGAGAGAATAACGCACTCAGATAAGTATAAAGCATACACTGATGAATACTACAAATGCTTCCAAGAAGACTGTTTTATAATCAAGAGACTGAACATTAGAATCAACGGTATTTAGAAGAGAGAGTTTAGACAAAAGAAAATTGCATAGACAAATTATTTTGTGAAAACATATCAGAAAATCCCTCAACTCTAGAAAAAGAAGTTCACATCCAAATAAATAGAGCATTTATATCCTCAAATAGACACTATCAGAGAACAACCTGATTGACACTTCATAGTTAGGGATACTAAAGGTACAAGGTAAAGAAATATTACAAAAGAAGAAATATCTGAGTAGCTTCATATCTGTCATCAGTGACTCCAAAACCAGGAAAACATTCAAAGATATATTTCAAGATGAAAAGTAAAATAGTTGTCAATCAGGTTCCAGTGTCCAACAAGGTAACTTTTTAAAATTAATGAAGAAATTACAGTATTTAAGGACAACTATAAATGAAGGCAATTTATCACAACTGAGTCAGGCCAGTTGAAATTTCTCAAAGGAATATTAAATAGAGAGGTAAAAGTCTCATCCACAAGCACATGGGAAATAATACAGCCCATTAAAGAAAAAGATGAAAGACGATCTGAGAAAGAATCAGTATGCTCAACATAGTAAGCCAGCAAAATCCTAAAACTAACATGGAAGAAAAAAAGAAACACTAATAACTTAGCTTAATTAAATTTCAGGAAAGAGCAAGGCCCTTTTAATAATAATCACAGCCAGAATGGTTGTTGTAAATAGCCTCAACTCAACAATAGAAAAAAAGACTAACTGGCTGATTAAAGAAAAAGAATTAATCACCTATTTTCTTCAAGGAACACCTCTCTATCAAAGACACTAACACCTGAATGTCAAGAACTAGAAATCAATGAAATTCTGCTGTCAGATGCTGATATGATGGGACAGATCATTGGCATTTTCCATGAAGGCAAGGGCTGAGGGGATGTGCTCTCCAATCTGCAGCATACAACACCACTTGGGAAGTTAGCCTCCATCCTTCTTATGCTGGGCTCAGCAGCCAGACAGTTCACACAGCTCTTGGACTTGAAAACCTGTCAGAAGGGACAGCCATCATCTGCCTTCTGGTATAGTGTCTTGTGGAAGAGGGTCACCATCTGCAGGATGCAGGGATTCACACAGTCATAATAGGTCAGAAGCAATTGGTAATAGATAATCCCGATCTCAGTGAGGATAGACATGGTGCCTGTTGCAGCATGTTCCTTCCCTAGGAAGGGATAGGACTAATGGTATTGTGGTACCCTGATGGTTATTTGAGAGGAGTGAACAGTGAATGCAGCTAGGGTGACAAGAAGCTGATTCTACATTGTTTCCACTGTGGAGCCTGAAATTCTACCTGATTGGGATCAGGACATGACGTGCTATCCGTATGTAAATGAGTAGAATCTGTATACTCTCTTTAAGGCCCTAAATGACAACCACAGCAACCTGAAAGTTACTTTGCTAAAACACAACATGAACATTCCTGGAAATTCTCACTCCCAGAAATTTTTCAATGAAATGATTGCCATGAAAATTATCAGAACAAAGTTGGTCACATACAAAGTGCATATGTCACACACACACACACACAAAGTGCCCCCTGCTAACCCTGGGGCACTTTCCTTTCTGGAGGGCAGAATGTGAAAGAGGCATTCATCAACCTCAATACTAACATGTGCCCTACTAAAGCCATAAATATTTTCCTATGGCTGAGTCTCCCAGGCTTCTACCCTACAGGACTGGAGTAGGAAGGAGAGCCTAAAGACTGTTCAAGAGGCTTAAATATGTAAAGTGGTCACTGGCCAACATCTATGCTTGCCCATAAAAGTGGATTGACTAAATTGTCAATCCAGACTGCAGAGAGTGCAATCTTCTTCAACTTTAGCCACGCCCACTAAGCATAGGTGATCTAAGTCTGCCTCATTAAGACTCTTGGTGCCTGCCTATGCACTTCTTGAAGATATGGCCTTCAGGCTCTTTCCAATCACTCTTACTACCCTCCTGACTGTTGATAGTGTTGTCTATGAATGTCACTTTTGCCATGACTTCCAGAGCACTGCAAATAAACAACTATTTAATGGGGAAAGGGAGATAGAAATAGCATACCAAGGAAATGGAAGCTGTTAATAAGCAAGATACCTATTCATATATTTAATCAATCAAACTAAATCAAAATTAGTCAAAAGATATAAAGAGGAAACCAACACATTAAGGAATAAGTAAAGTAAGGGGAGAAGCCGATATGTAGTAGCTAGAAAGCAATAACAACGGGTAGCATAGAAATTAATGACGAAAGACTAAAGTCATTAATTTAGTCAGTGACTAAAGGAATGAAGCAAGGAATCAATTAAACCAACAATTGATTTGAAATAAAAAGAAAGATGATTCCAATCAATAAAATTATAAATGAAACAGAAGATTTTGTAACATTTTCTAATAATATCCAAAAGGTTTTAAAGGAATACTATGAGAAACTCAAAGCCCCAAATCTACAAAATCTAGAAAAATAGAACAAAATTTCTAAAGATGTATGAATTACTAAATTTAAGCCAGAGGATATAAATAATTTTGACACTTAAGAATGAAGGAGATTGAATAAACAATAAATATCACACCATGAACTAAAGATGGCGGTCAGCTAAACTCCTGTTGAATTTCATCATACGTTAAAAGATGATCTAATACCAACATTTCTAGAAATGTTCCATAAATCTAAAAGGTGAGAAATACTACCAAACTCATTCTGCAAAGCCTAGATTATCCCAATGCTAAGCTCACACAAAGATACAGCAATGAAAACTGCAGAACAATTTTCCCTGTGAACATCCATACATGAATTCTGAAGAAAGTATTTCAAACTGAGTTTAAGAACACACTGTTTCACATCACAACCAGATATGTTTTATGTAAGATATGCAAGATTGAATCAAAACATACTAATCACCAATCAATAAATGGAATAATGATTGAAACATTTCTCCTATGAAGAATCTGAAATGAGCAAAAAGTGTTTTTATAGATGTTCAACATCTCTAGATATCATAAATAGACAAATGTGTCTAAATAAAAATCTCTTAAACGTGATGCAGTCATCAGCATTTTTAATCACCTTAGGTGCTTCCAATGAAAGAAAAACTTAAGGACAGGTTATGTGGTCTTTGGACATTATCTGCCTACGTAAATATCATAGGTATGTGTTTTAAAAGAATGCATAAATGAAAGTGTCAAGGATGCAGGCACATAAAATAGTTTAGAATTTCATCTGACCAAAGGTCATTGCACTTAAATTATGGAATTTATGGGGTATATTGATGAACTCAGAATGTTTATGGCAAGAAAGTAGTAACTCAGTGGATAAAGCACTTGGTAGGCAAGTGTGAGGAGAGGAGTTAGGAACCTCATAGCCCATCCAAAACCCAGAGAAGTAGGGTTCTGTTGCCTTAGTATTCATATGTCGGGTTTAGGTAGCCGTATGCCAAGCTGGCTAGGTAGACTAGTGAGGTGTCCAAGCTGTGGATTCAACTGAGAATTCATTCTTATGTAAAGTAGAAAGTGATTGAGATGATAGACAGCATCAACTTTGGAACTCTGTATGCTCACACACGTGTATATTGCACACACATGTTCATATATACACACATGAATGAGTGGTCCTATTGTTACTGGCTGAGGCCAAAGTCCTGAGGAAGCTTCCTTTGCATAGACAGATGTCTCATAGGGTTTAAGGAAGAGATTTTGTAAGTGAAGGGGAGGTCCAGCCCAAGGCCCTCCAGCCATAATGGTCAGATAAACATTCAACAGTCCAAATACCTTGGAGAGGCAGGATCTTATCAATGACTAGTGACCTAAAGCCTGTCATCACCTGAGGGAGTTTTGCTAGCTGTTAGAATTAAAAAAACATTCTAAAAACCAAAAAACCAAACCAAACCAAAACAACAACAACAACAAAAACCAGGTCACAGCCTAATGCCTTCCTTCTGCACTCAGGGTGAAAATTCTAAGATTCAAAGAACACTTCAAACCTCTTTTAGCTCTAGGCTAGTCCCATAGTCATGGAAATCCAAAGAATTATTAGGACATACTTTAAAAAAATGTACTCCCCCAAATTGGATAATCTAAATGAAGATAATTTTCTCAATCGATACTGCTTACCAAAGTTAAATCAAGATAAGATAATCAATCTAAAAGACCTATACATTCTAGGGAAATAGAATCATTCATTACAATCTGTCAAACAAAAAAGCCCAGGTCCAGACAGTTTTAGTCCAGAATTATACCATACTTTGAAAGAAGAGTTAACTCCAATACTGCTCAATTTATTCTACAATATAGAAACAGTGAGAACATTGCCTAATTCATTTTATAAGGTCACAGTTACCCTGATACCCAAACCACAAAGGGCACAACAAAGAAAGTATACTGTAGACCAGTATCCCATAAGAACACAGATGTAAAATGCTCAATAAAATACTTGAGAATGGAAACCAAGAACATAGCAAAAATGTATACAACATGATCAAGTATGTTTCATCCCTGAGATGCAGGAATAGTTCAACATACAAAAATCAGTCAATGTAGCTCCCTATATAAACAAACTGAAAGAAAAAAATGATCGTTTTGTTAGATGCCAAAAAAGTCTTTGACAAAATCCAACATGCGATTAGGTCCTGTTTTTCTCTCACCTTCAAAATCTTTCTCTTTCCTTTTGTTCTAGTTTAACTCTAAAACTTTTCCTAAGCTATTTTCAGGAAATTGAGGTCTCTCTTGGGATTCATCCTAATCTTGGTGGATGTCCCACTTATGTTCTGAGCCTGTCTCCTACCCATGGGAAGGATGCCGTCCATAGACCCCCTTGGGACTTTTGAGACTTTGCAAGGGCCATGTAATGGCACTTTGGATCCTAATATTATTCAGGATCTATTTAACTACTGCCCGTGGTCCTGCAAGTTTAAAGAGATTCCCTGCATACAAGCATTTTCTTACCTGTTTCCTAACCCCTCTCTCTATTCCTCTTGTTCCCCTACCCATCCTCTTACTATTATGTCCAAACCAGATGACTCTTTCTTTCATTTTGGCCCTGCTACTCAGCTGCCCCCTTACCAGACTCAATCCTTGCGCACTCCCCCATCCCCTCTTTCATAGGCATGGTAAGGAGGCCATATTCTAACCCCCTGGTGGCTGCTCCAAATCTCTTCCTCCCACCATTATTCAGTGGCCAGCCCCTGGATCATAATTCTCAAAAACAAAAACAAAACAAAAAAAAAGAAACGAAAGAAATGATTATATTCTTTTTTTCTCTCTCCTTTAAAATCTTTTCTTTCCTTTTGTTCTAGTTCAACTCTAAAACTTTTCCTAAGCTATTTTTATGATTCTAACACTACCCACATGGACCAATGCCATCTTGGCTTTTCCAACCTTAAAAAAAGAAAAAAAACACCAATTTCTCTTAAGTATCCATACTACTCTTAATGCAAGAATCAACAGAAGGTTTGGATCGATTGTGATTACTGTTTCTCTCTTTGAATAAAACGTACTTTACTTTTGATATTATAAGAACACAGCTGAGAAATTTTAGATTTTAAGAGTAAATTGTTGAAGTTAATATTCTTACAGAAAAAAAAAACATGCTATTAGTGTAAACATTATCAGATGATGGATCTTATTGGAATGTGTTGCTGTTTTTCTGTTTAAGTAAAAGAGTATTTTACTTTTGATACTACAGAATATTCTTAATTATTAACAACTTTTAAATTTATAAAACTATAGGACATTTTAAATCTATAAACTGTTTTTAAACTGTTTCATATTATGATGCATTTATTAATCTCTTCTCACTTTTAAGGCCATCCCTAAAAATATGTTTATAACAACTTATGCTTTTACTCTGTCCATCAAAAGGTTTCTGTAAAATTATATGGTAAAAACAGATATGATTGATAAATAAGGTTTACAAATTCCTGCGGTCTATTCAGGTTATAAATGAATTATAAAAAAAAATCAACAACTGATATATTTGTACACTCTTGGTGATATTAAATTGATGTTATTATCTATTCTAATTTATAGCATCCTAATCCTATTCTTCATAAGACTATGTGCTATTTAATATATAATAATTACTGGATAACTGATACATCATTCATTGTATTATATTGGTTATCTATCACATATACATTATCTATTGTATTTTATTGGTGATATAATTGGCTATATATACTTATAATCTTACTTATAATTATGCAGAGTACTGATACAATTAATTCCAGACTATTGATGCAATTAATTCCAAAAATAAGTTTTATTTGGCCTCATGTGAAATATATATATTCTTGTCATACTGAGTACTAATTAATTCCAAATGTAAACTTCATTTAGGTCACTACATATGTTTTGAGGTTCAAGTCTAAAGTTAGTAACTGAAAGCCAATATATGCTTAATATTATAGATATACTAAGTATATTATAGACATACTCGAGAGATAGATTGTGGTACTCAAATTTTCCAGAGATCTGCTGAATGTGGCATTTAAATGTTTAAGCTTTCCACAATAAACAGTGGCCATTCCTAACGGTAAACCTCACAATCTCCAAGAAGTTAACAGGGCTCCATAATGAAGAATCCACCTGGATCCCACTGGGCAAAAATACCCTATATTTCACCTGCCACCAGGCTCTGCACTAACTGGACACATTTGAATTAGCTGTTTTACTCTGCCTAGCCAGGGTAAGACCATTTTCCCTTAGTCCTTCCCACAGGAAAAAAAAAAAAAAAACATTTCAGACATGGACAGCCAGAGTCCTGCGCCATTCTGTATGACAGCTGGAGAGCAAATAAAGTTCTACTTCTATGCATCAGATGAGGTCTGCCCCCAGGGAACCACAGGAGGGACTGCTTGATGATGGAACTCTGTCATTTTTAATTGATACACAGACCATCGAGATTCTATAATTTATCCTTCATCAGGTCTCTGGTGGCTTGATGACTAACTATAGATGTATAAGTAACAAACATCTACCAGCTCCAAGATTAGATAAAGGTTGTACAAGTTCTAAGGATCTAAAATATGGTTTAAGATATATAGATACAAGTTATAAAGGTTTTAAGATATATAAATGATTGGTTATATTTGGATATCAAAGGCTCAGAGTTTTAACATTGACAAAACTCTGGATAAGTGTTATTAATAGTTCTGATAAACTGATACCACTATTACAAAATTTTAAATTTCCTTTGGTTGTTTGTCTTCAAACTATAGACTTGGAAATGCTTTTCACCAGGCTTTCAATCCAATTTGTATACTCAGCACTCCTGATGCACAAAGTCTCATGATTCTGGCTCAGGGTCATGGCTTTTGATGACTCAAAGGTATGGATCTGCTCCATTTATATATCTGCTACAACTGTTTTATTAGCTGCTTTCTCTATAATATGCATTTCATTACATGACATTTGCTATGACTTGAAGGTCTGTGTCTATATTTCAGTACAAATGATAATGGTAACCTGTAGAATCTTTCATACCTTTTTATAAACTTAAATTTCTTGTGAACATCAGGAGATCAACTTGGATCCACCTCCCACAGGTCAGAGTACAAACTTAAGTCTCTCTGTCTTCTCACTTGTGAGGTTATGATTTATCACTCGCTTCCCTAGACTTGGGAACCCTTCCCCTCCCCACTGCCAAGACTGTGGACTAAAAGTTTCAAATGTATTATTTTCCTTTAAGTCTCCTAAACATAACCTCTGTTCCAAGCATATGTTCCAACAGATTCCAATTCAGCTGACTGATGTCCAAAATCATCTCTGTGCTCTGAACAGCTATAAGCCCTGGACTTACTGAGAGCTGATATAGACCAGAGAGTTCAGCAGATGACACTCCTGTCCACTCTGGTGGATCAGCGAACCAGATGCTTCTGAGGAATAACTTATTGCCTGACTCCATCCCCAGCTTTTGTCTAAATTTCCAGCTTTATGGGGCTCCTGACTACTACTCCCCAGTTTCAGCAGGAAGCAGTCTAAGAGAATATAACCTATGTCCAATGTTCCTTCATGCTGGAACTTTTAGTCAAAAGAAAACTCCTTGACATTGGGGACATAGTTTGCATGATGACTATTGGCAAATCAAATGGGGTACTTATTTAAAAGTCAAATCGACCTAGATTTATCAACAGATAGGTTAGCTCAGATGGCTCTGTCTAATGTCAGTCATCAAAAGGCTTACATCACTATTGTCTTGACTGGATACATTAAATTGCCCACTCTTGATTTTTCATCCAGCTACAGAGCCGGAACAAGTCAAACAATTTGTCCCCATTCCTACCTTACCAGTCAGGCTCCTTGCCTTTGTATAATGAAAAGTGGGGGCGGGGAAGGGATAGATGGATGGATGGATGGATGGGGATGGGATGTTGTGAATTGACCAGAGATCCCTCTCTGGAGCTCACCCATTTCCCATGCTCACAACACTCCCATCCTCTGGCCAGGTACTGATCCTGTACCTGCCCACAGATAGGTACCGATCTCATAAGGCCCATATAATCCTGGTGGGATTCAGGCTCCTTATCTTTAGCCTCTCTCTTTCTCTGCTCTCTGCCCCTCTGTCTCTCTCTGTCTGTCCTGTTTGTCTCTCTCTCTCTTTCTTTCTCTCTCTCTTTCTCTCTCTCAACCCCTTCTCTCTTTCTTCTTGCCCACTCAGAATCAGACACTCCATGTCTCACCCCACCCCAATAAACCTCTTGAATGAGACCCTTCTGCGTGGTGTAGCACATTTTTCTTTGACACTGACTTTGGGATTTTACCGGTCTTTCAATAGTCTAGCTTTAATTGAGCCCAAACTATCATTTCTTGGCAAATGTATTGTCCTTTGGAATTTGCGACTTAATAAAAATGAAATAGAGGAATTGGTTCACTCAGTAAAGAAGAGTAGTCATTAAAATAAAAAATAAACAGAACATGGGAGAATTTGTGGATGTTGTGGAATCACTTTTTTTTTTCTTTTGTTTTTTAAGACAGGCTTTCTCTGTTGTAACCCTGGCTATCCTGGAACACACTCTGTAGACCAGGCTGGCCTTGAACTCAAGGAGTTCCACTTGCCTGTGCCTCCCCTGTGCTGGGATTAAAGGCGTGTACCACCACCACTTGGCAGGGGACCACTTCTTAACCTGCCTCCTGGACCACCTTGTACCAGCCTGAATCCTCTCCACATCTTTCATCATTGCCTAGCAGTGATAATTGTTACAACAATGTTGGTCTCTCTTTCCTGGTTCACATTCATCTTGGGACACACCTTTAACTGAGGGCTTGAGTGGGATCACCCCTACCCATGGTAATAACACTATCTTTACTGCCCCTGTATCTACCCAAGGTAACAATGTCTGCCTGTTGTCCTCCCCCCACTTCTCCCTTCCACTCCTCCCCCACTAACAAGAGCTGGCTGCTGATGGTAGTTCACTAAACTGTGTTCAGTAAAACAATAAAGCTCCATTCGGGACTTTTTATTCTCTGTCCTTTGAAATCTGTAACTCTCTGAAGCTTTACTGGGGCATTTTGTGGTGCTAGCTGTTGGCTGACCCCTATCTTTGCTGGGGTCAGAAGTCATAGGTCTGCCAGCCATCTTAACTAAGGTTAGGGGGATAGTCCATGTGGAGATAAACAATGACTGACTGCCATTTTTACTGGGGTTGGAGAACACAGACCTGATTACTATAATTACTAAGAGTAAAAGGATAGGTCTTAGGATTTCCTCATTACTAAACTGGTGATCACTAACTATCAAAGGAACATTAACTAGGCATCCAGATATTTCTAACAAAAATGGATTTTTGAGTGATAATTCCTGTCTTAAAAACAAGGTTTATATAAAGTATTATTTTAAAACAATGATTGCTTAATAAGATATTAAAGCTCTAGGCATTCATGTAGAAAGACACACCCTGAGCTGATTGACTGTCCCTTAATATAACAGCCAATCAAATTTTGATGTTATTGGATTATGATTTTATTGGATGGTTTGAACTATTGAAAGTATGTTTTGCTATTGATCTTATATTTTGCTTTACTCAGATTGTAATTTTGTCCTGCCTTTTCTCTCTTGAAACAAACAGGTACTTTCCTTTTGATATTACAAGAACAAAGCTGAAAGATTTTAAACTTGAAGAGTAAATTTTGGATTTAATATTCTTAAAGAAGGAACTTTTAAATTTATGAGACTATGGGACATTTTAAATCTATAAACTTTTAACTGTTTATATTATGATGCCTTTATTAATCTCTTCCCACTTAAGGTCATCCTCAGAAATATGTGTATAACCACTTATGTTTTTATTAACCTTGTCCAACATCATTCTTCTAGAAAATTATATGATGAAAAACAGGTGTGGTTAATAAATAAATTTGACAAATTCCTGGAGTCTATTCAGGTTCACAGTAAAATTTGTTTAAGCTTCAGCTATTTAAATAATCAGAGTAAGCATAAAGCTCCCAGACTCCCTGTGGACAGCATTTTGGGTTTACACACTTAGCGACTATGTTAAATTTTCAACTCAAAATTTTAAGGCTCAAACTTACTTAACAAAGAGAAAAGCCTTAACATCCTAGTACTTTTCATCAGAAGACTCTATGTTGTTTTATATACAATAATTACTAGATAATCAATATGCTTTCTATTGTATTATGTTACTTATCTATAACATATAAAGTTAATAAACAATTGATATAGGACACAGTAATATAACATTATTAAATTATATTAAATCGATATTATAATTATCAGTTACATAATATTATATGGTAATTAATTATATGATCAACTAATAATGATTGTTATTAATGTAATTAATTATTAATTATTATTATTGAATTGTTACACAGAATATTAAGTTTTTTAGTATGTTCAGATATATACTTATAGTCATACAGAGTGCTAATTAATGTAGTCAATTCCAAAAATAATCTGGGCTCCTGTTGTATACTTATAGTCTTGCAGACTACTACCTAATGTAATAAATTCCGCAAATAAGTTTATATAGCTTTCAGTATGTCTTCTCAAATTTAAGCCCAAAGAAACTACATAATATCAATCTCTCTCTCTCTCTCTCTCTCTCTATATATATATATATATATATATATATATATACTAGATTATACTAGATTATAGATAGATATACTTAAATAGGGTCCTAAAGTCTCCAGAGCTCTGCTGAATATGGCATTTACATGTTTAAGCTTTTCACAATAAATAGTGACCATTATTAATGTTAATCCTGTAGGTCTCCAAGAAGTTAATGGTGCTCTGCAATGAAGAATTCACCTGGATCATGATAATGCTAACAACTGGACAATACTGCCCCCATCCCTTGCCTGCCACCAGGCTCTGCACAAACTGTGGACATATTTGGGTTGCAGCTTTGCTCAGCCTAGTCAGGGTAAGATCAATTTCTCAAGTTTGTTACCACAGGGGAGGGGGGAATACATTTCAGACTTGGGCAGACAGTGGCCTGCATCATTCTGCATGATATCTGGAGATTGAATACTGTTCTGTATTACCACAGGGACCTCAGGGAACTGCCGAGATAATGGGTTCCTCTCACTTTTAATTTACACATAGACCTTATAGATTCTATACCTTACCTTCCTCTAATCTCTGTTGGCTTAATGGCTAATCTGTAGTTTTAGGAGCAAGAAATATCTACTAGCTCCTCCTTTATACAGCTCCTCCCACAAGGCTTTGGCTGCCTTTTCATTTCTCTTCACATTTAAAATCAGGCCTCAAATCTCACCTTGCTAGAACAGCCCTCTAGCTGAGAAAGATAGCATGCCTTGTTCCCAGACTCTAAGAAGATAAACTCAGATAGAAAGTAACTTTTGCAAGGTCTTTATTCAAAGGAGTTTGCCTTCCAATGGCTACCTCTCTCTCATGGTCTATATCAATTCTGAGGACCTAAATTATGTTTTAAGATTATATAGATACAAATAGTAATGGTATTAGGCTGTATAAATGATTGGTTATATTTGGGTTTCAAAGACTCAGAATTTTAAAATTGACAAGACTCTGGATAAGTTTTCTTAATGGAGATCAGATGAGTTGGTGTCACCATTATCAGTCACAAGTTCAGGATTTTAAATTTCCTCTGGTTGTTTATCTTAAAAATGTAAACTCAAAGGTGCTTCAAAGACTCACCAGGCTAAACACTTCTGTCTGATTTGTGTACCCACTTCTTTACATAACAAAATGTTCATGCCTCTGGCCCATGACCATGGTTTGTGATGACTCAAAGGTATGGGTCTGCTTCAGTTACAAATCTGCTCCAAATGTTTTACAAACATCTATTAGCAGCTTTCTCTATAATATGTACTTCAGTACATAGCTTCTGCTTAGATTCAAAGGCATATGTCTGTACTTTATACCAGATTATAAACAGTGGTAACCTACAGTATATATCTCTTTTTGTAAACTTAAGAAATTCCTTATGAGCTTCAGGAAGTTGACTTGGATCCACCTTCCACAGGTCAAACCTAAGAATTATGGATCTTTCCATTTGCTCACTCATGAAGGTATGATTTGCCTCTGTTTTCCCTGGACTTGGGAATCCTTCCCACCCTTACTGCCAAAACTATGGACCTAAAAGTTACAAATGTAAGATTTTCCTTTAAGTTTCCTAAACTGTAATCACTGTTGCTAGCATATGTACCAGCAGATTTTCACTTGGCTGACAGACACCACCCAGGAATCAGCTCCAGACTATAAGGCACTCCATACAGTTGCAAGCCCTCGACTAGCTGAGAGCTGATATGGACCAGTCTAGCTGATGTGACCACTCCTGACTCCTCACCTGGATCAGTGAACTGGACACTTCTAATGAATACCCCATTGCCTGACAGCATCTCCCAGATTTTGATTACTATTTCAACCTTCATCGGGCCCTGAGAACAATGCCCTGGTTTAATCAGGAAGCAGTTTCAGCAGAAAAATTGGTGCCCCATTTCTTCACTAGGCTGAAATACTTCGTCAAAAGGCAACCCCTAACATTGGAGATGTGATGATGGCTGTCTCTTACTCCTATTGGCATACCATAAGAGATACTTGTTTAAAAGTCAAGTAGATCCACATATATCATAAGCAAGATTCATTACCTAAGATGGTTCTACCTAATGTCACCCGTCACAGGGCCCTTAATGTCTCTGCTTCTGCTAATTATCATTTGTCATTACAGCACTTGTGTGTTAACTGGATATAATAAATTTCCCACTCTTGTTTTTTTTTTGGTCCAGCCACAGAGACTGGACAAGTAAAACAGCTTGCTGTTCATGGGCTCAGCAAATCTTCTAACATTTTGGGGACCACAACAGAATCCACATTTCTGCCCTTCGAGTCCCATTCCTATTTTTCATGGCTTTGTAATAACAAAGAGGAGAAATGCAGAACTGCCTTTTAACCCACCTCCTGGACTGCCTTGGACCCATCCACAAGTCACTTCAACTTCTTATATCATCAACAAGGACCCAGGAACTGGTGGATGCTCTCACCCCTACAACAACCCCAGTGGGTCTCCATCTCCTCTGTGTACAACTCTCCTTTCACTCTTTCTTTCTCTCCTTCTGTCTCCCCTCTTCTCTTCTCTATCTCTATAACCTTTCCCTCCACAAAGTCTCTCCCTCTGAAGTGTCCTGTTCTACTCTAGAACTCAGCAGCTCTCCTCCATCCTCCTTAACAAGAAAGCTTTTAACAGAACTCTGTCATGTGTACAGTCTTATATTATTTCAGTGGACATCATAAAAAGACCAAACCCTTGAATTGTGGACATATGAAAAAGAGAAGAATGTCATAATAATGGAAAATCATAGAAAGAATTTCTAAAAGCTGGATAAATTCATGCCTATCCAAATACCAATATCTTATAGAGTACCAAACAGACAAGACCCAAAAGTTATTCACATTATATTTTACTTAAAACATTAAAAATGAAGGATAGTATAATGGTATTGGAAGCTTAAAGAAAGATCAAGTCAATTACAAAGTCAGGCACATTAGAATAACACTTGATTATTCCATAAAATTCTTAAAGTCAGAAGGACATGGAAAATGTTGTGCTGTTTAGGATTTCTCAGCTTGAAAGGAGCTATGGTCTGGGAAGAGGGAAACTTATATAAAAAAATTCCATCCATCAGATTAGCCCATTTCCAAGTTTGTATGACATTTCCGTGATTAATGGTTAATGTGTGAGAGGCCAGGTCACTGAGTCAGTGCCACACCCAACTAGGTTGTCTTGGGTTACATAAAAAAAAACAAAGCTCAGCAATCCTTAGGGAGAAAGCAATTATACCATATTTTCTGATGATCTTTGCTTCAGATCCTTCATTATGGAAATAAGTGGGTTTTACTCTGGGTTCCCATTTTCAGTTTGTTTACTATATTTTTTTTAGACATGAGTGGGAACTACCTAAGACTGAGGTATTAAAACGAATGGGAATTGGAATTATCATAGCATAAATTAAGGTATCTAAAGAGATACTTTGTCTCAGAACTTTTCTCAGAAATGTATCTGGCATAGTCCCAATTTTTATTTTTTGACAACTACATTATAATTGTGTACAGACTGGAAATAAACACTTACTAGACCAGCTCTGGAACCGCTTCAAGATGAAAAAAAATGAAGTAAAAATTTAGACAGTGCCTTGGACCTTAATGTAAGAACAAGTTTTTCTACAACTGTTGTATCACTAAAATTCTAGAAACAAATTGCAAGACAGAAACTTATGTTCATTTTGCATTGATAGAAAATAAATATGACTTATGACGAGAATTTTCTAAGGAATAAAGAAAGCGTGAAATGTTAATATACTTTACATAAACCTTGGTTACTGTGACTAAATGAGCATCACATGTAAATATATTCATTAAGTTAGAATAGCAAGAGAAAGATATCTAAAGAGAAAACAGAGAGGGATATAAGCACTTACATTCTGTGACCCATCCTAATAACTTTATTGCCTGTGATTATTTTGATCAATTTTCTATTCATATGCAATAAAAGAGTTATAAATGTTATTAAACTTAGACTATTCTGCTAAAATTCTTACACAGGGCCCACTTGATGTCCCTGTTTCTCAGGCTATAGATGAAAGGGTTCAGCATGGGCATAACCATGGTGTACATCACTGAGGTCAATATACTTTTCCTGAAGTAATGTGAGGCAGCTGAACTGAAGTAGGCACCAAAGCCTGTCCCATAAAATAAACAAACAACTGACAGGTGAGTTCCACAGGTTGAGAAGGCTTTGGATTTGCCACCTTTTGATGAAATACTCAGAATGGAAGAAACTATTCTTTTGTAAGAATAAAGGATCCCTGCAAAAGGAACACCACCAAAAATTAGACCAATAGTATAAATGAATATTTCATTGCTAGAAGTACCAGAATCAGCAAGACTAAGAAGTTGAGAAGGGTCACAAAAGAAATGGGGGATTTCAACAACTCTGCAGAAAGTAAGTTGTGATACAACCCAGAAGTGCAACTGAGATTCCAGAAGACTGATGGAGAGTGACACAAGGGACAAGAAGACACAGAGGCGGGGGTGCATGATGAGTGTGTAGTGTAGAGGGTGACAGATGGCCACCAAGCGATCATAGGCCATCACAGCCAGAAGAACACTGTCCAAACATCCAAAAAGGACAAAAAATGACATTTGTGTCAGGCAGCGTGCATAGGTGATAGATCTGCTATGTGTCTGGATATTTGCCAGCATTTTGGGGATTGTAGTGCTGCAGAAGCCAATGTCTGCCAAGGCCAGGTTGCAGAGAAAGAAGTACATGGGTGTGTGGAGGTGAGGGTCAGAGCTGACAGCCAGGATGATGAGCAGGTTTCCAAGCACTGTGATGAGGTACATGGACAGGAACAGTCCAAAGAGGACAGGTTTCATTTCAGAATCCTCTGTGAGACCAAGAAGGAGGAATTCCCAGACACATGTTAGATTTTCTCCTTCCATGAAGAAGAAATACCTAGCAAAAATAACACCATTCAAATACATAAAAGAAATATAATGCTAATCTTTTATAATCCTAAAATATTAATATTTAATAATTTTATCTTGAATATAAGACATTACATTGTCTTTGATAATAGTTCTTAACTGAACTCATCTTTAGTGGTGTTTCCTGGGACTCCAGAACATTAGAGAATGAAGAACATTTAAGAAAACTGAATTTATGACTACTTCAATGTCAGTTGCCTAGTTTTTCTTCAGATTTGGAATTTAACCAGGATCTTCCATGTTAGTTACAACCATTGTTTCAGATAAATCAAATTCCTAAACTATCCTATGTCTTTTATAGGAGAAATATTTCACAGCAAATATCCTTCATACTAAAAAAAATATTTTATATCCTATGAATTAGTAAAATATTTGTTATTTTTCCTAAGTACAGACTAAAACATTCTATCAGGCAGAGCCCTAGTAGAGACAAAGTTGTATTGCCTTTACAGTTTTTTCCTATATCATACATAACAATTATTTATAAGTATGTGTTCTTTGATTGCAGGCATTTATCCTCCACAACTGTACATAAAAACTCACAACTATCATTGTAATTTAGCTAGAGTTTTCTGAAATACAACTAAAGATAAACATCTTTGCCTTAATGAACTTTGTGTTTTATAAATGCTTTTTTCCTAAAGTCATAAAAATTATATGTTGACAGTGCGAGTGCAGGTGGTTCAAAGAAGCAATGAATAAACAGTAATTACCTTTCATGATTGCTTAACATTATAACTTACACTCACTTTTTAAAACTTACTGATGTTCTACCTGAAATCTACAAAGAATTAAGTCAGAGTATGTAACATATAATTATGTAATATTCTGACAAATATACAGTGAAGAGAACTGTTGCCTGCCAGTCAGTAAATGCCTGTTTCCATTTACATTATTTCCCAATACACATAATGAATTCTTATTTATTAGTGAAAAACTAGCTATTACTAAGCCCCTAGCATGAGCAGTTTTTATATTTTCATTTTCCCAAAAATAAACTCTGTGATCAAATTGGCCTATCAATTTCCTATCCATGGTTTAGTGTTATGTTCTTTTTAGAGTCTGTAAATTATTTACTAGGAAATTGTCTAAACAGTATTATATTATCAATGTCTTTAAAAAATAAACTTAGCACAGTGTTGTGTTTTAAGCTTTTTCATAAGCATTCACATCTTGCTTGCTTTAAGTAATACATAGTCCTACCTGAAATATAATGCTCACTTCATCACTTTTTCATTATAACACTTTTAGGATTGTCTTTATGCATCTGTGTATCTCACAAAAGAAATTATTTCTGTGAGAAAATTTATGAAAAGTTACTATAAATTGTGATATTGATGATTTCTCTTCTTCTGAGCCATTTCCTATACTAGGAACACAAAAGTCAAAAAGAATAAAAATCGCAGTAGGATGAAAACAACACTGTCCTTTAGAGTCATTTCACACTGTGAGAACCAGTAACAAAAACTGAATAGACATCTGAGCTGAAACTTTATATATCCCAATAGATGATGAGGAAACATTTCTCCCACAGCATATCCTCTACCTACTGTCTTCCCTCTGAACTCACTGGAGTTCTGGAGATCTATGTTGCCATATAAACAGTGTGTCCAGATCTGCTGCCTCTTGCATGGTTTTTTGATATTGTCTGAGGATTTCATGTAAGAAGTTGCAGGAATCAAGAGTAACGTAAGGACTCTTCGTACCAGACGATGCTTTTAGAGAAAGGAGACACAGATGTGGAAACTACCTGGCAGACACAGGGATTCTAAAAGACCAGAAGCAAAAGCTGATTATTTATAGTTGTTTTGCTTTGAGGATTCAAATAACAAAGTTCCTAATTAGTCACATTGTACAATGTTCACAATCTCTGAAGATTTCTTATTGTTAAAAGGAAATAAATATTTTCATACCTCTCAGAAAGACCTTCATTTTCTCACAAAAGCTCCTGAGAATTCTGATGTTCTTATTTTTCATTACAAGATCATAGCATAAAAATGTGACTTTTTAACATCTTCTGTGCTTCTTGTTAGACCTTAACATTTGTATCTCTTGCACATCATATAATTTACAGAGAATAATAAATTCTATATGCAATATTCCACGTCATTTCCATTTTCTCAATTAATATATGTATCAAACAGTAGCCTTATACATTTTGAGTCCTGCACTTCTGTGATATGGTAATGTGCATTGGAGATTTATATCTTTTGGATATATAAATGAACTCCAAGTTCTATTTTTAATTTTCATTTATCCTATAATGATTTTTTTAAAATGCTGTTTCTATATACATATTTATAACTTTATACTTTGAGCAAACAATTCTGAGGCTCCTAGCAGGTTCCACTTTGGATGCTATGATCATTCTATTAGTGGGGAGCCATTGGGTGCATTCCCAACTTTCATGCTCACTCACATGCCTTTCTATGAGATGCATCTTTTCTAGGACTCAGACATCTCCTTAAATTTATGCAAACTGAGTTTCTCACAGGCAGATGTGCAGTCTGGCAGATTCCTTCCAGATGTTCTGGCAAACAAGTTTCTGACAAACACTTAAAGTCTAGAGAGAGTTTATAACATGAATTTGGAAGTATAGAAGTGATGTGTAACTATTTTTTGACGTACTATTGGCTTACAGTTAACACACTGGAATCAGGAGGGTTGGTTTAGTCATTATAAATATTGTCATGTAAAAAATTTAGTTTCTGATTTTAGTTTCTACTTCTCATAGAAATACTGGCAGTGGTGGGACAGAGTTTTAATCACAGTGAGGGAAAATGGAGGAGGACGATTCCTGGAGTTCCCTGACCAGTTACTCTGCCTCAAAAATTTCAAAGTTGAGAGACCTTCATCTCAATACAGGTAGAGAGTGTTCCTGATGATTATCTCCAGGATTATCTTCTAGTGTCTACATGCACATATACACATATATGTACATGAGTGAACCCATTTGTGCATATGTAGAAACATGTGCATTTATGCTTACATACTGCTTTCCATGAAAGCACACACTGAAGAAGCCCATACCTTAAAATGATATGAACACAAGAAATGTGGAAACTTGTAAATTTTTTCAAAATAGAAATCTCATTTCAAAGTTTTTAGTATACCATGATCCTGGAAGTAAAATTTTTCTCTTCAGAATAATCAAACACTTGTCAGACCACCATAATATCAGTATAATTACCTATATTAGTACCATATCTCAGATAAAATTTAACTCATAGATTATTATTCTACAGATCCTACCATGTTGTCCCTGCCAATGTGGCCATAAGTTGCAAGTGTACGTATACTTTTATCAGTGAGGAACCTCTAGATAGCCCACTGTGCATACAAATTTATGCAAAGCTTTCTAATTTCTGCTCATCCAGAAAATGTTTATGTTCCTAAAGGATATATTTTATTGTATTCAATTCCCAACTATTACTTGGGAATTTTTCATCTATGTTAGGAAAATTGGTCTGGAATTTTCTTTTGAGTATGTACCTTTGCTCAGATTTGCTACTAGTCTAAAATTAGCTTTGTTGAATGAGTTTGGCATGATACTCTGTACTGAAACAAGGGTCCTCATTCTTACCACAGGAAATACCCAAACTTATAAGTACAGCCATAAGATGGCTTTCTGCCATCAGAAAGCATCATTAAGCACATGACACAATAGAAGCATGAAATTCAGCCAAGGAGGACAAATCTGAGAGAATAATACCCTCAGCCATATACAAGGCAAACATTTGTGAATATTACAAATTCTTATAATATTACTGTGTTATGATCAAGAGATTGTACATAAGAATCCATGGTATTTAGAAGCGAGAGGTTAGATAAATGAAAGATACATAGTTAAATTATTTTGTGAAGACATAGCAGAAAATTCTTCAACCATAAAAAAGAAGTTCACATCCAAATAATTAGAGCATTTACATCCCCAAATAGGTGTCATCAGAGAAAAACCTGATTGACACTCCATAGTTAAAGATACAAAATTAAGAAATATTATAAAAGAAGAAATATCTGAATAGTTTCATATCTTTCATCAGCAACTCCAAAAACAGGAAAACATACAATGATATATTTAAATATTAAAAGTAAAACAGTTGTCAACCATGTTGCTTTACCCAGCAAGGTTACTTTTCAAAATTAATAAAGAAATAATAGTAATTAAGGACAAGTACAAATTAAGGTAATTCATCACAACTAAGTCAAGCCAGTTGAAAATTCTTAAAGGAACATTAAATGGAGAGGTAAAAGTCTCATACACAAGCACCTGGGAAATAATACACCCTATTAATGGAACAGATGAAAAAAGATCTGAGAAAGCATCAATATGTTCAGCATAGTAAGCCAGCAAAATCCTAAAACAAACATGGAAGAAAAAAAAAGAATACCAATAATTTAGCTTAAAAAATTTACAGGAAAGAGCAAGGCCCTTTTAAGAATAATCTCAACCAGAATGGTTGTTGTAAATAGTCTCAACTCAACAATAAAAAAGACTGCTGATTGAACAATAAGCATCAATCACATATTGTATTGAAGAAACACCTCACTAGCAATGACAATAACACCTGAATGTCAAGAACTAGAAATCAAAGACATTCTGCTGGCAGATGCAGGTACGAAAGGACATAATATTGGCATTTTCCACGAAGACAAAGGCTGAGCGGGTGTGGTCCCCAATCTGCAGCATACAATGCCACTTGGTAAAGCAGCCTCCATCCTTCTTATGCTGGACACAGCAGTCTGACAGTCCCTTACATTTTGGACTTGATATCTTGTTAGAAGGGACAGCCATCATCTGCCTTCTATAGTGTCTTATGGAAGAGGGTCACCATCTACAGGATGCAAGGATTCACACAGTCATAATAGGTCAGAAGCAATTGATAATAGATGATCCTGATCTCAGTGCTCATAGGACATGGTGCCTGTTGTAGCATGTTCTCCCCTGGAAGTGGAAGGTCTGCTGTTATGCTATCGTGCTAGTGGGTAGTTGAGAGGACTATGTGGTGAATGCACGTAGCACAAGCAGAAGCTGCTTTTGCAATGTTCCCATTGTAGAGCCTGACATTCTATCTGACTGGGACCAGGATTTGAAGTGCTGCCAGTATATAACAGAAGATTCTGATTGCTGAGTATAAGGCTCAGACTGACCACCCCATCAAACAGAAAGGTTTCTGGCTAAAACCCAACATGGTCATTCCTGACAATTCTCACACCCAGAAATTTTTCAGGGAAGAGATTTCCATGAGACCTATCAGAGTACTTTGTCACACATACAGAATGCCCCCCTGCTTAGCCTGAGACACTTTCCTTTCTGGAAAGAGGCATTCATCAAACTCAGTACTAACAAGTTCCCTACTAAATCCATTGATATATTCCAATGTCTGAGACTCCCAGGTTTCTGTCCTAAAGGCCTGAATCAGAAGAAGGAGAATCTGAAGACTGTTCAAGAGGCTTAAGTATATAAAGTGATCCTTGGCCAAAAGCCATGCTTGTCAAGGAAAGTGCACTCAAAATGGGTCAATCCAGATGCAATGAGTGAATCCTTCGTCATCTCTAACCATTTCTATTATGCTTAGGTGCTCTAAGGCTGCCTCATTAAAACTCCAGATGCTTGCCTATGCACTTCTTCTTGAATATGAGGTCTTCAGGCTCTTTCCAATCACTCTTGCTACCCTCCTGACTGGTGATAGTGTTGTCTATGAATGCTGCTTTTGCTGTGACTTCAAGCCCACTGTAAATAAACAACTATTTAAAAGAGGGAAGGAGATAGAAATGGACATACCAGGCAAATGGAAGCAGTTAATGGGCAACATACATATTCTTATATTTAATCAAGTAAACTAAATTAAAATTAGTCAAAATAGAAAAAGAATAAAACAACAGATTAATGACTAAGTAAAATAAGGGGAGAAGCCTATACATGATATCTACCAAGAAATTATAAAGATTAAGTAGAAATTAATGAAACAGAGACTAAATGAACATAACAAAGAATCAATCAAACCAATAATTGATTTTAAATAAAAAGAAAGAGTATCCAAGTCAATAAAATTATAAGCGAAAAAGATGATGTTATGCATTCGAACAATATCCAAAAGATCATTAAAGTATACTTGGGAATACTTGGGAAACTTATATCTCCCAAATCTGGAAAATCTAGAAAAATGGAAAAAAATTATAAACATGTATGACTTACTAAATTAAAGCCAGAGGATACAGGTAATTTAGACACTTAAGAGGGCAGATTAAGGCATGGCAAACTAGCCAGGTATTGAGGTGGGAAGCTGTGGATTCAACTGAGAAATTCATTCTTAAATAAAGTAGAAAGTAATTGACATGATAGACAGCATCAACTTTGGAACTCTGTATGATCACATACATGTATATATTGCACACATGCATGTTCACATACACACGCATGAATGGGTGGTCCTATTGTCACTGGCTGAGGCAAAAGTTCTGAGGAAGTCTCATTTGCATAGGCAGATATCTCATAGAGGTTAAAGGAAGAGATTTTATAAGGAGAGAGGTAACCCAGCCCAAGGTCCTCCAGCCATAGTGGTCAGAT
This sequence comes from Cricetomys ansorgei, assembly GCA_026225945.1. Lineage (NCBI taxonomy): Eukaryota > Metazoa > Chordata > Mammalia > Rodentia > Nesomyidae > Cricetomys > Cricetomys ansorgei. Next base: position 227,149 of record JAMJFZ010001505.1, read on the forward strand.
AAACATTCAGGAGACCAGATACCTTGGAGAGACATGATATTATTAGTGAACAGTGACCCAAAGCCTGTCAGCAACTGAGGGAGCTTTGTCAGCTGTTAGAATAAAAAGAAACGGGGAGCAGCCAAATTCCTTCTTTCTGCTCTCAGGGCAAGAATTCTAGGGTTCAAAGCATACCTCAAACCTCTTTTAGCTCTAGGCTAGACCCACAATTGAGGAAATCCAAAGAACCATTAGGACATACTTAAATTAAAAACTGTACTCCATCACATTGGAAAATCAAAAAGAAGATAAGATATTTTCTTGATAGATACTGCTTATCATAGTTAAATCAAGATAAGATAAGCAATGTATATAGACCTATAACCTCTAGAAAAATAGAATCATTTATTAAAATCTGTCAACCAAAAAAGCCCAAGACCAGAAAGTTTTAGTGCAGAATTCTACCACACTTTGAAAGAAGAGTTAACTTTAATACTGCTGAAATTATTCTACAACATAGAAACAGAGGGAACGTTGTCAAATTCATTTTATAAAGTCACAGTTACCCTGATAACCAAATCACAGAAAGACTAAACAAAGAAAGTGTATTGTAGACAAATATCTCATATGAACACAGATGTAAAATACTCAATAAAATACTTGAGAATAGAAACCAAGAACATATCAAAAATATATCAAACATGATCACGCATACTACATCCCAGAGCTGCAGGAATGGTTCAACATGCAAAAATCACTCAATGTAGTCCCCCATATAAACATACTGAAGGAAAAAAATGATTGTTTTTTTTATATGCCAAAGAAGTCTTTCACAAAACCCAACATATGTTTGTGGTAAAAGTCCCAGTAAAGATCTGAAACTCTTACCATGCTGGCTGGCTATGTTTTTGTAGTAAGGTTATAAGCAGATCGCTGTGAGAAAAAGCTATCAATGGTATTATCCAGTGATGATCTCTGAATGCTTCAGCATGTATGTGCCAGCCTAATTTTGCTCATTGGTGCAATATTGACAATAAAGTCATGGGATCACTTCCTGATTTTTCATTGGATGTGTATCCTGTCCTACAGGAAGGAATACACACTTTGTAGTCTTAACCTGCTCAAAATCTCAGGAATAAAACATGTATAGATGCTAGAAGTAAAATTATCATTATTGTCTTGCTAAATGTATGTGTGTACAGCTGTACTCTATATAGTTAATTTTATACAGAAACGTTAGTCCTGCCTCCAAATTTGTTCAGAAAAGATCCTCTTAGCAGTGGTGAGCAGTTAAACAAGAAACTTATCACTTGTAAATGGTGAGAATAAATTAACTTTTGATTGTTCAGCCCATGTGGGTATCAATTTCATTCTCTTCTCCAAGACTCAAGGGGAAATAAGGAGTAGAGTTTGGCTATAATGAGAAAGCTGAAGGAAGGAGAGGAGTGCTGTTAATATTCTCTGGTGGACATGACTTAGTGAAGCAACTCTGGCTACCTAAACAAGATCTGCATAACACAAAGTGAAGACTGTTTGTTACCCAGTAGCAGATAATATTGAGGGGCAATGATACCCAGGCAGTGAACGTAATCAGCTTGACAAAGATAATGGTTTTCCCTTTTGCTTGGAATCTGGATCCCACCAACTGCTTTGCCCCTTTCTCATCTTTACTGTATGGTGACAAAAAACTCTCATCAATAATACTATATATTTGGCCTAATAGTTAAAACTCAAATCAATTCCTGGGCTGGCTGGGTGAAGGGACACTGCCATCTCAGCTCTAAGTAATTGTAAACTGACCTTCAAGTTTTTGGCATGTGTAAGAATTATTCATGCTTACTGTAGACATATCATAAAAATTACTCTTGGTTAAACGGACCATCCCATGAAAACAGAGCCATAGTTAAGATCAGAAATGAAGAATCTAACAGTAAGCCAGCAAGCTTGAAAAATCAGATACTTCACCTCTAAATGCCTGCCTCATTTTAGCAGTAAGTATGGACACCTAAAATCAGCTAATCACTAATAAACTATTGTGTTAAGACTACTAACTAAAATTAACCTTGAAGATCAGAGGCCTATAGCTGGGAGGAGCTGAACACTCTTGAATGGTTCCCTTTTGATGTATGCTTGATACCTACATTCCTTTAGTAAGCAAGCCTTCAGTTTTGCTCTCTTAGCTAGAGCAAAATCTTCATCTGTAGGGGAGATTTGTAATTTTCCCCCAATGTGCACATTGTTACTTTTGCTTTTTCTAATTCTTAATTTTTCTATGTTCAAATTCCTTTATTTTTTATTATTAAAAGAGGTGCATAATCATATGAAAGGTATGTTTATGTGAAAAGCATGTCATATTGGGTCCCATAGAAAAATGAACTACTGCATTCATTTACCTTAATTTTCCTTCAACGGTCCATTTTCTTCTGTGGGGAGTTTGTGGAACTATTGTGAATGAAAGCCGAACAGTAACCTGCAAGATAGTACTAACTTGACTCAGGAGGTGACAAAAACAGAAAACACGGAATAGTAAGGGACAATTTAGAGGTGCCTGGTGTGGGTGTTAATGGGGAATGGAGGCCTGGTACAATGTCAAATAAAAAATGAATGAAATTTTAAAGCCAGTAAATGATTAAAAAATATTGCCATGCTCATGATCAGTAGGCTAATCTCTATCAAATGATCAAATCATCAATCAGCTCACCTACTACACATTCAATGTTATTAATTTTTATTTTCCTTTTTAATCATCCTAATTTTCTGTTTTAAGGTGTCCTGAAAACATAGAAGGACAAAATCTAACAAGTGAATCAGAATTTGTTTTCCTGGAGATCTCAGATGATACATAACTGTAGTGCCCCCCACCCCTTTTTGTAGTATTCCTCTCCTTATAGCAAGTCAGAGTGCTTGTGAACTGCTCATCATTCTGATTGTATACTCTAATTCTGATCTCCATTCCCCAATGTACTTCCTTCTCTCTAACTTGTCCTGGGCTGAACTTTATTTCATCTTCACATTATCCTTGAGATGAGAGCAAACAAGAAAATTCACAATTGTGTAATCTCCTTTGTGGTATGCACAAAAGACTCTCTTTTTCTCTCACCCCCTTGTGTATGTATGTCTCACAAACAAATTATCTATCTATCTATATATCTGTCTGTCTGTCTGTCTGTCTATCTATCATTCCTTATCCCTCCTTCCCTTTCCCCCAAACAAATTCTGCTTGCTTTTGGATTAGATATTGGAGTTTATGTTGGATCATATATATCACATTTTCAAAGAAAAAGTACTTTGTCCTTACTCTATTTTGTGGTCACCTCTATGCTTAATCCCTTCATGAGGAGCCAGGAAACGACACTTTGATAAGATATTCACTTTAAAAAAAATTAATGGCATTAAAAAATCATATAGTGTATTTTGATCATGTTTTTCCATCCTCTAATTCCTTTTAGATCCTTCCCACCTCCCTAATCACTGTTGTTCTCTCAAAAAAATGCATGCACAAATAGGAAAATCAAAAGCAGACTGTTACGTCAAAAAGAGAAAAAACAAAGCAAAAATGATACAAATCCCTCAAAATATTGTTGAGTTGCTTTTTCTTCCTTCCTTCCTTCCTTCCTTCCTTCCTTCCTTCCTTCCTTCCTTCCTTCCTTCCTTCCTTCCTTCCTTTGTCTTCAAAGCTCTTTTATCTTTCTCTCTTCCTATTCTGTGTGTGTGTGTGTGTGTGTGTGTGTGTGTGTGTGTGTGTGTGTGTGTATGTTTGTGTATGAGTATATATGCGTTGGCCAACTACTCTTGGCATAAGGCCTGCTGTGGAGTGTAGTTGATATACCCAGTGAGTGTTCATTAAAAAGAACCTTTTTTCCCTTGCCAGTGTGCATCAACTGCAGAAAATTTTTTAGTTGGAGATGGAACCTTGTCTTAGTGTTGCTGTGATGAAACACTATGACCAAAAGCAAGGTTGAGAGGAAAAGGTTTATTAGTCCTCAACTTCCAAGTCACTTCACTGGTTATTAGGAAAGGAGATCATAGCAAATCTCAAAGAAAGCAGGAATTTTGAGGTAAATGCTGTTGCAGAGCCCATGAAGAGATGCTGCTTACTGGATTGCTTCTCATAGCTCTCTAAACCTGCTTTCTTATAGAACCCAGAGCCGTAATCTTAAGTGTGGACCTTAGGGGCCTGGGCACTTCCACATTAATCACTAATTAAGAAAATGCCTTACAGGCTTGCATACAGCCCAACTATATGGAGGCATTAACTCACTGGGGTTCCCTGATCTCAGATGATTCTTGTGTGTGTCAAGTAGATGTAAAAATAAGCCAGGACAGGCCCCCATGTTCACTATCCCATCTCAGTGCTGGGCCTCCATCTGGCTTTAACATGTACAGGGCTTGGACTTGCTGCCACAATGTCTGTGCACTTATATGTGCATTTGCCCTGTTGTGCCTCGAAGATATTATGTCCTTGGAGTCATTCATCACCTTTGGCTCTTATAAACCTAGCCTTGTTTCATGAGATGGGTCTCACTGTGTGCTCAGTGTGACCTGAAACCACAAAGGAAGCCCTGACCAGTTTTTCTACTACTCAAACCTGTGTGATTACAGGACAAACTACTAAGCTTAACTTCTTTGTAGTCTTAAGAGCCTGATTCTTTTTCCCCGCTTCTGTAAAAGCACTGTTAATACTGTAATGGATTCTCTATATTGTATATTGAACCTGAAGTGAAAAATATTTTATCTTACTGCAATGTAATGTATACAATATACTATTGTTTAATAGAATTCAAGGTTGATAAACAAGAATGTGTATAGATGTTAAATATATGCATCACAGGAGAAGCATGAGAAGCTCTGTGCTTTGTGGAGCTTAGTTTTATTTGTGTCATAAGACTGTCATAAAGGTCCAATATAAGTGACAATGTTTAGAAGGTGAAGTCCTCAGATACACTATTACGAGCAGTTTATACCGTTTTGGTTTTGTACACATCTGTGTATGCACACAGAGACAATGTAAATTAATCAGGGATTATAGGCGTTTGACTACATGCTCCTTTGTTATTTTTTAACCTGACGTATATATATACTTCTATTGAAAATGGATTTTTTTCTTCACATAATATATCCTGATTATGGTGTCCACTCTGTATTCTCCTCCCAGTTTCTTCCCACATGCCATTATTTCTGCATCTGCTCCATTTATGTCTCTCATTAGAAAACAAGCAGGCATATATGGGATAATAATAAATCATGACAAAATAAATGTTACAAAATAAAATGAAACACTATTACATTGGAATTGGACAAGACAATAGAAGAAGTGGGGGCAGAGGGAAGGTTCAAAAATTTCTCACACTCAGAATTCCCATACAAGCAGACCTTTGCTGGCCTTGTGCATGATTCCTCAGTGTCTGTGATTTCAAATGATGTATCATGTTGATTTAGAGGACCTTGTTTACTTGGTGTCCCTCCTCACCTCTGGCTGGTATACTCATTCTGCTTTCTCTTCTATTGGGTTTCCTAAGTCCTGATGCAAGGTTTTGATGAGATCTTCCTTTTAGGGTTCAGTGTTTCAAGGTCTCCCACTGTCTGCATAACATCTGGCTATGGTTTCCTATGTTTGTTCCACCAGCTCAGTAGGAAGCATCTCAGATGATGGCTGAGAAGGACACTCTACTATGAATATAGCAGACTGTCATTTGTAGTCACTGTACTCGTTCTTTTACAAAGAAAAAATATTATCTTTTAAAAAAAAATTTCTCTCAGGTCTCTGATCTGTCTAGTCCCTGTTTCTTCATCCCCCAAGCAGTGTCAGACATGGGCTCCAACTTGTCTAATGGAGTCTTACGTCAAGATAGATACTGGTTGGTTACTTCCAAAAGCTTCATGCCACTATTTCTCTAGCATATTCTGAAGGTTGGTCATTATTGTAGATCAAATGATTTGTGGTTGGCTTGGACTTTTTTAATTTTTTTATTTTTGGTAGCATGCAGAGTACCTTCTTGGAAGAAAGATGCTAAAGCACAGAAGTGAAGGAACTAGGTAGGCACTAACTAGTGTTAGGCAAACTACAAATTAGGAGACATATGCTTATGTTTATTTTGCAATAATAGAGAATAATATCATTTGTGACTTGAGAATTATATAATGAATAAAGAAAGTAGATTTGTGTTAATACATTGTATATGAACCTGGGTTACAGTGACTAAAAGAGCATCACATATAGAGTTTTTCATTATTTAGAAGAAAAACAAGAGAAACCAGAGAGACATATAAGTAATTATATTCTGTGTCTCATCCTAATAATTTTATTGCCTATTTTTGTTTTGATCCATTTTCTAACCATATGAAATCAAATACTGAGAAATGTTTTTTAAACTCACACTCTTGTGCTAAAAATCCTCCACAGGGCCCACTTGATGTCCCTGTTTCTCAGGCTATAGATGAAAGGGTTCAGCATGGGGGTGACCATGGTGTACATCACTGAGGCCACTGCACTTGTCCTGAAGGAAAGTGAGGCAGCTGAACTGAAGTATGCCCCAAGGCCTGTCCCATAAAATAAACAAACAACTGACATGTGAGATCCACAGGTGGAGAAGGCTTTGAATTTGCCACCTTTTGATGAAATACTCAGAATGGAAGAAACTATTTTTCTGTAAGAATAAAGGATCCCTGAAACTGGAATACCACCAAAAATTATGCCAAAAATATAAATGAAAATTTTACTGTTAGAAGCACCTGAACCAGCAAGACCAAGAAGTTGAGAAGGGTCACAAAAGAAATGGGGGATTTCCACAACTCTGTAGAAAGTAAGTTGTGATACAACCCAGAAGTACAACTGAGAGTCCAGAAGACTGATGGAGAGTGATCCCAGGGACAAGAAGACACAGAGTTTGGGGTGCATGATGCATGTGTAGTGGAGAGGGTGACAGATGGCCACCAAGCGGTCATAGGCCATCACAGTCAGGAGCAGACTGTCAAACATCCAAAAAGATAAAAAAAGGACACTTGTGTTAGGCAGCCTGCATAAGTGATGGATCTGCTGTGTGTCTGGATGTTTGCCAGCATTTTGGGGGTTGTAGTGCTGCAGAAGCCAATGTCTGCCAAGGCCAGGTTGCAGAGGAAGAAGTACATGGGTGTGTGGAGGTGAGGGTCAGAGCTGACAGCCAGGATGATGAGCAGGTTTCCAAGCACTGTGACCAGGTACATGGACAGGAACAGTCCAAAGAGGACAGGTTTCATTTCAAAATCTTCTGAAAGACCAAGAAGGAGGATTTCCCAGGCACATGTTTGATTCTCTCCTTCCATGAAGAAGGAATACCTAGTAAAAATAGCACCAATTACATAAACAAACCAATTCAATAGCAATTTCTTATAATCATAAAATATCAGTTCAAGAATTTTCTCTTGTAGACACAGCATTCTAGTGTCTTTGATAATAATTCTCATCTGTGAACTCATCTTCAGTGGTGTTTCCTGGGACTCCAGAACTTTCAGTAATAAAGAACATTTAGGGTAACTGAATGTATGACTACCTTAAATGTAAGCTGCTCATTTTCCCTTCAATGTTGGGACTTGAACCCAGGACCTTTCATATGATTTTAAACATTGTCCTGCTAAATTAAATTCTAAAAGTACCCTATGCCTTTGAGGAGAGATATTATATAATAAATATACTTCATATTAAAAAGTACTTTATGATATAAATACTAGTCAAATATTTCTTATTTTTCCCAAGTATACCTTAAAACATTCTATTAGACAAACCCATAGTCGAGACAAAATCATATTGCCTCAAAAATTTTATATTTCTTCTACCAGTCATTCATAAGTATGTTCTCTTTGATTGAAGGCATTTATCTTCCACACCAGTATACATCTGCTATCAACAATTCCTGTAATTTAGCCAGTGTTTTCTGAAATACAACAGAAGATATAAATCTTTGCCTCAGTGGACTTTGTTTTTAAAGAATATTTTTTCATAATGTACAAAAATCATACTTTGACACTGTGGGTGTGAGTGGTATTGGTGAACACTACAGCAATGAATAGATAATAATTATCTTTCAAAAATAGTTCAAACTATATTCATTAGTACAGTGCAGACCTTTTTCCATTATTCCTGTGGAATCTGAAGTAAAACTCTCAGGTTGAATTACTTAGAACTCATCGTAGCTCGTCCTGACTTGACAAAATTTATTAACTAGGTATGCAATATTAAACACCTATGCCTTATGTTTTTCAAACTCAACATTCCTTATACAGTAGGAAAGCTGAAGTAAAGAGAAAATTCATATCTGAATCCTTAATTAGTCTTCCTGATGTGGGAGTAAAGCATTTTTCAACTCAATGGTTTCTCAGACATGAATGGATTATCTCTTAAATTCCTTTTTATGAAAGCACATAAAATGACATTATTGCTTCATGAGCATAAAAATTATAAGGAAATGGAATAATATTAGACATGTTAGACATTTATTCAACCTCTGAAATGTGTATATTATTATACTTAACCTATGTGGTTTTTTATTGGATGTAGTAATGTTTAAATACTGCCTCAATGCTAAATGACATTATAAGTTACATTCACTTTTTAAGATTTACTGATGTTCCTGCCACAGTTTACAAAGAATTAATTCATAGTGTGTAACATTTTATTATTTGATGTACTAAAACAGGCAGTGAGACAGAACCAGTAGTTCTGCCTACCAGTAAAAAAATGCTCCAAGAATGTTATCTGCTTTCACATACATTATTTCCCAATACACATAGTGAATAATGATTTTGAATTCCTATTTATTAGTGCTATACAAGTTATTTATCACCCCCTAGCATACTATCATGCTGAATGCCAGTTTTCCCAACAAAAAATTCTGTAATCAAATTGGTCTATGCATTTTCTGTCAAAACACTGGTGGCATGTGCTTTTTAGCTGTCTGTAAACTAGTTACAAAGGCACTTCTGTTTAAACAGTATTGTGTTGTAAATGTCATTTCAATATATTTATCACAATGTGCTTTAACCTTTTTCATAACATGTATGTTTTACTGGCACACTTTACATGTTACATAGTCCTATCTGAAATATGAAGCTCACTGTTTTTCAATTTCTCATTATAACACATCTAGGAATGTCTTTATGCATCTGCATATATCACCAAGAAATTATCTCTATGAGAAAATACATGAACAGTAATTATTTTAACTGACAGATGTGATAGTATTAGTTCTTCTTCCTCTGTAATTTTTCCTGTAATGGGAAAGTCAAATGTCAAAAGAGGCAAAATCCCTGTAGGAGGGAAACAACACTGTCCATTAGAGTCATTTCAACGCTATGAGAACCAATAACATAAATGGAATAGGGATCTGAGCAGAAACTTTGCTTATCCCAATAGGTGATGAGGAAATATGCCTCCCACAGTGCATCCTGTACCTACTGTCTTCCCTCGGAACTCACTGGAGTGCTGTAAATCTGGGTTGTTATATAAACAATGTGTCCATATCTGCTGCCTCTTGCATGGTTTTTTGACAAGGTCTGAGGATTTCTTATGAGAAGCAGCAGGAGTCAGGAGGCCAAGATAAGGCCACTTAGCAACAGACGATCATTTGGGAGAGAGGAGACACAGGTGTGGAAACTATTTGACAGACACAGGGATTCTAAAAGACCAGAAGAAAAAGCTGATTATTTATATTTGCTTTGTTTTGAGGATTCAAATAACTAAGCTCCTAATTAGTTACATTGTCCCATGTTGTAACAATCTCTAATGATTACTTATTGTTAAAAGAAAAATAAATATTTTTATACCTCTCAGAAAGGCCTTCGCTTTCTCACAAATCCTCTAGAGAATTCTGATGTTCTTATTTTCATTACAAGATCATAGCATAAAAATGTGACTTTTTAACATCTCCTGTGCTTCTTGTTAGACCTTAACATTTGAATCTCTTACACATCACATCATTTACAGAGAATTATAAATTCTATAGGAAATATTCCCTGTCATTTCCATTTTCTCGATTAAGATTTGCACCAAATAGAAACCTTTTACTTTTTCAAGTCCTTCACTTATTTGGTAATTTGTACATTGGATGTTTATGACTTTTGTTATGTAAATGGAAGACAATTTCTATTTTTCATTTTCGGTTGCCATATACTGATTTTTTAAAACTGCTGTTTCTATACATATATTTATAACCTTATTTTTTGAGCAAATAATTCTGGTGCTCCTAGCAGGTTCCACTTGGGTGCTATGATCATTCTATTAGTGGGGAGCCATTGGGTGCATTCCCAAATTCCATGCTCACTCACATGCCTTTCTATGAGATGTATCTTTTCTAGGACTCAGAAACCTCTTTAAATTTATGCCAACTGAGTTTCTCACAGGCAGATGTACAGTCTGGCTGCTGCTTTCCAGAAGCTGTGGAAAACAAGTTTCTAACAAACAAACACTTAAAATCTAGAAAGTTTATAACATGAATTTTGAAGTATAGAAATGATGTGTAACTATTTTTTGACATATTATAGGCTTTCAATTAACACACTGAGGTCAGGAGAGTTAGTTTAGTCATTATAATCATTGTCATGTAAAAATGAGTAGTTGATTATACCTACTACACTTGGAAATACAGGCAGTGGTGGCATGTAGTTTTAACCACACTGTGGGAAAATGGATGAGGAGAATCTGGAGTCCCCTGACCAGCTGCTCTGCCCCTAACTTTCAAACAAATGTCAGAACCTCATCTCAATACAGGTAGACAGAGTTACTGATGATTATCTCCAGGATTGTCTTCTAGTGTATACATACACAGATAAACATTTATGTACATGCATGAAATTACCTATGCATATGTAGATAGATACGTATGTATATATACATATGTATGTATATGTATATATATGTGTATGTATACTGTACACAAACTGCTTTTGAAAAAATAAATAAACTAAGCCAATAACACACTGAAGAGGACTGAACCTTAAAATGATATGAACACCAATAATGGGGTTTATGTGGAAACTTCTAAATTTTCTCAATACAGAAATTTCACTTCAAACTCAAGTTCTTATTATAGCATGATTTGGGAAGTATAATTCTTCTCTTCAGAATAATCACTTGTCACACCTACATGATATTAATATAATTGCCTGTATTAGTACCATCATTCACATAAAACTTGATTCTCATTTTGCAATTCTGCAGATCCTACCATGTTGTGCCAGCCAATGTGACCATAAAAAGAAAATGTGAGTATAGCTTTATCAGTGAGGTAATTCTAGACATCCCCCCATGCATATAGAATTCCCCAGCGCTTTCTAATTTCTGCTTGTCCAGAAAATGCTTGTGCTCCAGAAGGATATATTTCCTTCTTGAGTTTACTTCATGCAGAAATGCAAATAAATATTTTATGCTCTTCTTGTGTTTTTTGTATATTATATTTACATATATATTGTATTTATATTGTATATTAGAAATCAATTTCATAAAAAAACATGGAGGGCTCAGGTGAGAGAGTTGCATCTAGAATCACAGCTACAGTGGTGACAGGATTAGAAAAATGGCCACCCATGACAAGTAAGGACAGTATTGGGTCGCTGCATGGAGGCTGGGCCACCACTGGCCCTGCTTTGCCCCGTCGACACAGAGAGGCAGGTACCATCTCTCAGCCCATATGCCTGGACCTAGACAAAAAGCTACAGCCCCTGTTGCTTCTTCTGCTGATGCTTCTACTGTTCCTTGCCCTGCCGAGTGGAGTAGAGTCCCTGAGCTGCAAACATGCCAATCAGACCTGGAGCACCAGCTGTGCAGCAGGATTGTAGAGGAAAGTGTTGTGCCTAGTCTGGAATACACTGCGCAGATGCAAATTCATCCTGATTCTGATCAATAAGAAAACATAAGAACAGAAAAATATTTCATTTCCCATGTTAAATCTCCTCCAAAAACATCCCTGATTAGTACTACTACCAGAGACTAGGTTGACATCTGTGATCCTTGCTACAACAGATGACTAGGATGATGTCCATGGTCTTTTTTGTCACTATGTGGATGCCTGTGACTTTCATGTTGCCAGAGGCCATGCTGATGTGCATGATCTGTGCAATCTCTGGAAATCAAGTTAATATTTAGACATTCCAATTTCATGCTGCACCCGGAGCTCATGTTGATGGCCATGATCATTGCTATTGCTGGAGAACAAGCTGATGCCTGTGATCCATTCCTTCACCATAAACCATGTGGATGCCCTACATTCATACTGCTTGCTGCCATGGAAAACCACGCTGATGTCCATTTATCCTGCCCCACAGTGGGAGTTTTTCTTTTTGTTTGTTTCTTTGTGTTTTATTTTTTCTGTTTTATCTTTTTGAGTGGTCACCAGAGTGAGAGAGTGGACATTGCAGGAAAATTTAGTGGGTGTGATTGATAAACATTGTATGAAATTCTCAGATAATTAATAAAATAATTATCTTTATAATTACCTCAATTATATGTGTATGAATGTTTCATTGTAATATATATATATATATATGCACTACTATTTCATGAAGTGGCTACAGAGGCCAGAAGAGAGTGTTAAATCCTCTGGAACTTCTGGAAATGGGTTATAGCCTTGTTGGTGCTGGGAATTGAACAAGATTTCTCAGAATGAGCAGTAAGTGCTTCTAACTGCCTAACCATCATTCTTCTTACACCAACTTGATTTAATGCTATTGAATTCAATTTTCAAATATTCCCTTGAGAATTTTGCATCATGTAAGAAAAATTGGTCTGCAGTTTTCTTTTGAGTATGTATCTTTTCTTAATTTTGTTACTACTAAGTTAAAGTGGGCTTTGTCCAATGAGTTTGGTATTAAAATCTGTACTGAAACAAGGGCACCATTCTTACCATAGGAAGTGATCAAACTTATAAGTAGAGCCATAGACAAGAGTAATATCTAGCTAGGTTACATCCATCAGAAAGCATCCTTAAAATCATGACAAAGCAGAAGCTTGAAATTCAGGCAACAGGGACAAATCTGAGAGAATAACGCACTCAGATAAGTATAAAGCATACACTGATGAATACTACAAATGCTTCCAAGAAGACTGTTTTATAATCAAGAGACTGAACATTAGAATCAACGGTATTTAGAAGACAGAGTTTAGACAAAAGAAAATTGCATAGACAAATTATTTTGTGAAAACATATCAGAAAATCCCTCAACCCTAGAAAAAGAAGTTCACATCCAAATAAATAGAGCATTTATATCCTCAAATAGACACTATCAGAGAACAACCTGATTGACACTTCATAGTTAAGGATACTAAAGGTACAAGGTAAAGAAATATTACAAAAGAAGAAACATCTGAGTAGTTTCATATCTGTCATCAATGACTCCAAAACCAGGAAAACATTCAAAGATATATTTCAAGATGAAAAGTAAAATAGTTGTCAATTAGGTTCGAGTGTCCAACAAGGTTACATTTTAAAAGTAATGAAGAAATTACAGTATTTAAGGACAACTACAAATTAAGGTAATTTATCACAACTGAGTCAGGCCAGTTGAAATTTCTCAAAGGAATACTAAATGGAGAGGTAAAAGTCTTATCCACAAGCACATGGGAAATAATACACCCCATTAAAGAAAAAGATGAAAAAAAATCTGAGAAAGAATCAGTATGTTCAGCATAGTAAGCCAGCAAAATCCTAAAACTAACATGGGAGAAAAAAAAGAAATTCTAAAAATTTGGCTTAACAAAATTACAGGTAATTACAAGGCCCTTCTCATAATAATCTCAACCAGAATTGTTGTTGTAAATAGCCTCAACTCAACAATAAAAAAAGACTAACTGGCTGATTAAAGAACAAGAATAAATCACCTATTGTCTTCAAGAAACACCTCTCTATCAAAGACACTAACACCTGAATGTCAAGAACTAGGAATCAATAACATTCTACTCTCAGATGCTGATATGATTTGAGATATCATTGGCATTTCCATGAAGGCAAGCGCTGAGGGAGTGTGTTCCCCACTCTTCAACGTAAAACAGCACTTGGAAAGTTAGCCTCCATCCTTCTTATGCTGGGCACAGCAGCCAGACAGTTCACCCAACTAATGGACTTGAAAACCTGTTAGAAGGGACAGCCATCATCTGGGTTCTAGCATAGTCTCTTGTGAAAGAGGGACAGCATCTGTCCAATGCAGGGATTCACACAGTCATAAGAGGTCAGAATCAAGTCATATAGATGATCCTGATCTCAGTGCTGATAGGACATGGTGCCTGTTGCAGCATCTTTCTTCCTTAGCAAAGGATAGGACTAGTGGTATGGTGGTACCCTGATGGGTATTTGAGAGGAGTGTACAGTGAACGCAGCTATGGTGACCAGAAGCTGGTTATCTATTGTTCTGATAGTGGAGCCTGAAATTCTACCTGATGTGGATCATGACATGATGTGCTGTCCGTATGTAAATGAGTAGATCCTGGATGCAGTCTTTCAGGTCCTGAATGACAACCACATTAACCAGAAAGATACTTTGCTAAAACACAACATGAACATTCCTGGAAATTCTCACTCCCAGAAATTTTTCAATGAAATGATTGCCATGAAAACTATCAGAGCAAAGTTGGTCACACACAAAGTGTATATGTCACACACACACACAAAATGCCCCCTGCCAACACTGAGGCACTTTCCTTTCTGGAGGGCAGAATGTGAAAGAGGCATTCATCAATCTCAATACTAACATGTGCCCTACTAAAGCCATAGATATTTTCTTATGGCTGAGTCTCCCAGGCTTCTGCCCTACAGGACTGGAGTAGGAAGGAGAGCCTAAAGACTGTTCAAGAGGCTTAAATATGTAAAGTGGTCACTGGCCAACATCTATGCTTGTCCATAAAAGTGGATTGACTAAATTGTCAATCCAGACTGCAGAGAGTGCAATCTTCTTCAACTTTAGCCACGCCCACTAAGCATAGGTGATCTAAGTCTGCCTCATTAAGACTCTTGGTGCCTGCCTATGCACTTCTTGAAGATATGGCCTTCAGGCTCTTTCCAATCACTCTTACTACCCTCCTGACTGTTGATAGTGTTGTCTATGAATGTCAATTTTGCCATGACTTCCAGAGCACTGCAAATAAACAACTATTTAATGGGGAAAGGGAGATAGAAATAGACATACCAAGGAAATGGAAGCTGTTAATAAGCAAGATACCTATTCATATATTTAATCAATCAAACTAAATCAAAATTAGTCAAAAGATATAAAGAGGAAACCAACACATTAAGGAATAAGTAAAGTAAGGGGAGAAGCCTATATGTAGTAGCTAGAAAGCAATAACAACGGGTAGCATAGAAATTAATGATTAATTTAATCAGTGGTTAAAGGAATGAAGCAAAAAAATCAATCAAAACAATTGATTTGAAATAAAAAGAAAGATGATTCCAATCAATAAAATTATAAATGAAACAGAAGATTTTGTAACATTTTCTAATAATATCTAAAAGGTTATTAAAGAATACTCTGAGAACTCAAAGCCCCCAAATCTATAAAATCTAGAGAAATAGAACAAAATATCTAAACATGTATGACTTACTAGATTAAAGCCAGAGGATATAAAAAATTTTGACACTTAAGAATGAAGGAGATTGAATGAACAATAAATATCACCACGCAGTAAAGACAAGGGTCAGCTAAACTGCCTGTTGAATTTTATCAGACATTTATAAAAGGTCTAATACCAACATTTCTAGAAATGGTCCATAAATCAAAAAGAAAAGAAATGCTACCTAAATCATTCGGCAAAGCCTAGATTATCCTGATATTAAACTCAAACAAAGATACAGCAATGAGAACTGCAGAACAA
The DNA here is from genome assembly GCA_026225945.1 of Cricetomys ansorgei. Classification (NCBI taxonomy): domain Eukaryota; kingdom Metazoa; phylum Chordata; class Mammalia; order Rodentia; family Nesomyidae; genus Cricetomys; species Cricetomys ansorgei. The sequence continues at coordinate 242,960 of JAMJFZ010001505.1, forward strand.
TTTTCCCTGTGAACATAGGTGCACAAATTCTGAACAAAATCCTTTCAAATTAAGTTTAGGAACACACTGTTTCACATCACAACCAGATTTGTTTTATGCAAGATATGCAAGATTGAATCAAAATATATGAATCATCAATCAATTAATGGAATAATTATTGAAACAGACATTTCTCCTAAGAAGAATCTTAAGTGAGCAGAAAGTGTTTTTAAAGGTGTTCAACATCTCTAGACTTCATAAATAGACAAATGCATCTAAATAAAAATCTCTGGAAATGAGATGCAGTCATCAGCATTTTTAAGCCCCTTAGGTGTTGCCAAGGAAAGTAAATCTTGAAGACAGTTTATCTTGTCCCTGGACATTATCTGCCTAAGTAAATATCATAGGTATATATTTAAAAAGAATGTAAAGATGAATGTGTCATAGATGCTAGCATATAAATTAGTTTAGAGTTTCATCTGAATAAAGGTCATTGCCCAGAAATTATGGACTTTCTTGAGTATATTGATGAACTCAGAATGTTTATGACAAGAAAGTAATAACTCAGTGGATAAAGCACTTGGTAGGCAAGTGTGAGGACTGGAGTTAGGAACCTCATAGCCCATCTAAAACCCAGAAAAGCAAGGTTCTGTTTCCTCAGTATTCACAGGGCAAATTAAGATACCCTAATGCCAAGCTGGCCAGCCAGATTAATGAGGTGGCAAGCTGTGGATTCAACTGAGAAATTCATCCTTCTGTAAAGTAGAAAGTGACTGAGATGATAGACAGCATCAACTTTGGAACTCTGTATGCTCACACACACGTGTATATTGCACACACATGTTCACATATACACACATAAATGGGTGGTTCTATTGTCATTGGCTGAGTCTTAAGTCCTGAGGAAGCCTCCTTTGCATAGGGAGATGTCTCCAAGGGGCTAAAGGAAGAGATTTTATAAGGGGAGGAGAAATCCAGCCCAAGGACCTTCACTCATAGTGGTCAGATAAATATTCAGGAGGCCAAAAACTTGGAGAGGCAGGATCTTATCAGTGACTGGTGACCTAAAGCATGTTAGCACCTGTGTGAGCTTTGCTAGCTGTTATTATAAAAATAAATAAAAAGAACAGCCAAATATCTTCCTTTTGCATCAGAGTGATCTTTCTAGGGTTCAAAGCATACTTCAAATCTCTTTCAGCTTTAGGCTAGTCCCACAGTCCTGGAAATCCAAAGAACCATTAGAACATACTTTAAAAAATGTGTTCCACCAAACTAGAAAATCTAAAAGAATGTAATTTTATTGGTAGATACTGCTTATCAAAGTTAAATATAGATAAGATAATCAATTTAAAAGACCTCTAACCTTTAGGGAAATAGAAGCAGTCTTTAAAATCTGTCAACCATAAAAGCCTGATTCCAGATACTTTTAGTGCAGAATTCATCCATATTTTGAAAGAAGAGTTAATTCCAATACTGCTCAAATTATTTTATAATATAGAAACAAGGGGAATATTGCCAAATTCATTTTATAAGGTCACAGTTACCCCAATACCCAAGTCACATAATCACATCAATGAAAGTATATTGCGGACCAATATCCCATATGAACACAGATGTAAATTACTCAATAAGATACTTGAGAATGGCAACCAAGAATATAGCAAAAATGTATCCAACATGATGAAGTATGCTTCATCCTGAGATGCAGGAATGGTGCAACATACAAAAATCACTCAATTTAACTCCCCATACAAACAAACTGAAAGAAAAAAAATGATCGTTTTGTTAGAAGCCAAAAAGTCTTTGACAAAATCCAACACCCGGTTAGGTTCTGTTTTTCTCTCTCCTTTAAAATCTTTCTCTTTTCTTTTGTTCTAGTTTCACTTTAAAACTTTTTATAAGCTATTTTTAGGACATAGTAAGCCTCTCTCTCCTGAATCGTCCTAATCTTTGTGGATGCCCCACTTATGTCCTTACACTGTCTTCTACGCATGGGAAGGATGCTGTCCATAGACCCCCTTGGGAAACTTATCAGACTTCGCAATAGCCATATAATGGCACTTTGGATTGCCGTGGTTTTGGCAAATGGAAATAGGTTCACTGCATACAAGCATTTTCTTACCTGTGTCCTAACCCCTTCCTCTGTTCTTCTTATTCCCCTAGCCATCCTCCTACTATTAAGTCCAAACCAGATGACTCTTTCACTCTCTTTGACCCCACTAGTGAGTTGCCCTTATACCAGATTCAACCCTGGGGCCCCCCATCCTCTACTTCCTACCCATGGTAAGTAGGCCATACTCTAACCCACTGGCAGCTGCTCCAAAACTCCTCCTCCCACCAGTATTCAGTGGCTGGCCCCTGGATCATAATTCTCCAAAAAACAAAAAACAAAACAAACAAAAAATCGAAGTTTGCTCCAACTGTTTTATTAGCTGCTTTCTCTATAATATGTATTTCAGTACATGACATTTGCTATGACTTGAAGGTCTGTGTCTGCACTTCAGTACAAATGATAATGGTAACCTAAAATATCTTTCATAACTTTTTATAAACTTAAATTTCTTGTGAACATCAGGAGATCAACTTGGATCTACCTCCAACACATCAGAGTCCAGACTTAAGTCTCTCTATCTTCTCACTTGTGAGGGTATGATTTATCACTGTCTTCCCTGGACTTGGGAACTCGTCCCCTCCCCATTGCCAAGACTGTGGAGCTAAAAGTTCCAAATGTAGTAATTCCCTTTAAGTTCCCGAAACATAACCTCTGTTCCAAACATATTTTCCAATAGATTTCTATTGGGCTGACTGATGCTGCACAAAATCATTTCTGTGCTCCAGCTACAAGCCTTGGATTTGCTGAGAGCTGATATAGACCAAACTATTTCAGCAGACTCCTGCCCACTCAGCTGGATCAGTGAACCAGATGCTTTTGAGGAATACTTTATTGCCTGACTCCCTCCCCAGCTTTTCACTAAATTACCATCTTTCTGGGACCCTGACCACTACACCCCAATTTCAGCAGGAAGCATTCTAAGAGAGTATGACTGATGTCCAATTCCCTCATGTTGCAACTTTAGTCAAAAGAAAACTCTCTGACATTGGTGACATAACTTGTGTGATGCCTATTGGCAAATCAAAGGGGTACTTATTTAAAAGCAAATCGACCTCTATCTATCAACAGATAGACCAATCAGCTCAGATGGTTCTGTCTAATGTCAGCCATCAAAGGGTTTACATCACTATTGTTCTAATTGGATATAGTAAATTGCCCACTCCTGATTTTTCATCCTGTCACAGAGCCTGAACAAGTCAAAAAACTTGCCCCTATTCCTACCTTACCAGTCAGACTCCTTGCCTTTTTAATAACAAAAAGGGGGGATTGTTTTGAATTGGCCAGAGCTCCCTCTCTGGAGCTTGCCCATCCCCCATGCTCCCGAAGCTCCCACACTCTAGCCAGATACTGCCCTGTACCTGCCCTCAGAGAGGTACCCATCTCATCAGGCCCATATAATTTCGGTGGGATTTGGGCTCCTTCTTTTCAGCCTCTCTCTCTTTGCTCTCTTCCCTCCTCCTTCTTTCTTCTTCCCCACTCAGAAGCAGAGGGCTTTTACAGATCTTTCAATAGTTCAACTTTAACTTATCCAAAACTGTCATTTCTGGATATATGTATAGCCCTTTGGAGTTTGTAACTTAACAAAAATGAAATAGAGGAATTGGTTCACCCAGTAAAGATGAGTAGTCATTAAAATAAGAAATAAAGAGAACATGGGAGAATTTGTGGATGTTGTAGAATCACTTTTTTTTCTTTTTCTTTTTTAAGACACTTTCTCTGTTGTAACCCTGGCTATCCTGGAACACACTCTGTAGACTAGGCTGGCCTCAAACTCATAGAGATCCACCTGCCTCTGCCTCCCAAGTGTTGGGATTAAAGGCGTGTACCACCACCACCTGGCATGGGACCACTTCTTAACCTGCCTCCTGGACAACCTTGACCCAACTGAGTCACTGCCACATCTTGCATCATCAGAAAGCACCCATGGCCTGGCAGATGATCTTGCCCTTATAATAACCCCAGTGGGCTGTGGTCTCTTTCTGTCTGTCTGTCTGTCTGTCTGTCTCTCTCTCTCTCTCCCTGCCCCCCCCCTCTTTCTCTGGGACTTTCTCTCTTAGCCCTTGTCTCCTCTTCTGCTGTTCACCCCTGTCTGCCATGCCTTCCTCCTGTCTTTCCTCTTTCTCCCTTTACCTTATCATATCTCCCTCCCTCTCTGTCTGCCCTTCCAAGTCTCTGTGTCCCTCTCCTCCTCTCTCCCTCTCCTTTCTCTCTTTCTTTCTCTCCCTCCCTCTCCTCTTCTCTACATCTTTAATCTCTCCCTCTACCATGTCTCTCTCACAATGTACTCTACTCCAGGACGCAGCATCTCTCCTCCCTCCCCCTTACCAAATAAACCTTTGATAGAGCTCTGCCACATGTACAGTCCTCTTATATGATTTCAATGGTGCTGAGACTCTGCAGGCAGCTCTGATGCCCTGACTCTATGTGGGTTTGGGAACCTTACCACTCAGCTCTCAATTCAGTGTGACAAACTGGTTCAGTGAGCTCCTTTCAGTCTCACGGCTGGATCCCGTGTTCCCGTACTTTTTAAATGTCTCTCCAAGTCCCCACAAGGTACCACCATTAAGGCTACTGCTAGGCCCCTCCTTACCCGTCCAACTCTTGGCTCCTTCTCTTGAGTAGGATACCTCTCTAAGCCCAGTCAGCGCTTTTGTTCATTTCAAAGCCCTGACACCAGGCAAATTGGGTCTCCCTTCAGCCTCTTGTCTAGCAGTGATGATTGTTACAACAAGGTTGGTCTCTCTTTCATGGTTCACACTTATTTTGGAATGCACCTCTTATTGAGATCTTGAGTGGGATCACCCCTACCCATGGTAAAAATACTATCCTTACTGTCTGCATATCTACCCAAGTTAACAATTTCTGCTTGTTGCTCTCCCACCACTTCCTCTTCCCACTACTTCCCACTTCCCCCCTCCACTACCAAGTGGCTGGCTGCTGAAGATAGTTCACTAATATGTGTTTAGTAAAATAAAAAAGCCCCATTCAGTCCCTTTTATTCTCTGTTCTTTGAAATCTGTAACTCTATGAAGTTTTACTGGGAGTTTGTGGTGCTAGCACATGGCTGGCCCCCAACTTTGCTGGGGTTAGAAGGCATAGGTCTGGCTGCCATCTTAACTAAGGTTAGGGGGATAAGCTATGTGGAGATAAACAATGACTGGCTGCCATGTTTACTGGGTTGGAGGGGACAGGTCTAACCACCATCTTGAAATAAACAGATACTTTACTTTTGATATTACAGGAACACAGCTGAAAGATTTTAAACTTGAAGAAAAAATTTTGGAGTTAATATCCTTAAAGAAATAACTTTTAAGTTATTGAGACTATGGAACATTTTAAATCTATCAACTGTTTTTAAACTATTTATATTATGATGCTTTTATTAATCTCTTCTCACTTAATGTCAGCCTTGAAAATATGTGTATAATCACTTACGTTTTTACTAACTTTGTCCAACATCAGGCTTCTAGAAAATTATATGTTAAAAAAAGGCATGTTTGTTGAAAAAACTTTACAAATTTCTGGAGTGTCTTCATGTTCACAGTAATATTTGTTTAAGCTTTAGCTATTTAGATAATTACGGTATGAATAAAGCTCCCAGTCCCTCTATGGACAACATTGTTAGGTTTATACATATATTGATTTTGATAAATTTTCAACTCAAAATTATAAGGCTCAAACTTAGTTAACAGAGATAAAAGCAGTAGCATACTAATATTACTCTTCATAAGACTGTATGCTGTTTAATATACAATAATTAGTAGATAATTAATATGTTTTCTATTGTATTATGTTCATTATCTTTCACATATATATTTAATAAACAATTGATATAGGACAATAGTAATATAACATTATTAAATGATTTTAAATTAATACTATATTATCATTTACATAATACTATATGATAATTGTGAGATCAACTAATAATGATTATTTTTAATATAATTTATTATTAAGTATTATAATTGAGTTGTCACACAGAATACTAAGATTTTTTAATGTGTTAAGATATATACTTATAGTCATACAGAGTACCAACTAATGTAGTCAGTTCCATAAAAAATCTGGCTTCATGTTATATGCTTATAGTCATGCAGAGTAATACCCAATGTAATTAATTCCCCAAATAACCTTTAGCTCCCAGTAAGTGTTTTCTAATTTAAACCTAAAGCAAATAGCTAAATATCAGTATATATTATACATGTATTATTATACATGTATTATACATGTATGATTATACATATATATATATATATATATATATATATATATATATATATGATCATACATACATATACTTAAGGAATTAAGGTACTCAAGTCTTCAGTTAACTGCTGAACATGGAATTTAAATGTTTAAGCTTTTCACAATAAACAGTGACTATGTTAATTTCCACAGGGAAAAAAAAAAATTCAGACCCGGGGAGACAAAGGCCTGCACTATTCTGCATGACAGCTGGATCAAATGCTGTATTGTGTGAAAGTAGATGTCTGCCCTCAGCAAACCACAGGAGCCTCAGGTAACTACTAAGATAATGGGTTCTTCTCATTTTTAATTGATAAATAGACCATCTAGATTCGATGCTTTTCCCTTCCTCAGATTTCTGTTGGCATGATGGCTAACTGTAATTTTAGGAGCAAAAAAACTTCTAGTAGTTCCTCCCTTATATAGCTCTTCCCACAAGGCTTTGGCTGCCTTTTCATTTCATTTAACATGTAAAATCAGGTCTCAGACCTTACCTTCCTAGAACAGCCCTCTAGCTCAAAAAGACAGATTGCCTTTTGCAAATTTTTTGCAAAAAATGACAGTAAATTTTGCAATTTCTTTATTCAAAGGAGTTTGCCTTACAATGCCTAAGCCTCTCTCATGGTCTATATAAACTCTGAAGATCTAAAAGATGGTGTAAAATTATATAAATACAAATCAAAATGGTATTAGGACATATAAATGATTGGTTATATTTGGAATTCAAAGACTCAGAGTTTTAAACATTGACAAAACTCTGGATAAGTGTTCTTAATGGAGTTCTGGTGAGTTGCTGTCACCATTATCAGACACAAGTTCAGGGTTTTAAATTTCCTTTGGTTGTTTATCTTTAAAATGTAGACTTGGAGATGCTTTTCACCAGGCTAAACACTTCTGTCTGATTTGTGTACCCACCTCTTTATACAATCAAAATGTTCGTGTCTCTGGCCCATGCCCATGGTTTTTGATGACTCAAAGGTATGGATGTACTCCACTTAAAAATCTACTCCAACTATTTTACAAACATCGATTAGCTGCTTTCTCTATAATATGTATTTCAGTACATAGCTTTTGCTCAGACTCAAAGGCATATGTCTGTACTTTATTACAGATTATAAACAATGGTAACCTACAGTATATATATATATATATATATATATATATATATATATATATATTTTTTTTTTTTTTTAAAAATGTAAGAAATTCCTTGTGAGCTTCAGGAAGTTGACCTGGACCCACCTTACATAGGTCAAACTCCAGAATTATAGGTCTCTCCATCTGTTCACTAGTGGAGGTATGATTTGTCTCTCTCTTCCCTGGACTTTGGAACCCTTCCCCTCCCCACTGTCAAAACTGTGGACCTAAAAGTTACAAATGTAAGATTTTCCTTTAAGTTTCCAAAACCTTAATCTCTTTTCCTAGCATATGTTCCAGCAAATTTTCACTTGGCTGACAGACACTACCCCAAAATCAGCTCCAGACCATAGGCTGCTGCAAACATCTGCAAGCCTTGGATTTGCTAAGAGCTGATATGGACCAGTCTAGCTGATGGGACCACTCCTGACCCCTTATCTGGATCAGTGACCTGGATACTTCTTGAATACCCCATTGCCCGACACCCTCCTCCAGCTTTTGACTAGTATTTCAGCCTTCTTTGGGTTCCTGAGGACAATGCCCTCATTTAATCAGGAAGCAGTTTCATCAGGAAATATGATGTCCCATTTCTTCACTAGGCTGAAATACTTAGTCAAAAGGAAACCTATGGCATTGGAGATGTGATGGCTGTCTCTAAAGCCTATTGACATACCAGAAGGGATACTTGTTTAAAAGCCAACTAGACCCAGATATATCAGTAGCTAGATTCATTACATAAGATGGTTCTACTAAATATCACCCATAACAGGGCCCTTAATTTCTCTGCTTCTGCTAATTACTCTATGACCTTACATCACTAATGCTTTAATTGGATACAATAAATTGCCTACTTCTGATTTTTTTGGTCCAGCCACAGAACCTGGACAAGTGGAACACCTTGCTGTTCATGGCCTCAGCCAATCTTCTAGCATTTTGGGGTCCTTAACAGAGTTCTTATTCCTACCTTACCAGTTACATTCCTATTTTCCTTGATTTTTTAATAACAGAGAGGAGAAATGTGGAACTGTCTTTCAACCCACCTCCTGGACTGACTTGTACCTCTCCCCAAGTCACCTCGACTTCCTGCATCAATAACAAGGGCCCAGGGACTGGTGGATGCTCCTGCCCCTACAGCAACCACAGTGGGTCTGGATCTCCTCTGTGTCCCACTCTCCTTTCACTCTTTGTTTTTCTACTTCTGTCACCCCTGTCCTCTTCTCTACCTCTGAAATCTTTCTCTCTACAATGTCTCTCCCTCTGCAGTGTCCTGTTCTACTCCTGAGCTCAGCATCTGTGCTTCCTCCATCTTACTAGAAAACTTTTAATAGAACTCTGTCATGTGAACAATATTATATTATTCCAGTGGACATCATAAAAAGACCAAACCCTTGAATTGTGGACATATGAAAAAGAGAAGAATGTCATAACAATGAAAAATCGTACAATAAAATTTCAAAAACCTGGATAAATTCTTGCCCATTAAACTACAAAAGTCCTATAGAGTACCAAACAGATAAGACCCGAAAATTATTCACATTATATTTTACTTAAAATATTTAAAGCAACGGATAATGTAATGGTATTGGAAGCTTCAAGAGAGATCAAGTCAATTACAAAGTCAGGAATATTAGAATAACACTTGATTATTCTAAAAAATTCTTAAAGTCAGAAGGACATGGAAACGTGCTGGATAGGATTTTCTCAGCTTGACAGGAACTATGGTTGTCTGGGAAGAGAGAACCTCACATGAAAATAATTACATCCTCAGATTAGCCTGTTTCCAAGTTTGTATGAAGTTTCAATGATTAATGGTTAATGTGTGAGGGGCCAGCTCACTGAGTCAATGCCACACCTAACTTGATGGTCCTGGGTTACAAAAAAAGCTCAGCAATCCTTAGGGAGAAAACAATCATCCCACATTTTCCAATCATCTTTGCTTCAGATCCTGCTTGTGGCACTAAGTGGGTTTTTCTCTGGGTTCCCATTTTGAGTTAGTTTATTAAATTTCTTTTAGACATGAATGGGTTTCACCTAAGACTGAGGTATTAAAACAGGAAATGGGAATTGTAATTGTCCTAGCATAAATTAAGGTATTCCAAAGATACACTTTGTCTCTGAACTTTTCTCAGAAGTGGATCTCACATAGTCCCAATTTTTTATTTTTTGATATCTATATTATAATTGGGTTCAGATAGGAAATAAACACTTACTAGACCAGCTCTAGAACCCTTTAAAGATTAAAATATGAAGTAAAGTTTTAGACAGTTCCTTGGATCTAAATATAAGAACATGTATTTCCATAATTTTGGTATCAGCTAAAAATATAGACACAACAAATTGGAAGACAGAAGATTATGTTCATTCTGCAATGATAGAAAATAAGTATCACTTATGACTTGAGAAGTATCTAATGAATAAAGAAACTTTGAATGTGTTACTGTATTCTACATAAACATGGGTTACTGTAACTAAATGAGCATCACATATAAAACTTTTCATTACGTTAGAGGAATAACAAGAGAAAAATATCTAAAGATAAACCAGAGAAGCACACAAGTACTTATATTCTGTGTCTGTTCCTAATAATTTTGTTGCCTGTGTGTGTTTTGATCTATTTTCTATCCATATGCAATAAAAGAGAAAGAAATATATTGAACTTAGACTGTTCTGTTGAAAATCCTCCACAGGGCCCACTTGATGTCCCTGTTTCTCAAGCTATAGATGAAAGGGTTCAGCATGGGGGTAACCATGGTGTACATCACTGAGGCCACTGCACTTGTCCTGTAGGAATGTGAGACAGCTAAACTGAAGTATGTCCCAATGGCTATCCCATAAAATAAATAAACAACTGACATATGAGTTCCACAGGTGGAGAAGGCTTTGAATTTACCAGCTTTTAATGAAATACTCAGAATAGAAGAAATTATTCTTTTGTAAGAAAAAAGGATCTCTGCCACTGGAACACCACCAAAAATTATACCAATGATATAAATGAATATTTAGTTGTTGGAAGTCCCTGAACCAGCAAGAGTAAGAAGTTGAGAAGGGTCACAGAAGAAATGAGGGATTTCTATAAGTTTACAGAAAGTAAGTTGTGATACAACCCAGAAGTGCAACTGAGACTCCAGAAGACTGATGGAGGGTGATCCTAGGGACAAGAAGACACAGAGGCAGGGGTGCATGATGACTGTGTAGTAGAGAGGGTGACAGATGGCCACCAAGCAGTCATAGGCCATCGCAGCCAGGAGAACACTTTCCAAATATCCAAAAAGTACAACAAAGGACACTTGTGTTAGGCAGCCTGCATAGGTGATAGATCTGCTGTGTGTCTGGATGGTTGCCAACGTTTTGGGGGTTGTAGTACTGCTGAAGCCAATGTCTGCCAAGGCCAGGTTGCAGAGAAAAAAGGACATGGGTGTGTGGAGGTGAAGGTCAGAGCTGACAGCCAGGATGATGAGCAGGTTTCCAAGCACTGTGACCAGGTACATGGACAGGAACAGTCCAAAGAGGATAGGTTTCTTTTCAGAATCCTGTAAAAGACAAAGAAGAATAAATTCTCAGGTGCACATTTCATTTTCTTTCATGAAGAAGGATTACCTAGTAAAAACAACAGCATTTAATCAAACAAAATAAGTATAATATCAATCACTTATACTCTAATAATATCAATAGTTAATAATTTATCTTATAGATAAAGCATTCCAGTGACTTTGGAAATGCTTCTCAGCTGTGAACTCATCTTCAGTGGTGTTTCCTGGGGCTCCAGAACATTAGTAAATAAAGAACATTTAAGATAACTGAATATATGACTACCTCAAATGTCAGCTGCTTAGTTTTTCTTCAGGTTTGTTTTTGAAACCAGAATTTTTCATGTGTTTTACAAACATTTTTCTTGTAAATTAAATTCCTAAACTACCCAATGTCTTTTATAGGAGGAATATTTTAGAACAAATATCCTTCATACTAAAAAATATTTTATGTCCCTAAGAATTAGTCAAATATTTGTTATTTTTTCTAAGTACAGATTAAAAAATTCCATTAGAAGGGACCTAGGAGAGGCAAAATTTTATTTCATTTTAATTTTTTTTCTATTTCATTTACAAATTAGTTACAAATATGCACTCTTTGCAGGCATTTATCATCTATAACAGTGTGTGTGTGTGTGTGTGTGTGTGTGTGTGTGTGTGTGTTGTGTGTGTGTGTGTGTATTCACAACTATTATTTTAATTTAGTTAGTTTTTACAGAAATATAACTAAAGATAAAAATCTTTCCCTTTAATGAACTTCATATTTTATAAATTATTTTTCTTTATGCACAAAAATCACATATTGACATTGTGAGTGCAGATGGCTCAATATAGCAATGAATAAACAATAACTACCTTTCATGAATGCTTAAAACCTACTTTTCATTAGTACAGTACAGGGTTTTTTCCACTAGTTATGTACAGTCTGTTGGAAATCTCTCTGGTTATACTTCTTTAAGCTCTGTGTAGGTTGTCATGGCCTGACCAAATTTCTTAACTTGGTGTGCTATCTTAGACATCTCTGACTAATTTTTTCTTCGAATCAAAATTCATATATGGTTACATGATGGATAAACTGAAGTAAAGAGAAAATTCATATCTGAAAACTTAATTTGTCCTCTTTCTGTGAGATTAAAATATTTTCCAAATCAATGTTTTTCTCAAACATGAATGGATTATTTTTTAAATTCAGCATTGTGGAAGCAAGCAAAATGACAGAATTGCTTAATGAGCATACAAAATTAAAAGAACATGGGGACAATATTAAACTTGTTAGACATTTTGTTAACCTGTTAAGATGTATATCATTGAACTTAACGCATTTGGTTGTTTATTAGGTGTAGTAGTAGTAAAAATACTGACTAAAATCTAGAATGACATTATAATTTACACTCACTTTTAAAAATTTACTGATCTTCTTCTTAAATCTACAAAGATTTAAATCAGAAAGTGTAACATATAATTATGTGAGGTTCTAACAAATAGACAGTGGAGAGAACAATTGCCTGTCCATCAATAAAAGCTCCAATATTACTTGTTTCCGTTTGCATTATTTCCCAATATACAAAATGAATAATGCTTTTGAATTCTTATTTATTAGTGAAATATTAGCTATTACTAAGCCCCTATCATGATAATTTGTTATATTTCAATTTTCCCAAAAATAAACTCTCTGATCAAATTGCTCTATCAATTTCCTGTCAATGTGTTGGTGTTATGTTCTTTTTATGAGTCTGTAAATTATTTATTAGAAAACTATCTAAATAGTATTATATCATAAATGTCTTTTAAAAATAAACTTAGCACAGTATTGTGCTTTAAACTTTTTCATAGCATACACATTTTATGTGTTCACTTTAAATGATACATAGCCCTACCTGATATTTAATGATCAATTTATCAATTTCTTATTATAACACTTTTAGGATTGTCTTTTTACACGTGCATGTATTGCTAAAGCATTTATTTTTATGAGAAGATTTATGAAAAGTAATTATAAATAGTGATCATGATAGTTTCGCTTCTTCTGAGTCTTTTCCTGAAGTAGGAACACAAAAGTCAAATAGAGTAATAATCACTGTAGGAGGAAAAATCACTGTCCATTAGAGTTATTTCAACCCTGTGAGAACCAATAACAAAAACTGAATAGGCATCTGAGCTGAAACTTTGCATATCCCAATAGATGATGAGGAAACATTTCTTACACAATATATCATCTACCCACTGTCTTCTCTCTGAGCTCACTGTAGTGCTGGAGATCTCTGTTTCTATATAAACAGTGTGTCCAGATCTGCTGCCTCTTGCATGGTTGTTTGATATTGTCTGAGGATTTCTTGTAAGAAGTGGCAGGAATCAAGAGTAACTTAAGGCCACTTAGTAACAGATGATGCTTTTTGGGAGAGGAGACACAGTTGTGGTAACTACCTGGCAGACACAGGGATTCTAAAAGACCAGAAGCAAAAGTTGATTATTTATAGTTGCTTTGCTTTGAGGATTCAAATAACAAAGCTCCTAATTAGTCACATTGTACAATGTTCACAATCTCTGAAGATTTCTTATTGCTAACAGGAAAACAAATATTTTCATACCTCTCAGAAAGACCTTCATTTTCTCACAAAACCTCCTGAGAATTCTGATGAGCTTATTTTTTCATTAGAAGATCACAGTATTAAAATGTGAGTTTTAAAGATCTTCTGCGCTTCTTGTTAGACCTTAACATTTGTATCTCTTGCACATCATAAAATTTACAGAGAATTATACATTCTATATGAAATATTCCATGTCATTTCCATTTTCTCAATTAATATTTGCATCAAATAGAAACCTTATACATTTTGAAGTCTTTCCATTGTGGGATGTGGTAATGTACATTGGAGATTTATAACTTTTGCTTATATAAATGAACTCCAAATTCTATTTTCCAATTTAAGTTATCTTATAATGATTTTTTAATACTGCTGTTTATATACACATATTTACAATTTTATACTTTGAGCAAATAACTGTGGGACTCCTAACAGCTTGCACTTTGGGTGTTATGGCCATTCTATTATTTGGGAGCCATTGGTTGCATTCCCAACTTCCCTATTCTCTCACATGCCTTTCTATGTGATACATCTTATCTAGGACTCAGAAATCTCTCAACTTTATGCCAACTGAGTTTCTCACAGGCAGATGCACAATCTGGCAGATTCCTTCCAGAAGTTCTGGCAAGCAACTTTCTGACAAGCAAACACTTAAAATCTAGAGAGAGTTTATAACATGAATTTGGAAGTACAAAAGTGATGTCTAACTATTTTTTGACGCATTATTGGCTTATAGTTAACACACTGGGATCAGGAGGGTTGGTTTAGTCATTATAATTATTGTCATGTAAAAATGAGCAGCTGATTTTAGTTTCTATTCTTTAGAAATTTAGTTTTTACACTTCTCATGGAAATACTGGCAGTGGTGGGATATAGTTTTAATCACAGTGAGGGAAAATGGAGGACGATTCCTGGAGTTCACTGACCAGTTACTATGCACCAAAATTTCAAACTTGAGAGACCCTCATCTCAATACAGGTAGACAGAGTTCCTGATGATTATCTTCAGGGTTGTCTTCTAGTGTTTACATGCACATATGCACATATACATACACATGTACATGCATGTACCCACTTGTACATATGTAGACACATGTGTGCATTTATGCTTACACATTGCTTTCCACTAAGGAACACACTGAAGAGGTCCAACCTTAAAATGATATGAACAAAAGAAATGTGTTTTATGTGAAACTTCTAAATTTTTTCAATGTAGAAATCTCACTTCCACATTCTTTGTGTAGCATGATTCTGGAAGTAAACTTCTCCTTAGCACAAACACTTGTCATACTTCCATAATAACAGTATACTTACCTGAATTAGTACCATCATTCAGATAAAATTGGACTCTCAATTATTATTCTACACATCCTAACATGTTTCCCCAGACAATGAGAAGCAAGTATAAGTATACTTTTATCAATGAGGAACCTCTAGATAGCCTACCGTGCATACAAATTTCCCCAAAGCTTTCTAATTTCTGCTTGTCCAGAAAATGCTTATGTCTTGAAGAATATATTTTACTGAATTCAATTTTCACTATTCCTTGGGAATTTTTCCATCTACATTAGGAAAATTGGTCTGGAATTTTCTTTTGAGTATGTACCTTTGCTCAGATTTGCTACTAGACTAAAATTGACTTTGTTGGATGAAGTTGACATGATACCATGTACTCAAACAAGGGTCCTCATTCTCACCACAGGAAGTGCTCAAATTTATAAGTAGAGACATAAGATGGCTTTCATCTATCAGAAAGCATCATTAAGAACATGACAAAGCAGAAGCATGAAATTCAGGCAAGGAGGACAAGTCTGAGAAAGTAATACCCTTAGCCATATATAAAGCAAACATTAATGAATATTACAAATACTTACAAGACATAGCAAGAAGTTATAATCAGGAGATTTCACATAAGAATCCATGGAAGAGAGAGGTCAGACAAAAGAAAAATGCGTAGATAAATTATTTTGTGAAAACATAGCAGAAAATTCCTCACCCTAGAAAAAGAAGTTCACATCCAAATAAATAGAGCATTTAGAACCCCAAATAGATACTATCAGAGAACATCCTGATTGACACTACATAGTTAAATATACTAAATATACAAAATAAATAAATATTATAAAAGAAGAAATATGTGAATAGTTTCCTATCCTTAATAAGAAAATTCAAAACCAGGAAAACTTTCAATGATATATTTTAAGATGAAATGTAAAATAGTTGTCAACCATGTTGCTGTACCCAGCAAGGTTACTTTTCAAAATTAATGAAGAAATAACAGTTTTTAAGAACAAGTACAAATTAAGGTAATTTATGACAACTAAATCAGGCCACTTGAAATTTCTTAAAGGACCACTAATTGCTTAAAGAAACATCTAAAAGCACATGGGAATAATACACCCCATTAAAAGAACAGATGAACAAAAATCTGAGAAAGAATGAGTATGCTCAGCATAGTAAGCCAACAAAATCCTAAAACTAACATGGGAGAAAAAAAGAAATACTAATAATTTAGCTTAAAAAGTTATAGTAAATAACAAGGCCCTTTTAATAATTATCTCAAACAGAATGTTTGTTGTAAATGGCTTCAACTCAACAATAATGAGGAATAACTGGCTGGATTAAATAGCAAGAATCAATCACATATTGTCTTCAAGAAACACCTCCTAGCAAAGACACTAACAACTGCATGTCAAGAACTAGAAGTCAATGACATTCAGCTGTCAGATGCTGGTATGAAAGGGTAGAATATTGGCATTTTCCATGAAGACAGGGCTGAGGGGGTGTGGTCCCCAATCTTCAGCATACAATGCATTTGGTAAAATAGTCTCATACTTCTTACCCTGGGCACAGCCTCCAAGCAGTCTATCCAGCTCTTGGACTTGATACCTTATTAGAAGGGACAGCCATCATATGCCTTCTGGTATCATGTCTTGTGGAAGAGGGTGTGCATCTGCCCGATGCAGGGATTCACATAGACAAAATAGGTCAGAAGCAATTGGTAAGAGAGGACCCTGATCTCAGTATTGATAGGACATGGTGCCTGTTGCAGCATTTTCCCTCCCCTGGAAGAGGTAAATCTGCTGTTATGCTACTAGGCTGTTGGGTAGTTGAAATGACTGTGTGGTGAATACAGGTAGGGTGACCAGAAGCTAGTTTTTCATTGTTCCCATTGTGGAGCTTGACATTCTACCTGATTTGGACTACAACTTGAAGTGCTGTCAGTATGTAACAGAAGATACTGACTGCTCTCTATAAGTCTCTGACTGACTACCCCATCAATCAGAAAAGTTCCTTGCTAAAACCCAACATGGTCATTCCTGACAATTCTCAAACCTAGAATTTTTTTACTGAAGAGATTTCCATGAGACTTATCATAGTACTTTGTCACACACACAAAGTACCCCCCTGCCTAGCCTGAGGCACTTTCCTTTATGGAAAGAGGCATTCATTAACCTCAATACTAACAAATGCCCTACTAAAGCCATAGATATATTCCAATGGCTGTGTTGTAGATATTTTACTCCTGTATGCTGTTTTGTGAAAGGGCTTTGATGCTTTGTAGCTGTGAAGCCAGATGGCTTGCAGTGGTGCAGGCCTTGCTTCCTACCCATTCACACCCTTGTGCCAGCCCTGATAAGATCTCCACAAGATAGAACTAACTGCTTACAGTTGAAGGTGACCAATGACATGAAAGAACTGCAGGCTGATGATCAGAGAAGACTCTGCTCACCCTCAGCTGAGTATGCTAAGATACTATTGTGTTGTAATGAAGGCCTGGATGTCGAGAGGGGGCTAGGAAAAAGGTTTAAAGGGGCTAAGGAGAAGAGGTTGGTGGAGGTTGGTGGAGAGAGGAGTGAGCTCTCTGCCTAGCTGCCCGGGTATAAGATTCTCTGAGATTGGACATGGTTTGTGATTAATAAAGAGCATTGGAAAATTCAACTCTGGACTCTTATTAAGTGACCGAACTATAATTAACATGGCTGAACCTCTAAGACTTCTGCCCTAAAGGACTGGAGCAGGAAGGAGAGCCTGAAGACTGTTCAAGAGGCTTAAGTATGTAAAGTGATCCTTGGCCAATGGCCATGCTTGACAAGGAAAGTGCACTACAAATGGTCAAGCCAAACTGCAGCAAGTGAATCCTTCTCCATCTCTAACCATGTCTACTAAGCATAGGTACTCTAAGGTTGCTTCATTAACACTCCTATGCCTATGCACTTCTTCTTGAAGATGAGGTCATCAGGCTCTTTCCAATCACTCTTACTACCCTCCTAACTGGTGATAGTGTTGTTTATGAATGTAACTTTTGCAATGACTTCCAGCCCACTGCAGGTAAAAAAAATGTTTAAGGTGGGAAAGGGCGATAGAAATTGACATGCCAAGCAAATGGAAGATGTTAATGGACAACATACCTATTCTTATATTTAATCAAGGAAGCTAAATTAAAATTAGTCAAAAGAGATAAAAAGGAAAACAATACATTAATGATTAAGTAAAATAAGGGGAGAAGCCTATAAGTGATACTAGCAAGAAATATTATATATTAGGTAGAAATTAAGGAAACAGAGACTAAAGGAGCTAAACTAAGAATCAATCAAACGAACAATTGATTGTAAATAAAAAGAAAGACTATCCAAATCAATAAAATTATAGATGAAACAGAGATATTGTGATGTACAATATCCACAAGATTATTAATTAATACTTGGAAATACTTGGAAAACTTTTACATCACCAAAATTGGAAAATCTAGAAAAATGGAAAAATTTATAAACATGTATGACTTAGTAAATTAAAGCCAGAGGATACAAGTAATTTAGACACTTAACAAGGAATGAGATTGAATAGATAATAAACATCACTGTGAAGTAAAGACTAAGGTTAGGTAAGCTGCCTGTTGAATTTTATCATACATTTAAAGAAGATCTAATACCAACATTTCTAGAAATGTTCCATATACCTAAAAGGAAGAAATGCTACCTAAATCATTCTGCAAAGACTAGATAATCCTGATGCTAAACTCAATCAAAGACACAACAAAAACCACTGAAAAATTTTCCCTGTAAACATAAATGAATGAATTCTCAAGTAAATACTTTCAAACTGAGTTTATGAACACATTGTTTCACATTGCAACCAGATGTGTTTTATACAAGATTTATGCAAGATTTAATCAAAATCTACAAATCACCAATCAATAAATGGAATAATGATTGAAATAGACATTTCTCCTAAGAAGAATCTCAACTGACCCGAAAGTAATTTTAAAGGTGTTCAACATCTCTATACCTCATAAATAGACAAATGCATCTAAATAAAAACCTGCTGACAATCTAGACAAGTGAGGTGTCAAGGTGTGGATTCAACTAAGAAATTCATTCTTAAGTAAACTAGAAAGCAATTCAGATGAGAGACAGCACCAACTTTGGAACTCTATATGCTCACATACATGTCTACAGTGCACACATAAAAACATATTTACACATACATACATTAATGTATACTACTTACATATACACACAAGAAAAATATGAAAATACTTGTAAAATTTGATGGAAGCAGTAATCAGAGAGTAATGGAATGGACTGAAAGTCATGAAGTTACGAATATGTGACAAAAACGATATAGTTTTCAGCTCTAAGAGGTTGATATAACAATGCAAGCTACTTATCTGATGGTATAAAAAATATTAAATTGAGGCTCTACAGCCTCAGCAAGAATCTTCTCCTGTTCCTCAGGCTGGAGATGAAAGGATACAGCATGATGGGTAACCATGGTGTCCAATGGTAAGCCCAGTGAACAGGTTTCAGGAGAATTTGATCCCATTGAAACAAGGTAAACTATGGCTGTTTCATAAAACAAGCAAACAGTTGACAGATGAGAGCCACAAGTAGAGAAGTCTTTAAACTTGGCACTTAAGGATGTGAATATCAGAATTGCACAAACATGTTTATAGTAGAGGAAAAGAGTCCCTGAGTTGTGAACTAAGCAAAAAATGACAACAAGAAAATATGAAACTAGTTTTTTGGTATACACTTCGTAACTAGCAAGATTAAAAAGACAAGAAGAATAACAGAAAAGATATAAATGCCTACATTCTAAAGTAAGTAAGTTGTAGCACAACTAAATTTTGTATTTGAGAGTCTAAAATGAAAAATACAAAAGCCACCTAAATTAAATACCTATAGAAACAAGGGATCTTCCTATCTCTGTATGGGAGTTGGTGACTGATGGTGACAATCTGAACATCAGCAAGCTGCTTAGCTATTTTAATATCTAAGAAAATAGACTTCAAACCAAAACTAATCAGAAGAAATTGGGAAGGTCACTACATACTCATCTAAGAAAAGAAAATACAAAGACAGCATTTCAGTACTTAACATGATTGTTCCAAACACATAAACACCCAAGTTCATAAAAAAAAGAAGGAAAAAAAGAGAGAAATAAAGAAAGAAATTAAAGCTTAAATCACATATTCTCCCTCACACACTAATTGTTGGAGACTTTAATACCTAACTCTCAACTTATAAGGATATCAAATAAAAAATAAGCACAAATATTGGAGCTAAGTGACATTATAAAACAAATACAGCGAATAGGTATCTACAGAAGTTTTTACCCAATCAAAAAATAATGTATCTTTGTCTAAGCACCTCATAGAATGTATTTCAAATTAACCAGACACTCAAACGCAAATCAAGTCTCAAATATACAAAAAATTTTAAATAACTCCTTGTATCTTATCTGTTCACCACAGATTAAAGCTGGATATCAGCAACAACAGAAACATCAGAAAGTCTAAAATCTCATAGAAGCTGAAGAGCTCAGTATTCAATGAAATACGGGTCAAGATAGAAATTAAGACAGAAATTAAATACTTCCTGAATACACACAGGACCAAACTTATCAAGCCCAATCAAAGCAGTTCTAAAAGGCAAGTTTATAGCACTAAATACCTAAATAAAATACTTAGAGATCTCAAACTAGTAACTTAGCAACACACTTGAAGGATCTTTAAAAAAAGAAATGACACCTAAAAAGAATAGACAACAAGAAACAATCAAACTTACACCTGAAATTAAGAAAAAGAAACAACAAAACACAAAGAATGAATGAAACAAGAGTTGATCCTTTGAAAATATAAAAAAGATTGACCCACAGCACAATTACGTAAAAGTTGGAGAGAGAAGATGCAAGTTGGTAAAATTATACAATAAAAAGAGGACATAACAATATAAATTGAAAAAAACCCACAGATGTAGTGACATATTTTAAAGTGTTATGGCCTACCAAATTGGTAAATCTCAACAACATGGATAATTTTCATCATAGATACATATTCTCTACATTCATACCACTTAAAAAAGTTAAATCAAGAAGAGGTAAACTACTTAAACAGACTCAAACCACATAAAGACTCAACAACAGCAAAAGGGAATTGCAGACCAATTTCCATTATGCATATAGATGCAAAACTTCTCAATAAAATATTTGCAAACAGAATCCAAAATCACATAAAAGACTGTAATCCATCATGACCAAGTATGCTTCATCCAGAGATGTAGGAGTTGTTAAACATATGTAAATCTTCAAGTGTATTCCACCATACACACAAACTGAAACACAAGAACCACATGATCATTTTATTAGATGTAGAAAATTCCTTTAAAAAAAATCCAACATCTCTTCATGATAAAAGTTCTGAATAGCCTCTCATTGCTACATCTCAGTGCCAACTCTGGCAGACATTCCCTGTTCAAGTACAGACCATGCCAGCAAGACAAATCTCATGGCAGCAAAATCAAAATAATAAAACACACGCCACCGCCACCACATCAACAACATGAGAAGCACTGACAATTATTTGTCATGGACATCTCTCAACATCAATAAAATCAACTGCCCAATTAAAATACTACAGAGACTTACAGAATGGCTTTGACACATGATCCATCCTGCTGCATACAAGAAACTCATCTCAATATCAAAGATAGGCATTACCTCAGGGTAGAGGGTTGAAAAAGTTATTCAAGGAAAATGGACTTCAGAAGCAAGCTGGCTTGACATTCAATATCTAACAAAGTAGTCATTATAGTATCAAAAAATAGACTTCAAAATTAGTCAAACGAGACAAGAAAAGAAACTTCATTCTTATCAAAGGAAAATTCTACCATGACGATATCTCAATGTGTAATATAGACGCATCAAACACAAAGATACTCTAGGTTGTAAAAGAAACACCACTAAGCCTTATAACACATTTGGACCCATAAAGATTGAAATTGGGAGACTTCAGCATATCACTCTCACCAATGGACATGCATCTACACAAAATGAACAGATAAATACTGGAGCTAACAGATGTAATGAACCAAATTGACCCAAAAGACAGAGCATTTTACTCAAACACAAAAGAATATATTTTATCATCAGCACCTCATAGAAGTCTCTCCAAAATTGTCCTCATATTCTGTCAAAAATCAGTCTTACAGATACAAGAAAAATGAAATAATGATTTGTATCCCATCAGATGATCAAGGATTAATACTAGTACACACACACACACACACACACACACACACACACACACACACACACACAGGCTGGTCTACAGACTGAGTTCCATAACAACCAGAGTGACAACAGAGAAACCCTGACTGGGAAAAAAAGACAAACAAACAAGCAAACAAGTAAACAAACCCTCCAAAACAAAACAGGCTTTCAACAACAACAGAAACAACAGAAATCCCACAAACTCATACAAACTGAAGAATTCTCTACTGAATAAAAACTAGGTCATGAAGGAAATACAGAAAGAAATTACTGACTTTCTACACTTCAATGAAAATGAATACATCACACACCCAAACTAATGGGATCCAATTAAAGAGGTGCTAAGAGGAAAGTTCATAGCTCTAAGTGCCTACATAAAAATATAGGAGACATTTTGTACTAGCAACTTAACAGCACACCTGATAGCTCTAGAACAACAAAAAGCCATCACCCCCCAAGACAGTAGGAAATATTAAATCTCAGTGATGAAATTATAAAATAGAAACAAAGAGAATAGAAAGAATCGATGAAACACAGTTAGTTCTTTGAGAAAATCAACAAGATAGACAAACCCCATCAAAACTAACTAAAAGATAAAGACCTTCTAAATTCAAAAAAAAATCAGAAACAAAAGGAGAGGCACATAACAATAAATATCTTGTGTGGGCCCTTCCTCCTCAGCCCCTTATTGAGGGATAACCAAGCCTTTGCCTACCAGCATAGAGGAGGAGAGTACAGGCAGTTGCTGTGTCCTGGGATAGGAGGTCTTTAGCCCACAGGAAACTGACTTCCTTGGAGAGAGTGTTGGTAGGTACCATAATATCCCGGCAATGGATGTTGTCTGCCTGGCAGAGTTCCAGTCTACCTATTAGCCAGAGAATTGTGGCTCACAAGCTATGCTGCCCTTTTCTCCCCTTTACTGCAACACAGCAAAAAGTCTCCCAACAATAATAATCTCTGAATGGCCTAATAGTAAAAACTCAAATTAATCCCTGAGCTGGCTATTGTTAACTGGTAAACTGGATACTGCCATTTCAGCTCAAAAGTAATTGTAACAAACTAGCTGACCTTCAAGGCCTGGCATGTGTGAGAACTGCTCATACTTACTGCAGACACATCATAAAAATTATTCCTAGTGTAAATGCTGATCTTCCCAGGAAGAGATAAAATCTTCAATAGATAGAAGCTAAAAGAGCCTAGATAGAGAGTTAGCACACCTGGAAAAAAATAGATAGCTCATCATTAAGAGTGTTTGCCCCTTTGTTAATGTAGAAAATAGTAAGCCTGCACAGACTTAGAAGTAAACATTCCCAGGACTTAGAAAGGGAAAATAGCCTTCCAAATCAGTAATAGCTAACAGTTAAGAACCAAAAATTCATGGCTGTGACCTGGATGAGTAGATACACACAATGAAGCTTAAAAAGCTAAAACTCTTCCCTGGTACCTCCATGCCATATTGTCCTGTCTGATGGAGGTAAGTGGAAATATAATTCAGTCAGTGTGACATTCAGCTATCTGTTAATTAACTGCTGAGTCAAATGGTCTCTGATTGTAAATGCAATACTTAAAGCTTGCAGCTGCAAATGAAGTAGGCTCCTCACTCTACTGGTTCCCTTTGAAGTCACCTGCAAACTGTTAGATTAACAAACCTTCATTTGCTACTTAAGTTACAGAAATGTGTGTGTCAGGGCAACCTTTTTGATTTCCCCCTGGGATTTACATGGGCAGTTTTTCTTTCTATTAAAAGCATTCCTTCATGTCTGTCACCCCCTTTCCCTCTGAAAAAGCATGTCTATGTGTCTCATTTTTCTACACAGTTCACGTCTTTTTGTGGAGTGTTCATGGAACCCTTCCTGAGAGGAGGCTGGTACACCTGGCACAGGGTCAGTGTTCACAGCTCAGTTGATTGAAGCAATTAGAATCACATTTATGAGGTAGAGGGAAGGGTCATTGGTTAAGGCAGTGATAGAAGGGTAGCTCCATTTGCACAGGGTTGGGGTGTGCTCACAACCAGACTTGGGTGGTCCTATTGTGATTGGTTTGGTCATAGTCCTGAGGAAGCCTCCTTTGCATAGGGAGATGTTTCATAGAGGCTAAAGAAAGAGATTTTTATAAGAGAGGGGAAGTTCAGCCTAAGGCCCTCCAGCCACAGTGGTCAGATAAACATTCACCAGGCGTTATACCTTTGAGAGGCAAGATCTTATCAGTGACTGATGACCTAAAGCATGTCAGCACCTGAGGGAACTTTGACAACTGTTACAGTAAAAAAGGGGGGAAGCAGCCCAATGCCTTCCTTCTGCCCTCAGGGTAGGAATTCTAGGGTTCAAAGCATACTTCAAACCTCTTTTAGCTCTAGGCTAGCCCTACAATCAAGGAAATTCAAAGAATCATAGGGACATACTTAAATAAAAACTCTATTCCATTTTATGTGTGAGGGACTAGCTCACTGAATCAGTGTTACACTCAAATATGTGGTCCTGGGTTATGTGAAAAAAGAAGCTGAGCCATCCCAAGGGAGAAAGCAATCATGCCACAATTTCCAATGATCTTTATTTAGATCCTGCTCCTGACACAAGTTTGGTTTTACCATTGGTTCCCATTTATTATATTTCTTTAGACATAGACATGTTCTAACTAAGACTGATGTATTAATATAAGAAATGGGAATTGTAATTGTCATAGCAGAAATTAAGGAATTCTAAAGAGACACGTTGTATCAGAAATGTATCATGCATAGTCCCAATTTTTATTTTCGAACAACTATATTATGATTGGGGTCAGATTGGAAATTAAACACTTACTAGACCAGCACTAGGACCTGTTAATGATGAAAAAATAGTAAAAATATAGACCATGCCTTGGACCTAAATGTAAGAACAGGTATTTCTACATTGTATCAGCTAAAAATGTAGAAATAACAAATTGGAAGACAAAAGCTTATGTTCATTTTGCAATGATAGAAAATAATATCACTTATGACTTGAGAATTGGCTAATGAATAAAGAAACTATGAATGTGTTAACATAATCGACACAAAACTGGGTTTCTGTGACTAAATGGGTATCACCTGTAAATCTTTTTATTACATTAGAGGAATAACAAGAGAAAAATATCTAAAGAGAAACCAGAGAGGCATATAAGCACTTATATTCTGTGTCTCCTATTTGTAATTTTATTGCCTTTGTTTACTTTGATCTATTTTCTTCTATCTATATGCAATAAGAGTGAGAAGTGTTATTGAACTTAGACTTTTCTGATGAAAATCCTCCACAAGGCCCACTTGATGTCCCTGTTTCTCAGGCTATAGATGAAAGGGTTCAGCATGGGGGTAACTGTGGTGTACATCACTGAGGCCACTGCACTTGTCCTGTAGGAGTGTGAGGCAGCTGAACTAATGTATGCTCCAAGGCCTGTCCCATAAAATAAACAAACAACTGACAGGTGAGTTCCACAGGTGGAGAAGGCTTTGGATTTGCCACCTTTTGATGAAATACTCAGAATGGAAGAAATTATTCTTTTGTAAGAATAAAGGATCCCTGAAACTGGAACACCACCAAAAATTATACCAATGATATAAATGAATATTTCATTGTTGGAACTGCTTGAATCAGAAAAACTGATAAGTTGAGAAGGGTCACAAAAGAAATGGGGGATTTCCACAACTCTGCAGAAAGTAAGTTGTGATACAACCCAGAAGTGCAACTGAGAGTCCAGAAGACTGATGGAGAATGATACCAGGGACATGAAGACACAGAGGCGGGGGTGCATGATGACTGTGTAGTGGAGAGGGTGACAGATGGCCACCAAACGGTCATAGGCCATCACAGCCAGGAGTAGACTGTCCAAACATACAAAAAGGACAAAAAAGGACACTTGTGTTAGGCAGCCTGCATAGGCGATGGACCATCTGTGCATCTGGATGTTTGCCAGCATATTGGGGGTTGTGGTGCTGCAGAAGCCAATGTCTGTCATGGCCAGGTTGCAGAGGAAGAAGTACATGGGTGTGTGGAGGTGAGGGTCAGAGGTGACAGCCAGGATGATAAGCAGGTTTCCCAGCACTGTGACCAGGTACATGGACAGGAACAGTCCAAAGAGGACAGGATTCATTTCAGAATCCTGTGAAAGACCAAGAAGGATGAATTCCCAGGCACATGTTTCATTTTCTTCTTTCATGAAGAAGGAATACCTAGTAAAAATAACACCATTTAAACAAACCTAACAAATATAGTGTCAACCTTTTACAATCTTAAAATATCAATATTCAATAATTTTAAGTCGAAGACAAAGCATTCCAGTGACTTTGGTAATGCTTCTCAGCTGTGAACTCATCTTCAGTGGTGTTTCCTGGGACTCCAGAACTTTAGAGAATAAAGAACATTTAAGATAACTGAATATATGACTACCTCAAATGTCAGCTGCTTAGCTTTTCTTCAGGTTTGGATTTGAAACCAGGATCTTTCATGTGATTTACAAATATTGTTCTGGCAAATTAAATTCTTAAACTACCCAATGTCTTTTATAGGAGGAATATTTTAGAACAAATATCTTTCATACTAAAAAATATTTTATGTTCCTAAGAATTAGTCAAGTATGTATTTTTTTATTTTTCCTAAATACAGCTTAAAACATTCTATTAGGCAGAGCCCTAGTAGAAACAAAGTTGAATTAGCTTTAAATTTTTTCCTATATCATATACCAATTATTTATAAGTATATGTTCTATGCAGGCATTATCCTCTACAACAGTGTATGTATACATATGTTTATATACTCACATCTATTATTGTAATTTAGCTAGTTTTTTCTGAGATACAACTAAATATAATTAATTTTTTCCCTTAATGAGCTTTGTGTTTTTAAAATTATTTTTTCTTAATGCACAAAAATCACATGCTGACAATATGAGTGCAGGTGGTTCATTGAAGCAATGAATAAACAGTAATTACCTTTCATGAATGCTTGAAAACTACTTTTCATTAGTACATACAGGGATTTTTTTCCATTAGTCATGCACAGTCTGATGGAAATCTCTCATGTGGAATTTCTTTAGGCTCTGTGTATGTTGTCATGGTCTGACCAAATTTCTTAACTTGGTGTGTAATCTTAGACATCCCTGACTAATGTTTTCATCAAAATCAGCATATTTATATGGTATATAAACTGAAATAAAGAGAAAATTCATATCTTAAACGTTTATTTATCCTTTTTGTGAGATTAAAGAACTTTTCAAATCAATGTTTTTTCAGTGATGAATGGATTAACTCTTAAATTCATCTTTATGAAAGCGAGTAAAATGACATTATTGCTTTATGAGCATAAAAAAGTATAAGAACTTGGAATAATATCAAACTTCCTGGATATTTTTTAAATTTATTAAATATGTATACAACTCAACTTAACATATTTGGTTGTTTATGAGATGTAGTACTAGTTTAATACTGACTGGATTCTAGATTAACATTAAATTTACATTCAATTTTTAAGATTTACTGATGTTCTTCCTGAAATCTACAAAGAATTAAATCAGAAAATGTAACATATAATTATGTGAAGTTCTAACAAATAGACAGTGAAGAGAACTATTGCCTGCCCTTCAGTAAATGCTCCAAGAGTATTACTGTTTCCATTTACATTATTGTACAATACACATAATAAATAACACCTTTGAATTCCTATTTATTAGTGATATACTAGTTATTACTAAGCCCCTAGCATAATAGTTAGCTATATTTCAGTTTTCACAAATATAAAACATGTGACAAAATTGGTCAATCTATTTCCTATAGATGTATTGATGTTATGATTCTTTTATGAGTCTGTAAATTATTTACTAGGAAACTGTCTATATGGTATTATATTATAAATGTCTTTAAAAAATAAACAGCTCAGTGTTGTGCTTCAAACATTTTCATAGCATGCAAATCTTACTTGCCCACTTAACATGATATATAGTCCTACCTGAAATATAATGCCCACTTTATCAATTTCTCATTATAATACTTCTAGGATAGTCTTTATGCATATTGATATATCTCTCTAGCAATTATTTTTATGAGAAAATTTATGAAAAGCAATTATAAATTGTTACTATGTTAGTTTCTCTTCTTCTGATTTTTTTCCTTTACTGGGAAAAGCAAAAGTCAAAAAGAATCAAAATTATTGTAGGAGGAAAACAAAACTGTCCATTAGAGTCATTTCATCTGTGTCAGAATCAATAACAAAACTTTAAAGGCATCTGAGCTGAAACTTTGCTTATCCCAATAAGTGATGAGGAAATATATCTCCCACAGTGCATCCTTTACCTACTGTCCTCTCTCTTAACTCACTGGAATGCTGGAGAACTCTTTGTCATATAAACAATGTGTCCAGATCTGCTGCCTCTTGCATGGTTGTTTGAGAAGGTCTGAAGATTTCTTAGAAGAAGTGACAGGAGTCAGGAGTGACATAAGGCCACTTTGTAACAGACAATGCTTTTGGAGAAAGGAGACACAGATGTGGAAACTATCTGATAGACACAGGGATTTAAAAGACCAGAAGCAAAAGCTGATTATTTATGGTTGGTTTGTTTGGAGGATTCAAATAACAAAGCTCCTAATTAGTCATATTGTGCAATGTTGTCACCATCTCTGAAGATTTCATATTGTTGAAGAAAAAATAATATTTTTATACCTCTCAGAAAGACCTTCATTTTCCCACAAAACCTCCTGAGAATTCTGATGTTCTTATTTTTCATTACAATATCACAGCATAAAAGTGTGAGTTTTTAACATCTTCCATGCTTCTTGTTAGACCTTAATATTTGTATCTCTTGCACAACATATAATTCACAGAGAATTATAAATTCTATAGGAAATATTTAATGTCATTTCCATTTTCTCAATTAATATTTGCATCAAATAGAAACTTTATACATTTTGAAATCATTCACTTGTGGGATGTGGTAATGTACATTGGGGATTTATAACATTTGTATATATAAATGAACTCTAAATTCTATTTTTCATTTTCAGTTATCTTATAATGATTTTTTAATACTACTGTTTTTGTACACATATTTATAACTTTACAATTTGACCAAATAATTCTGGGACTCCTAGTGGCTTGTACTTTGGGTGCATTCTATTAGTTGGGAGCCATTGGTTGCATTCCCATCTTCCATGCTCACTCTCATGCCTTTCTATGAGATACATCTTTTCTAGGACTCAGCTATCTGTCAGATTCCTTCCAGAAGTTCTGGAAAACAAGTATCTGACAAACAAACACTTACAATGAATTTTGAAGTATAAATGTGTTGTGATACAATTCTTTACATATTATTGGCTTACAGTTAACATACTGGGATCCAGAGGATTAGATTAGTCATTATAATTATTGTCATATAAAAATAAGTAGCTGATTTTATTTTCTACACTTCTCACAGAAATACTGGCAGTAGTGGGATATAGTTTTAATCACAATGAGGAAAAATGGAGGAGGATCATTCTTGAGTTCACTGACCGTTTGCTCTGCTCCCAAATTTCAAACTTGAGAGGCCCTCATCTCAATACAGGTAGACAGAGTTCCTGATGATGATCTCCAGGATTGTCTTCTAGTGTCTACATGCACATATACACATATATGTACATGTGTGAATCCACTTGTGCATATGTAGACACATGTGTGCATTTATGCTTACACACTGCTTTCCACAAAAGAACACACTGAAGAAGCCTAGACCTTAAAATGATATGAACACCAGAAATGTGGTTTATGTGGAAACTTCTAAATATTTCAATATTGAAATCTCACTTCAAAGTTATTAGTATAGCATGATCCTGGAAGTATAATCATTCTCTTCAGAATAATCAAACACTTGTCATATCACTGCAATATCAGTATAATTACCTGTATAAGTACCATAATTCAGATAAAATTTGACTCTCAGTTTAATATTCTGCAGATCCTACCATGTTGTCCCAGCCAATGTGGCCATAGGAAGCAGGTATAAGTATTCTTTTATCAGTGAAGTAATTCTAGATATCCCACCATGCATACAAATTTCCCAACTGCTTTCTAATTTCTGCTCATCCAGAAAATGCTTATGCTTCTGAAGGATATATTTTATTGAATTCAATTTTCAACTATTACCCTGAGATTTTTTCCATCTATGTTAGGAAATTGGGTCTGTACTTTTCTTTTGAGGATGTACCTTTGCTCAGATTTGCTACTAGTCTAAAAATGGTTATGTTGAATGAGGCTGGCATGATACCTTGTACTGAAACAAAAGTCCTCATTCTTACCACAGGGAGTGCTCAAACTTATAAGTAGAGCTATAAGATGGCTTTCTGCCATCAGAAAGCACCATTGAGAAAATGACAAAGCAGAAGCATGAAATTCAGGCAAGTAGGACAAATCTGAGAGAATAATTTCCTCAGATAAATATAATGCAAAAATTAATAATAATTACAAATACTTACATGAGTACTATGTTATAATCAAGAGATCAAACATAAGAATCTATAATATTTATAAAGGATAGGTTAGATTAAATAAAAATACATAGATAAATTATTTTGAGAAAACATAGCAGAATATCCCTCAACCCTAGACAAAGAAGTTCACATCCAAATAAATAGAGAATTTAGAACTCCAAAAAGACACTACCAGAGAACATCCTGATTGACACTCATAGATAAAGATGCTAAAGATACAAAATAAAGAATATTACAAAAGAAGGAATATCTAAGTAGTTTTGTATCTCTCATTAGCAACTATAAAACCAGGAAAACATTCAAACATATATTTCACTATGAAAAGTAAAATAGTTGTCAACCATGTTGCTGTACCCAGCAAAGTTACTATTCAAAATCAATAAAGAAATTGCAGTATTTACAGACAAGTATAAATTAAGGTAATTCATCACAACTAAGTCAGGCCGCTTGCAATTTCTCAAAGGAATACTAAATTGAGTAAAAGTCTCATCCACAAGCACATGGGAAATAATACACCCTATTAAAGGAACAGATGAACAAAAGTCTTAGAAAGATTCTGTTTGTGTAGCATAGTAAGCCAGCAAAATCCTAAAGCTAGCATGGGAGAAAAAATAAGAAATACAAATAATTAGCTAAACAAAATTACAGGAAATAACGAGGCCTTTTTAATAATAATATTAACCACAATGCTTGTTGTAAATGGCCTCAACAATAAAAAAATCCCACGAACAGGCTGATTCAACAACAAGAATCAATGACCTATTGTATTCAAGAAACACCTCGTTAACACCAGAATGTCAAGAATTACAAATCTCTGACATTCTGTTGGCAGATGCTGGTATGAAAGGGCAGAATGTTGGCATTTTCCAAGAAGGTAAGGTCTGAGAGGATGTGGAACCCAATCTTCAGCATACAATGCCACTTGGTAGAGTAGTCTCCATCCTTCTTATGCTGGACACAGCAGCCAGACAGTCCACCCAGTTCTTGAACTTGATAATTTGTTAGAAGGGACAGACATCATCTGCCTTCTGGTATAGTATCTTGTGGAAGAGGATCACGTTCTGCATGATGTAGGGATTCACACAGTCATAATAGGTAAGAAGCAATTGGTAACAGATGATCCTGATTGTGGTGCCCATAGGACATGGTGCCAGTTGCAGCATGTTCTTTCACCTGGAAGGGGTAGGTCTGCTGTTATGCTAGTATGCTGCTAGGTAGTCGAGAGGACTGTGTAGTGAATGTGCTAGAGTGACCAGAAGCTGCTTTTTCATTGTTCCCATTGTGGAGCCCAACATTCTACCTGATTGGGACCAGGACTTGAAATGCTGTCGGTATATAACAGAAGATGCTGGTTGCTCTCTACAAGGCTTTGACTGACCACCACATCAACCAGAAAAGTTCCTTGCTAAAACCCAACATGGTCATTCCTGGCAATTCTCACAGCCAGAAATTTTTCAGTGAAGAGATTTCCATGAGACCTATCAGAATACTTTGTCACACACACAAAATGTCCCCCTGTCTACTCTGTGGCACTTTGCATTGAGGAGGGCAGAAGGTGAAAGCAGCATTCATCAACTGCAATACCAAGAAGTGCTCTACTAAAGCTATATATATACCAATGGCTGAGCCTCTAAGGCTTCTTCCCTAAAAGACTGGAGCAGCAAGGAGAGCCTGAAGACTGCTCAAGAGGCTTATGTATGGAAAGTGATCTTTGGCCAACAGCCATGCTTGACAAGGAAAGTGCATTCCAAATGGTCAATCCAGATAGCAGCAAGTGAATCCTTCTTCATCTCTACCAATGTCTACTAAGCATAGGTGCTCTAAGGCTGCCTCTTTAACACTCCTATGCACTTCTTCTTGAATATGAAGTCTTCAGGATCCTTCCAATCACTTTTACTACCCTCCTTACTGGTGATAGTGTCGTCTATGAATGCAGCTTTTGCAATGACATCTAGCCCACTACAAATAAACAACTATTTAAGAGGGGAAAAGAGATAGAAATCTACATACCAAGCAAATGGTAGCTGTTAATGGACAACGTACCTATTCTTATGTTTAATCAAGGAAACTAAATTGAAATTAGCCAAAAGAGATAAAAAGGAAAACAACACATCAATGATTACAATGATTAAGTAAAATAAGGGGAGAAGCCTATAAGTGATATTTAGCAAGAAATATTAAAGATTAGGTAGAAATTAATGAAACAGAGACAAAAGGAGCAAACCAAAGAGTCGAACAAACAACAATTGATTGTAAATAAAAAGAAAGACTATCCAAATCAATAAAATTATAGATGACACAGAGATCTTGTAATGAGTTCTAACAATATCCAAAAGATCATTAAGTAATACTTGGAAATACTTGGAAAACTTTTATAACCCCCAAATTGGACAATCCAGAAAAATGGAAAAGTTTATAGACATGTATGACTTAGTAAATTAAAGCCAGAGGATTCAGGTAGTTTAGACACTTAACAAGGAATGAGATTGAATAGATAATAAACATCACAGTGAAGTAAAGACTAAGCTTAGGTAAGCTGCCTGTTGAATTTTATCATACATTTAAAGAAGATCTAATACCAACATTTCTAGAAATGTTCCATAAACCTAAAAGGGAAGAAATGCTACCTAAATCATTCTGCAAAGACTAGATTATCCCGATGCTAAACTCAAAGACACAACAAAAACCACTGAAAAATTTTCCCTGTAAACATAAATGAATGAATTCTGAAGTAAATACTTTCAAGATGAGTTTAAGAACACAGTTTCACCTTACATTCAAATGTGTTTTATACAAGATTTATGCAAGATTTAATCAAAATCTACAAATCACCAATCAATAAATGGAATAATGATTGAAACAGACATTTCTCCTAAGAAGAATCTCAACTGATCAGAAAGTATTTTTAAAGATGTTCAACATCTCTAGATCTCATAAATAGACAAATGCATCTAAATAAAAATCTCTGGAAACGAGATGCAGTCATCAGCATTTTTAAGCTCCTTAGGTGTTTCCAATGAATGAAAACCTTGAGGACAGGTTATGTGGTCTTTGGATATTATCGGCCTAAATAAACATCATAGGTGTGTATCTTAAAAGAATGTATAAATTAATGTGTCAGAGTTGCAAGCACATAAAATAGTTTAGAATTTCACCTGAATACAGGGTTTTGTACAGAAATTATGGACATTCTTAGGTATACTGAGGAATTCAGAATGTTTATGATGTGAAAGAACTGAGTCGGTAAAGCACAAGTGAATTATGTATTTGAGAGTCTAAAATGATAAATATAGAAGCCACCAAAATTAAATATCTACACAGACAAGCGATCATGATAACTCTGTAATTCGAGGAGAGAGGGTTGGTGACTGATGGTGACAAACTGAACATCAGCAAGCTGGCAAAGCTATTTTAATATCTAAGAAAATCAAAACCTAATCAGAAGAAATAGGGAAGGTTACCAAATACTCATCTAATAAAAAGTGTACAAAGATGGCATTTCAGTGCTTAACGTTACTGCCTCAAACACATGTGCACCCAAGTTTGCAGAAAGAAAGAAAGAAAGAAAGAAAGAAAGAAAGAAAGAAAGAAAGAAAGAAAGAAAGAAAGAAAGAGAGAGAAATTAAAGCTTAAATCACATATTCTCCCTCACACACTAATTGTTGGAGAATTTAATACCACACTCTCAACTACAGGCAGGACATCAAATAATAAGTAAGCACAAATATTGGAGATAAGAGACATTATAAAACAAATAGAGCAAACAGATATCTCCAGAACTTTTCACCAAACTACAAAATAATGTATCTTCTTCTTCTCATTTCATAGAATGTATTTCAAATTGACCACACACTCAAATTCAAAACAAGTCTCAAATACAAAAAAAGTTTAAGTAACACCTTGTATCCTATCTGTTTCCCATAGATTAAAGGTAGATATCAGCAACAACAGAAACACCAGAAAGCCTAAAACTCACAGAAGCTGAAAAGCTCACTATTCAATGAAATATGGTCAAGATAGAAATTTAGAAAGAAATTAAATACTTCCTGAATACACTCATGACCAAACTTATCAAGCCCAATGAAGGCAGTTCTAAAAGGCAAGGTCATAGCACTAAATACCTAAATAAAATAGTTTCAGAGATCTCAAACTAGTAACTTAACAGTGAGAAGCCCAAGATGGGTCTTCTTTATCAGGTGAGACCCCAAGAGAGACACTGAGACATGAATCCTTGCAAGAGCATGAGGTTTATTGTACTGACACATCCTTCCTATGCGTGGGGTGAACCTCCATAGAGTCCTCATGCAGAGGGGGCAGGAGGCCACACCAAGGGGATTTTCAACCTTGCTTATATACCCTTTTCTTAGCAACCACATAACCCTTAAGCTGATTGGTTGGATACAGTGATACCACATAACCTTTAAGCTGATTGGTTGGGTGCAATGACATAGATTGGTATATTCCAGGTGTACTGTTTTGTAGCTAGGGAGTGCTGAGCTGAAACTTATTCATATGTGAATATAACTGGAACTTTTCTTTATCTGGGTGCCAAGGTTTCCAGAAAAGTTTAGTCAAAGTTCAGGCCTACTTGTACATTCTCAAGCCTTACTAAAGTTTGGTCAAGTGCAGCCTTGGCTTTAAAACAGTATACCTGAGAGTTCTTGAACAAAAAGAAATCACACCCAAAAGGAGTAGACAACAAGAAACAATCAAACTCCAGGCTGAAATCAAGAAAAAAGAAACAACAGAATACAGAGACTGAATGAAACAAGAGTTGATTCTTTGAAAATACAAAAATGATGGACTCACAGCCAAATTAGGTATAAGTTAGAGAGAGAAGATGCAAGTTAGCAAAATTAGACAATAAAAAGAGGACATAACAATATAAATTGAAAAACCAAGAGTAATAGCGATATATTTTAAAATGTTATGGCCTACCAAATTGGTAAATCTCAACAACATGGATAATTTTCTTCATAGATACATATTCTCTGAATACATAACACTTAAGAAAGTTAAATCAAGAAGAGGTAAACTACTTAAACAGACACAAAATGCATAAAAACTCAACAACAACAAAAGAGAATCACACAATTTCCATTATGAATATAGATGCAAAACTTCTCAATAAAATGCTTGCAAACAGAATCCAAAATCACATCAAAAGACTGTAATCCACCATGACCAACTTCAGCTTCATTCAGAGATACAGGAACTGCTAAACATAAGTAAAACTTTAAGTGTAATTCACCATATACACAAACTGAAACACAAGAAACACATGATCATTTTAGTAGATGTACAAAATTCCTTTGAAAAAATCCATATTTTATTTTCATGATAAAAGTTTTGAATAGCCATACATTGCTACATCTCAGTGCCAACTCTGGCAGATATCCCCTGCTCAAGTATAGACCATGCCAGCAAGACAAATCTCATGGCAGAAAAACCAAAATAACGGAAATACATATGCCGCTGCCACCAACAACAACAATATAAGAAGCACTGACAATTATTTGTCACTGATAACTCTCATCATCAACAATCTCAACTGCCCAATTAAAAGACAGACACTAACAGAATGGCTTTGACACATGATCCATCCTGCTGCATACAAGAAACTCATCTCAATATCAAAGATAGGCATTACCTCAGGGCAGAGGGTTGAAAAAGTTATTCAAGGAAAATGGACTTCAGAAGCAAGCTGGCTTGACATTCAATATCTAACAAAGTAGTCATTATAATATCTAAAAAATAGACTTCAAAATTAGTTAAATGAGACAAGGAAGGAAACTTCACTTTTATCAAAGGAAAAATCTACCATGATGATATCTCAATGTGTAATATAGACACGCAAAACACAAAGATACACTAGTTTGTAAAAGAAACACCACTAAGCCTTAAATCACATTTGGACCCGTACGGATTGAAATTGGGAGACTTCATTATATTACTCTCACCAATGGACATGTCATCTACACAATACTAAACAGATAAATACTGGAGCTAGCAGATGTAATGAACAAAATTGACCCAACAGTCAGAACATTTTACCCAAACACAAAAGAATATACTTTATCATCAGCACCTCATAGAATTCTCTCCAAAATTGTCCACATATTCTGTCAAAAGCAAGTCTTTCAGATACAAGAAAAATGAAATAATGATTTGCATCCCACCAGATTATCAAGGATTAATATTAGTACACACACACACACACACAGTCCAGTTACAGAGTGAGTGTCAGGACATCCAGAGTTAAAACAGAGAAACCCTGACTAGAAAAAAGAGACAAACAAACAAGCAAATAAGCAAACAAACTACCCAAAACAAAACTAGCTTTCGACAACAACAGAAACAACAGAAATCCCACAAACATACAAACTGAAGAACTCTCTACTGAATAAAAACTAGGTCATGAAGGAAATACAGAAAGAAATTACTGACTTTCTACACTTCAATGAAAATGAATACATCACACACCCAAACTAATGGGATCCAATTAAAGAGGTGCTAAGAGGAAAGTTCACAGCTCTAAGTGCCTATATAAATATATAGGAGACATTTTGTACTAGCAACTTAACAGCATACCTGATAGCTCTAGAACAAAAATAACTCATCACCCCCAAGACAGTAGGAAATATTAAATCTCAGTGCTGAAATTATAAAATGGAAACAAAGAAAACAATAGAAAGATTCAATGAAACAGAGTTAGTTCTTTGAGAAAATCAACAAGGTAGACAACCCACTATCCAAACTAACTAAAAGACAAAGATTTTCCAAATTAAAAAAAATCAGAAACAAAAAGAGAGGTACATAACAACAGACATCTTGTGTGAACCCTTCCTCCTCAGCCCCTTACTAGGGGACAACCAAGTCTTTGCCTACCAGCTCATCCTGGAGGAGGAGAGTACAGGCTGTGTCTTGGGATGGGAGGTCTTGATCTCACAGGAAACAGACTATCTTGGAGAGAGTGTTGAAAGGTACTCTACTCTTGGTCACCCCTATGCTTAATCCCATCATTAGAAGCCCAGAAAAGGCCGTTCGATAGGATATTTCCTTTTTTAAAAATTAATGGCATTAAAAAATCATATAGTGTATGTTGGTCATGTTTTTCCCTCCTCCAATTCCTTTTAGATCCTTCCCACCTCCCTAATCACTGTTGTTCTCTCAAAAAAAGAAAACTCAAAAATATGAAAACCAAAAACAAAGACTATTACATCAAAAAAGCAAAAATGATACAAATATACCCTAAAATATTGTTCAGTTGTTTTTTCTCCCTTCCTTCCTTTCTCTTCAAAGCTCTTTTTATATTTCTCTCTTTCTTTTCTGTGGTGTGTGTGTGTGTGTGTGTGTGTGTGTGTGTGTGTGTTGTCCAACTATTCCTTTCATGAGCATGCTGTGGAGTGTAGTTGATATACCCAGTGAGTGTCCATTAAAAAAAACCTGTTTTCCCTTTGCCAGTGTGTATCAACCGTAGATAATTTTTTAGTTGAAGGTGGAAACTTGTCTGAGTGTTGCTGTGATGAAACACCATGACCCAAGCAAGGTTGGGAGGAAAGGGTTTATTAGGCCTATACTTCCAAGTCACTTCACTGGTCATTAGGAAAGAGGTCATAGAAAGTCTTAAAGTAGTAGGAATTTTAAGGTAGATGCTGTTGCAGAGCCCATGAAGGGATGCTGCTTACTGGGTTGCTTCTCATAGTTCTCTAAACCTGCTTTCTTATAGCACTCAGAGCCACAATCTTAAGGGTGAACATTAAGGGCCTGGGCACTTCCACATTAATCACTAATTAAGAAAATTCCCCATGAGATTGCCTACAGTCTGATCATATGGAGGCATTTACTCACTGGGGTTCCCTGATCTCAGATGATTCTACATTGTGTCAAGTAGACATAAAAATGAGCCAGGACAGATCCCATGTTCACTTTCCCATCTCAGTGCTGGGCCTCCATCTGGCTTTAACATGTACAGGGCTTGGGCTTGCTGCCACAATCTCTGTGCATTTATTTGTCCTTTTGTGTCTGCAAAACATTATGTCCTTGGAGTCACCCTTCACCATTGACTCTTACAAACCTAGCCTTGTTTCTTGAGAAAAGTCTCACTGTGTAGCTTAATGTGTCCTGATACCACAAAGGAAACCCTGACCACTCTTCCTGCTTCATTAATCTGAGTGATTACAGGACAAACTACCAAGCTTAACTTCTTTGTATTCTTAAGAGCCTGTTTCTTTTTCCAGTAATAGCTTCTGATAAACCATTCTTAATACTATTGGATTCTCTACATTATACATTGAAACTGAAGTGAAAAATATTTTCTCTTAATTTATGGCTTGTATAATAATCAGAGTTCAAAGTAGATACACAGAAATGTGGATAGATGCTAAATATATGCATAACAGGAGAAGCATGAGAAGTTCTGTGCTTTGTGGTGGTTAGTTTTATCAGTGTCATAGGTCTTATCAAAGATTCCAATGTAACTACCAACGATTAAGAGGGAAAGTACTCAGATACACTATTATGATCAATTTATACCATTTTGGTTGTATACGCATCTGTGAATTCACACAGAGACAATGTAAACTAATCAGGCATTGTGAGCACTTGACTATGTTTTGCTTTGTTATCTTTTTACCTGAAGTATATATGTTTATTTTTTCTTATTTTATTGAAAATAGATTTTTTTCTTCATGTAATATATCCTGATTATAGTGTCCCCTCCATATAATCCTCCCAGTTTCTCCCCACCTCCCCTTACATCTATATCCACTCCATTTCTGTCTCTCATTAGAAAAGAAGCAGACATCTATGGAATAAAACTAAAACACGAATGTAAAATTTTGAAATTAAATAAAAAAAATAATACATTGGAATTGGACAAGACAAATACAAGAAAGAGAGGCAGATCAAAGTTACAAAAATTAGAGAACTTGTCATTCTCCCACTCAGGACTCCCATACAAGCAGAACTTTGCAGGCCTTGTGCATGATTCCTCAGTCTCTGTGATTTCATATAGGGTTTGATCATGATATTTAAGAAACCTTGTTTACATTAAGCTCTTTTTCAACTCTGACTGTTACAATTTTTCTGCCTTTTCTTCTGTGGTGTTTCCTGAGCCCTGAGAGAGGGAGGGATTTGATAGTGACATTCTTTTTAGGGCTCAGTATTTCAAGGTCTTCCATTCTCTGCATAACATCTGGCTATGGTTTTCTACATTTGTTCCCATCTGCTCAGTAGGAAGCTTCTCAGATAGTGGCTGAGAAAGACACTCTACTTTGAGTAAAGCAGAATGTCATTTGTAGTCATTGTACTGGTTCCTTTAAAAAGAAAAATAGTATTTGAGTTTCCCCTAGGTCTCTGAGCTATCTAGTCTCTTGTTCTTCATCCTCTAAGCAGTGTCAGGAATGGGTTCCAACTTGTGGACTAGAGTGTTAAATCAACATATATATTGTCTGGTTACTCCCACAAGCTTTATGCCACTATTTCTCTAGCATATCTTGCAGGAAGACACTATGGTAGATCAAAAGTTTTGTAGCTTGCTTGGATTTTATGTTTATTTTGGTAAAAAGCAGAGTAACTTCTTGGAAGAAAGATGCTAAAGCACAGAAGTGAAACATCTAGGTGCGGCTAGCGGTAGGCAAATTACAAATTAGGAGACAGATGCTTTTGTTTATTTTGCAATGATAGAATATAGTATCATTTATGACTTGAGAATTGTGTAATGAATAAAGAATGAGGATATTTGTTAATACAGTATACATGAACCTGGGTTACTATTACTAAATGAGCATCACATATACACTTTTTCAATAAGTTAGAAGAATATCATCAGAAAAATATCTAAAAAGAAACAAGAGAGACATACAAGTACTTAGATTCTGTTCCTCATCCAAACATATTTATTGCCTATGCTTGTTTTGATAAATTTTCTAACAATATGAAATAAAACAGTGAGAAGTGTTAACAACTTAGATTCTTCTCCTAAAAATCCTCCACAGGGACCACTTGATGTCCCTGTTTCTCAGGCTATAGATGAAAGGGTTCAGCATGGGGATGACCATGGTGTACATCACTGAGGCTAGTGCACTCTTCCTGAAAGAATGTGAGGCAGCTGAACTGATGTATGCTCCAAGGGCTGTCCCATAAAATAAACAAACAACTGACAGGTGAGTTCCACAGGTGGAGAAGGCTTTGGATTTGCCACCTTTTGATGAAATACTCAGAATGGAAGAAACTATTCTTTTGTAAGAATAAAAGATGCCTGAAACTGGAACACCACCAAAAATTACATCAATAATATACATGAACATTTCACTGTTAGAAGTACCTGAACCAACAAGACTAACAAGCTGAGAAGGATCACAAAAGAAATGAGGGATTTCTACAACTCTGCAGAAGTTAAGTTTTGACACAACCCAGAAGTGCACCTGGGAGTCGAGAAGACTGATGGAGAGTGATACCAGAGACAAGAAGACACAGAGTTGGGGGTGTATGGTAACTGTGTAGTATAGAGGGTGACAGATGGCCACCAAGCGGTCATAGGCCATCACAGCCAGAAGTAGACTGTCCAAACATCCAAAAAGGACATAAAAGGACACTTGTGTTAGGCAGCCTGCATAGGTGATGGATCTGCTGTGTGTCTGGATGTCTGCCAACATTTTGGGGATTGTAGTGCTGCAGAAGCCAATGTCTGCCAAGGCCAGGTTGCAGAGGAAGAAGTACATGGGTGTGTGGAGGTGAGGGTCAGAGCTGACAGCCAGGATGATGAGCAGGTTTCCAAGCACTGTGACCAGGTACATGGACAGGAACAGTCCAAAGAGGACAGGTTTCATTTCATAATCCTGTGAAAGACCAAGAAGGAGGAATTCCCAGGCACATGTTTGATTCTCTCCTTCCATGAAGAAGGAATACCTAGTAAAAATAACACCAATTAGACAAACAAAACAAAATCATTGTCAATCTTTTATAATCATAAAATATCAGTTCAAGAATTTGATCTTGAAAACAAAGCATTCCAGTTTCTATGTTAATACTTCTCAGCTGTGAGCCCTTCGCCAGTGGTGTCTCCTGGGACTCCAGAACTCTCAATAATAAAGAACATTTAAGATAACTAAATATATGACTACTTTTAATGTCAGCTGCTCGTGTTTTCTTCAGTGTTGGAACTTGAGCCCAGGACTTTTCATATAATTGTTAAAAATTGTCCTCCTAACTTAAATTCCAAAAATACCCCATTCTTTTTTTAGGAGACATATTAAATAATAAGTGCACTTTGTATTAAAAAGTACTTTATGATATAAATACTAGTCAAATATTTCTTATTTTTCCCAAGTACAGCTTAAGAATTCTATTAGACAAACCCATAGTTGAGATAAAATCATATTGTCTATTGTCGCTATAAAATTTCCTATTTCATATAATAAATTTCTTTTATGTAAGTGTTCTTTGATTGCAGGCATTTATGTTCTACACAAGTATACATCTACTCACAACTATTACTGTAATTTAGTTGGTCTTTTTTTGAAATACAATTAAAGATAAAAACCTTTATGCTAATGGAACATGTGTTTTATATATAATATTTTTCTTAATGCCCAAATATCACATGTCAACACTGTGGGTGTGAGTGGTATTGGTGAACAGTGCAGCAAAGAATAGACAATAAGTACCTTTCATGAATTGTACAAACCTATATTCATTAGTATAATACAGGGATTTTTCCCCACTCATCCTGTGCAATCTGAAGAAAATCTCTCAGGTTGAATTATTTAGAACACTCTGTAACATTTCACGACTTGACAAAATTTCTTAAATAGATGTGTAGTATTAAAGATTTCTGACAGATTTTCTCAACAAACTCAACATTTCTTATACAGTAGTTAAACTGAAATAAATAGAAAATTTATACTGAATCCTTAATTTTTCCTCCTAATGTGAGAGTATTTTCCAACCCAATGTTTTCTCAGACATGAATGGAACAT
The DNA here is from genome assembly GCA_026225945.1 of Cricetomys ansorgei. Classification (NCBI taxonomy): domain Eukaryota; kingdom Metazoa; phylum Chordata; class Mammalia; order Rodentia; family Nesomyidae; genus Cricetomys; species Cricetomys ansorgei. The sequence continues at coordinate 285,552 of JAMJFZ010001505.1, forward strand.
CTCTTAAATTTACCTTTTTGAGAGCAAGTAAAATGACTATATTGTTTCATGAGAATAAAATGTTATAAGAACATGGAATAATATTAAACATGCTGGGCATTTTCTCAACCTCTTAAATGTGTATACTATTGTTCTTGAGGTATATGGTTGTTTATTAGATGTAGTAATGTTTAAATACTGTCCCAATACTAGAATGATACTATAATTTACATTAACTTTTTAAGATTTACTGATGCTCTTGTCACAGTCTGCAGAGAACTAAATCATTGTGTGTAACATATAATTATGTGATGTACTAACAAATAGACAGTGAGGAGAACAACTGGTAGTTCTCTCTACCAGTAAGTAAATGTTCCAAGTATATTATCTGCTTTCATTACATTATACTCCAATACACATAGTGAAAAAACAATTTTGAATTCTTATTTATTAGTGATATACTAGCTGTTACTAACCCCCTAGCGTAGTATCAAGCTATATGCTAGTTTTCCCAATAACGAAATCTATGATAAAATTGGTCTATATATTTTCTGTCAGTGCATTGGTGGTATGTGCTTTTAATGTGTCTATAAATTAGTTACTAAGAAATTATTTTATGTAATGTTTAATAAATTTAGCACAGTGTTGTGCTTTAAACTTTGTCATAGCATGTTTATTTTATTGGCACACTTTATATGATTCATAATCCTATCTTTCTGAAATATGAAGTTCACTTTGTTTTTCAATTCCCCATTATAACATTTCTAGGAATGTTTTTATGCATCTGCATATATCATCAAGCAATTATTTCTATGAGAAAATACATGAATAGTAATTATTTTAACTGTAAAATGTGATAGTATCAGTTTCTCTTCCTCGGCAAATTTTCCTGTAATGGAAAAGTCAAATGACAAAAGGGTAAAAATCAGTGTAGGAGTGAAACAAAGCTGTCCATTAGAGTCATTTCAACCGTGTGAGAACCAATAACAAAAACTTAATAGGCATCTGAGCTGAAACTTTGCATACTCTAATAGGTGATAAGGAAATGTTTCTCTCACAGTGAACCCTCTACCTACTGTCTTCCCTCTGAACTCACTGGAGTGCTGGTGATCTCAGTCTTCAAATAAACAATGTGTCCAGATCTGCTGCAATCTTACATGATTGTTTAACAAGGTCTGAGGTTTTCTTGTAAGAAGTGGCAGGAGTCAGGACTAACACAAGGCCACTAGTAACAGATGATGCATTTGGTGAGAGGAGACAGGAAACAGGTAGTTTCCACTACCTGACAGACATAGGGATTCTGAGAGACCAGAAGCAAAAGCTGATTATTTATAGTTGTTTTGCTTTGAGTGTTCAAATAACAAAGCTCTTAATTAATCACATTGTGCAATGTTCTCACAATCTCTGAAGATTTCCTATTGTTAAAATTAAATATTTTTGTACCTCTCAGAAAGACCTTAATTTTCTCACAAAAGCTCCTGAGAATTCTGGTGTTCTTATTTTTCATTACAAGATCATAGCATAAAATGTGGGGAGAAAATGGGTGCACTCCCAACTTCGATGCTCACTTACATGCCTTTCTATGAGATGCATGTTTTCTAGGACTCAGACATCTCAAATTTATGCAAACTGAGTTTCTCACAGGCAGATGTATAGTCTAGCTGCTGCTTTCCAGAACCTCTGTCAAACAAGTGTCTGACAACAAAAACTTCAAATCAAGAGCATTTATAACTCTAGAGAGAGTTTATTCAGATTAGGACATGATATGCTGTCAGTATGTAACTGAGATGATACTGGATGCTCTCTGTAAGGTCCTGAATGACTACCACAGCAACATGGAAGGCACCTTGCTAAAACCGAACATGATAATTTCTGGCAATTCGCACGGCCAGACTTTTTTAATGAAGAGATTGCCATGAAGACTAACAGAGTGCTTGGTCACACACACAAAGTGCCCCCTGCTAACACTGGGGCACTTTCCTTTCTGGAGTGCAGAATATGCAAGAGGCATTCATCAACTTCAATACTAACAAATGCCCTACTAAAGCCATAGATATTTTCCTATTGCTGAGCCTCTCAGGATTCTGCCCTAAAGGATTGAAGCAGGAAGGAGAGCCTGAACATTGCTAAAGAGGCTTAAGTATGTAAAGTGATCATTGGCCAACAGCCATGCTTGTCAAGGAAAGTGCATTCCAAATGGTCAATCCAGACTGCAGGAAGTGAATCCTTCTTCATATCTAACCATTTCTACTATGCATAGGTGATCTATGGCTTCCTCTTTAACACTGCAGGTGCTTGCCTATGCACTTGCTCTTGATGATGAGGTCTTCAGGCTCTTTCTTATCACTCATGCTACCCTCTGACTTGGGATAGTGTTGCCTATGAATGCTACTTTTGCCATGACTTCCAGTGCACTGCAAATAAACAACTATTTAAGGAGAAATGGAGAGAAAAATCGACGTCCAGGCAAATGGAAGCTGTTAATAGGAAACACAGATATTCTCATATTTAATCAAGAAAATTACAAATTAATATTTGTCAAAAGATATAAAGATGAAACAAACACATAAATGAATAAAGAAAATAATGGGGGAAACTTATATGTGGTATTTATAAATAAATACTAAAGAGTAGTATAGAAATTAATGAACACGGAGACTAAAGGAACAAAGCAAAGAATCAATGAAACCAAAAATGATTTGAAATAAAAAGACAGTTGGTTCAAATCAGTAAAATTATAGATGAAACAGAAGATTTTGTAATGTATTCTAATAATATCCAAAAGAGTATTAAGGAATACTTTGAGAAATCGTAGAACTCAAATATGGAAAATCTAGAAAAATAAAAACAACTGTTAAACATGTATGACTTACTAAATTCAAGCCAGAGGATATAGATAATTTTGACACTCAACAATGAATGGGATTGAATAAATGATAAATATCACACCATGATTTAAACTAGGTTTATCTAAACTACCTGTTGAAATTTATTTTACATTTAAAGAAGATCTAACACCAACATTTCTAGAAAAGTTCCATAAATCAAAAAGAGAAGAAATACTACCTAAATCATTCTGCAAAGCCTAGATTATCCCAATGCTAGAGTTAAAGAAAGATACAACAATCAAAACTGAAGAACAATTTTCCCTGTGAACATAGGTGCACAAATTCTGAAGAAAATACTTTCAAACTGAGTTTAAGAGTACACTGTTTCACATCACAACCAGATATGTTTTATGTAAGATATGCAAGATAGAATAAAAACATTCTAATCACCAATGCATTGATGGAATAATGATTCAATCAGATCTTTCTCCTAAGAAGAATCAAAAATGAGCAGAAAGTGTTTTTAAAGGTGTTCAACATCTCTAAACCTCATAAATAGACAAACGCATCTAAATAAGAATCTCTGGAAATGAGATGCAGTTATCAGCATTTTTAATATCCTCAGGTGTTTCCAATGAAAGATAAACCTGAGGACAGATTATCTTGTCCCTGGACATTATCTGCCTAAATAAATATCATAGTTATGTGTTTTAAAAAATGCATAAATGAATATTTCAAAGATGGAAGCATATAAATTAATTAACAATTTCATCTGAACAAGAGTCATTGCCCAGAAATTATGGACTTTCTTGGGTATATTGATGAACTCAGAATGTTTGTGACAAGAAAGTAGTAACTCAGTGGATAAAGCACTTGGTAGGCAAGTGTAAGGACAGGAGTGAGGAACCTCATAGCCCATCTACAACCCAGAGAAGTAAGGAAGCCACCTTCTACCTTAGTATTCAGAGTGCAGATTAAGGCAATCTGGCCAGCTAGACTAGTGAGGTGTCAAGCTGTGGATTTAACTGAGAAATTCATTCTTAAGTAAAGTAAAAAGAGATTGAGATGATACACAGCATCAACTTCGGAACTCTATATGCTCACATACACGTGTATATTGCACACACACATGTTCACATATGCACACATGAATGGGTGGTCCTACTGTCATTGGCTGGGACCAAAGTCCTGCTGAACCTTCCTTTGAATAGGCTGATGTCTCATTGGGGCTAAAGGAAGAGATTTTATAAGAAGAAGGGATGTCCAGCCCAAGGCCCTCCAGCCATAATGGTCAGATAAACTTTCACCAGGCCAAATACCTTGGATAGGTAAGATCATATCAGTGACTGATGACATAAAGCACGTCAGCACCTGAGGGAGCTTCGCTAGCTGCTTTAATGAAAAAAATGGGGAGGAGACTAATGCCTTCCTTTTGCACTCAGGGTGAGATTTCTTGGGTTCAAAGCACATTTCAAACCTCTTTTAGCTCTATGCTAGTCCCCGAATTGAGAAAATCCAAAGAATGATTGGGACATAATTAAAAAAAAAAAACTATTTTCCACCAAATTGGAAAATCTAAAAGAAGAGAAGTTAATTTTCTTAATAGGTACTGCTTAGCAAAGTTAAGTCAAGATAAGATAAACAATTTAAATAGACCTATAAACCCTAGGGAAATAGAAATAGTCATTAAAATCTGTCAACCAAAAAAGCCAAGGTTGAAACAGTTTTAGTGCAGAATTCTACCATACTTTAAAAGTAGAGTGAACTCCAACACTACTCAAATTATTCTATAATATCTAAATGGAGGGGACATTGTCAAATTCATTTTATAGGTTCACAGTTACCCTGATATCCAAACCACACAAAGGGTCAACAATGTATATTACAGACCATTATTGCATATGAACATAGATGCAAAATACTCAATAAAATACTTGAGAATGGAAACCAAGAACATATCTGTAATGTATCCAACATGATCAAGTAAGCTTTATCCCAGAGATGCAGGAATGGTTCAACATACAAAAATCACTCAACGTAATCCCCCATATAAACAAACTGAAAGAAAAAAAAATGATCATTGTGTTAGATGATAAAAATGTCCTTGACAAAATCCAACACCCCTTCCTGGTAAAAGTCCAAGTAATGTCCTGAAACTCTTACCAGGCAGGCTGGGTATGTTTTTGTAGGAAGTTGCTATGCAGATCACTGTGAGAAAAAGCTATCAATGATATTATCCAGTGGTGAACCCTGAGTATTTCAGTATGTATGTGCCAGCCTTGTTTTGCCCATTGGTGCAATATTGACACAAAGGTCATGGGGTAACATACTGATTTTTCATTGGATGAGAGTCCTGTCCTACAGGAAAGGAATACAAGCTCTGTAGTTTTAACCTATTCAAAATCCCAGGAGTGAAACATTTTTAGATGCTAGAATTAAAATTATCATTATTGTCTTGTTAAATGTGCATGTGTAAAGCTGCCTTCTATACAGTTAGGTTTATACAGAAAGGTTAATTCTGCCTCCAAAGTTGTTCATAACAGATCCTATTTGCTGTGATCAGTAGCTAATCAAGAGACTTAAAACTGGTCAAATGGTGAGAATAAGTTATCTGTTGAGTGCTGAGCCCAAGTGGATATCGATTTCAACCTCTACTCCAAAACTCAAGGGAAAATATGGAGTAGAGGTTGGCTATAATGAGAGAGCTGGAGGAAGGAGAGGAGTGCTATGAAATACTCTCTGGTGGACATGACATAGTCATAGCAACTTCAGCTACCTACATAAGTCCTGCATAACACAAAGTGAAAAATATCAGTTACCTACTAACAGATAGTAGTAACTTGACTTAGGAGGTGACAAAAATGGAAAACATAGAAGGGGGCATTTAAAGGTGCCTGGTGTGGATGTTAATGGGGAATGGAGGCCTGGTACAATGTCAAATAAAAAATGAATGAAATTTTAAAAGCCAGTAAATGATTGAAAATATTGCCTTGCTCATGATAAGTAGGCTAATCTCTATCACATGACCAAATCACCAATCAATTTACCTACTATGTATTCAACGCTATTAATGATTACTTTCCTTTTATGATCCGAATTTTCTATTTTAAGGTATCCTGAAAACATAGAAGCACAACATCTAACAAGTGAATCAGAATTTGTTTTCCTGGGAATCTCAGATGATACATTACTGTAGCCCATATTTTTTGTACTGTTCCTCTCCTTGTAGTAGATCAGAGCGCTTGGGACCTTCTCATCACCCTGACTGTCTACTCTGATTCTGATCTCCATACTCCAGTGTACTTCCTCCTCTCCAACCTGTCCAGGGCTGAGATCGATTTCATCTTCATATTGTTCCTAAAGTGATTGTAAACAACAAAATTCACAGTCATGTCATGTCCTACATGGGTTGCACAATAAATCTCTCTCTCTCTCTCTCTCTTTCTCTCTCCCTTATTCACTCTTTCTCCCTCCTTACCTTCCCCCCAAACAAATTTTATTTCTTTTTGGATTAGAATATGGAGTTTATGTTGGATCATCTGCATCTCATTTTCAAAGACATAGAACTCTTGGACATCAGGATGCTTAGTCCTTTCATTAGCAGCCTAGAAAAGATTCTTCAATAGGATATTTCCTTTATAAAAAATTAATGGTATTAAAAAAATCATATAGTGTATTGTGATCATTTTTTCCCTCCTCCAATTCCTTTTAGATCCTTCCCACCTCCTTTCTTACCATCCTTCCTCACAAACAAAAAGAAAATGCACAAATATGAAAAACAAAAACAACTGTTAAATCAATAAAAAAAAAAGCAAAGCAAAAAATGATATAAAAGATACTCCCAAATAATGTTGAGTGTTGAGGTGTTTGTTTTTTTCTTCCTTTGTTTATTTCTCTTTAACACACTTTCTAACTTTCTCATTCCCTCTTTCTCTCCTTCTCCCCCCCCCCCCCCGCCCTCTCTCATTTGTCAGTCAACTCCTCCTGGCGTGAGGCCTGTGTGGAGTATAGTTGATGTACTTAGTGAGTGTTCATTAAAGAGACCTTTTTTCCCTTTGCCAGTGTGCATCAATTGTAGATAATTTTTTAGTTGGAGGTGGAACCTTGTCTTAGTGTTGCTGTGATGAAACACCACGGCCAAAAGCAAGGTTGGGACGACAGGGTTTATTAGGCTTAGCTTCCAAGTCACTTCACTGGTTTTAAGAAATGAAGTCTTACCAGGTCTTAAAGAAAGTAGGAATTTTGAGGTAGATGCTGTTGCAGAGCCCATGAAAGGATGCTGCTTACTGGATTGCTTCACATAGCTCTTTAAAACTGATTTCCTATAGAACCCAGAGCCAAAATCTTAAGGGTGAATCTTAAGAGCCTGGGCACTTCCACATTAATCACTAATTAAGAAAATGCCCTACAGGCTTGCCTACAACCCGACCATCTGGAGACATACTCTCATTGGGGAACCCTGATCTCAGATGATTCTAGTTTGTGTCAAGTGGACATAAAAATGAGCCAGGACAGACCCCATGTTAACTTTCCCATCTCAGTGCTGGGTCTCCCTTATGCCTTGAACTTGTACAGGTCTTGGGCTTGCTGCTTCAATCTCTGTGCCTTTATATGTGCAATTGTCCTGTTGTGTCTGGAAGATATTAAGTCCTTGGAGTCATCTATCACCTCTTGCTCTTGTAAACTAGCCTTGTTTCTTGAGATGAGTCTCCCTGTGTAGCTCAGTGTGACCTGGAACCACAAAAGAAGCCCTGACCACTCTTCTGCTTCATCCACCTGTGTGATTACAGGGACAAACTACCAAGCTTACCTTCTTTGTATTCTTAAGATCCTGTTTCTTTGTCCAGGAGCAGCTTCTGATAAAGCACTTTTAATACTAATGGATTCTCCATGTTATACTTTGAAATTGAAGTGAAAAATATCCTCTCTTACTGTAATGTATTATATAATAATCAGAATTAAAGGTCGATACACAAGGATGTGGAAAGATGCTAAATATACGCATAACAGGAAAAGAATGAGAAGCTCTGCGCTTTGTGGTGGTTAGTATTAATGTCATAAGACATGTCATTAGCTTACAGTATAACTACCAACGATTAAGAGGGAAAGTACTCAGATACACTATTATGAGCAATTTATACCTTTTTTATTGTGTAGGCATCTGTGAATTCACACAGAGGCAATGTAAACTAATCAGGCATTGTGAGCATTTGACTATGTTTCGCATTGTTATTTTTTTTACCTGAGGTACATGTGTTTATTTTTTCTTTTTTATTGAAAAAAGATTTTTTTCTTCACACAATATATCCTGATTATGATGTCTACTCCATAGTCTCATCCCAGTTTCTCCCCACCTCCCCTAACATCTGCATCCACTCCATTACTGTCTCTCATTAGAAAACAAGCAGGTATCTATGGGATAAAAATAAAACATGACAAAATGAAATGTTACAAAATAAAATAAAAAATCATTACATTGGAATTGGACAAGACACATAGAAAGAAAAGAGGCAGAGCGAAGGTACAAAAATTAGAGACATACTTGTTCTCCCACTCAGGACTCCCATATAAGCAGACCTTTGCAGGCTTTGTGCATGATTCCTCATCATTGATTTCATATGAGGTTTAATCATGTTATTTAGAGGACCTTCTTTACTTGGTCCCCTTCCTCACCTCTGGCTGCTGTAATCTTTCTGCTTTCTCTTCTGTGGGGTTCCCTGAGTCCTGAGGGAGGGATTTGATAGAGACATCCTTTTAGGGCTCAGTGTTTCAGGGTCTCCCACTCTCTGTATAACATCTGGCTATGATTTTCTATATTTGTTCCTATCTGCTCAGTAGGAAGCTTCTCAGATAATGGCTGAGCAAGACACTCTACTTTGAGTAAAGCAGAATGTCATTTGTAGTCATTGTACTGGTTCTTTTAAAAGGAAAAATAGTGTTTGATTTTCCATTAGGTCTCTGGTACTTCATCCCCTAAGCAGTGTCATGAATGGGTTCCAACTTGTGGACTAGAGTGTTAAATCAACTTAGATATTGGCTGGTTACTCCCACAAACTTTATGTCACTATTTCTCTAGCATATCTTGCAGGCAGGACCCTATTGTGGATCAAAAGTTTTGTGGCTTGCTTGGATTTTATGTTTATTTTGGTAAAAAGCAGAGTAACTTCTTGGAAGAAAGATGCTAAAGCACAGAGGTGAAAGGGACTACATAGGGCTAGGGTTAGGCAAATTACAAATTAGGCAACAGATGATTTTGATTATTTTGGAATGATAGAAAATAATATCATTTGTGACTTGAGAATTGTGTAATGAATAAATAAAGTGGGTATGTGTTAATATACTATACATGAACCTGGGTTACAGTGCCTAAATGAGCATCACATATAAACTTTGTGATTAAGTTAGAAGAACAGCAAAATAAAAATATTAAAATAGAAACCAGAGACACATATAAGTACTTATAGTCTCCATCTCATCTAACATTTTTATTACCTATGTTTGTTTTGATCAATTTTCTCATGATATGAAAAAAAATAGTGAGAAGTGTGATTGAACTTAGACTGTTCTGTTAAAAATCCTCCACAGGGCCCACTTGACGTCCTTGTTTCTCAGGCTATAGATGAAAGGGATCAGTATGGGGGTAACCATGGTATAAATCACTGAGGCAACTGCACTCTTCCTGAAAGAATGTGAGGCAGCTGAACTGAAGTATATACCAAAGGCTGCCCCATAAAATAAACAAACAACTGACATGTGAGTTCCACAGGTGGAGAAGGCTTTGGATTTACCATCCTTTGACAAAATTTTCAGAATGGAAGACAATATTCTTTTGTAAGAATAAGGATCACTGAAACTAGAACACCACCAAAAAATTATACCAAGGATATAAATGAAAATTTCATTGTTAGAATTACCTGAACCAGCAAGAGTAAGTAGTTGAGAAGGGTCACAAAAGAAATTGGGGATTTCCATAACTCTGAACAAAGTAAGTTGTGATACAACACAGAAGTTCAGCTGAGAGTCCAGAAGACTGATGGACAGTGATATCAAGGACACAAATGCTCAGAGGCGGGGGTGCATGATGACTGTGTAGTGCAGAGGGTGACAGATGGCTGCCATGTGGTCATAGGCCATCACAGTGAGGAGTAGACCCTCCAAACATCCAAAAAGAGCAAAAAAGGACACTTGTGTTAGGCAGCCTGCATAGGTAATGGATCTGCTGTGTGTCTGGATGTTTGCCAGCATTTTGGGGGTTGTAGTGCTGCAGAAGCCAATGTCCATCAAGGCCAGGTTGCAGAGGAAGAAGTATATGGGTGTGTGGAGGTGAGGGTCAGAGGTGACAGCCAGGATGATGAGCAGGTTTCCAAGCACTGTGACCAGGTACATGGACAGGAACAGTCCAAAGACGACAGGTTTCATTTCAGAATCTTGTGAAAGACCAAGAAGGAGCAATTCCCATGCACATGTTTGATTCTCTCCTTACATCAAGAAGGAATACCCAGTAAAAATAACACCAATTATCAATTACACAAACCAAACAAATTCAATGTCAATCATTTATAGTCATAAAATATCAGTTCAAGAATTTGCTCTTGAAGACAAAGCATTCTTTCGAGTTTGTTAATACTTCTCAGTGTTGACCTGTTCTTCAGTGGTATCTCCTGGGACTCCAGAACTTTCAGTAATAAATAACATTAAGGTAACTGAATATATGAGTACCTTAAATGTCAGCTGCTCATTTTTTCTTCAGTGTTGGGACTTGAACCCAGGACCTGTTATATGATTGACAAATATTGTCCTCCTAACTTAAATTTCAAAAATACCCCATGCCTTTTGTAGAAGAAATATTAAATAATAAATAGCATTCGTATTTAAACGTAATTTATCATATACATATTAATCAAATATTTCTTAATTTTACCAAGTACAGCTTAAAACATTCTACTTGACAATGCCATAATCAAGGCAAAATCAAATTGCCTCTAAAACCTTTTCCAAATTCATATCTAATCATTTATAAATATATACTTTTTGATTGCAGGTATTTATCTTCCACACCTGTATATATATATTCAGAACTATTACTGTAATTTAGCCATTGTTTTCTGAAATATACCTGAAGATAAAAATCTTTGCCCCAAGGACTTTGGATTTCATAAATGATTTTTTTCATAATGCACAAAAATCATATGTTGACACTGTGGGTGTGAGTGGTATTGGTGAACGGTGCAATTATGAATAGACAATAAGGACCTCTCATGAATGGTTCAAATCTATATTCATTATTATAATATAGGTATTTTCCCCACGTGTCCTGTGCAATCTGAAGTAAATCTCTCAGGTTGAACTACTTAGAACACTCTATAGCTTTTCACGACTTGACAAAATTTCTTAACTAGGTGTTTTATATTAAAGATCTCTGACTTATTTTCTCATCAAACTCGACATTCATTATACAGGAGGTAAATTGTAGTAAAGAGATAAATTAATATCTGAATCCTTCATTTTTCCTCCTTATGTGAGAATAAAGTATTTTCCAACTCAATGTTTTCTCAGATATGAATAGACCATCTCTTAAATTCATCTTTATGAAAGAGTGTAAAATGACATTATTGTTTCATGAGCAAAAAACGTTTAAGATCATGGAAAAATATTAGATATGCAGGACATAATCTCAACCTTTTAAATGTATATACTGTTGTTCTTGAGGTATGTGGTTGTTTATTAGATGTAGTAATGTTTAAATACTGTCTCAATGCTAGAATGATATTATAATTTACATTAACGTTTTAAGATTTACTGATGCTCTTGTCACAGTCTGAAAAGAAAGAAATCGCAGTGTGTAACATATAATTATGTGATGTACTAAAAAATAGACAGTGAGAATTACCAGTAATTCTCTCTACCAGTAGGTAAATGCTCCAAGAATATTATCTGCTTTCATTACATTATACTCCAATACAAATAGTGAAAAAACAATTTTGAATTCTTAATTATTAGTGATATACTAGTTATTACTAACCCCTAGCACAGTATCATGCTATATGCCAGTTTTCCCAACAACAAACTCTGTTAGCAAATTGTTCTATGTATTTTCTGTCAAAACATTGGTGGCATGTGGTTTTTAGCTGTCTATAAATTAATATCTAAAATTATCTAAACAGTATTATGCTATAAATGTTATTTTTAATAAATTTAGCACAGTGTTGTGCTTTAAACTTTGTCATAGCATGTATGTTTTACTGACACACTTTCAATGAAACATAGTCCTATCTGAAATATGAAGTTCACTTTGTTTTTCAATTCCCTGTTATAACACTTCTAGGAATGTCTTTATGCATCTGCATATATCATCAAGCAATAATTTCTATGAGAAAATGCATGAATAGTAATTATTTTAACTGTAAAATATGATAGTTTTAGATCCTCTTCCTCTGAAAATTTTCATGTAACAGGGAAGTAAAATGTCAATGGAGTAAAATTCAGTGTAGGAGTGAAACAAAGTTGTCCATTAGAGTCATTTCAACTGTGTGAGAACCAATAACACAAACTAAATAGGCATCTGAGCTTAAATTTTGCATATCCCAGTAGGAGGATATGAGGAAACTTTTGTCTCGCAGTGCATCCTTTACCTACTGTCTTCCCTCTGAATTCACTGGAGTTCTGGTGATCTCGGTTTTCAAATAAACAATGTGTCCAGATCTGCTGCTTCTTTCATGGTTGTTTGACAAGGTCTGAAGATTTCTTGTAAGAAGTGGCAGGAATCAAGAGTGACATAAGGCCACTTATTAACAGATGATGCTTTTGGAGTAAGGAGAAATGGATGTGGAAACTATCTGACAGACACAGGGATTCTAAAAGACCAGAAGCAAAAGCTGATTAGCTATAGTTCCTCTGCTTTCAGGATTCAAATAACAAAGCTCCTAATTGGTCACATTGGGTAATTTTGTCACAATCCCTGAAGATTTCCTATTATTAAAAGAAAAATAAATATTTTTGCACCTCTCATAAAGACCTTCATTTTCTCACAAAAACCTCCTGAGAATTCTATTGCTCTTAATTTTCATTACAAGGTCACATAAAAAGTGACTTTCTAAAATCACCTATTCTTCTTACTAGACCTTAACATTTGTATCTCTTGCACATCATATAATTTACAGAGAATTATAAAATCTATAGGAAATATTCCTTGGCATTTATATTTTCTCAGTTAAGATTTGTACCAAATAATAACGTACTTTTTCAAGTCCTTCACTTGTGTGACGTGGTAATTTGCATTGGAGATTTATAACTTGTTTATATAAATTGAAGCTACATACTGTTTTTCATTTTCCGTTATCCTATAAGGACTTTTGAAAACTCCTGTTTATGGACATATATTCATAAACTTATACTCTGAGTAAATACTTCTGGGGCTCCTAGCAGGTTCCACTTTGGGTGCTCTGATCATTCGACTACTGGGGAGCAGATGGGTGCACTTCCAACTTCCATGCTTACTCACATGCCTTTCTATGAGATGCATCTTTTCTAGGACTCAGAAATCTCCTTAAATTTAGGCCAACTGAGTTTTTTACAGGCAGATGTACAGTTTGGCAGCTTCCTTCCAGAAGTTCTAGCAAACAAGTTTCTGACAAACACTTAAAATCTAGAGAGAGTTTATTACATGAATTTCAAAGTATAGAAGTGATGTATCACATTTTTTTGATATTTTATAGGCTTACAATTAACACACTGGGAACAAAAGGGTTACTTTAGTCATTAAAATCATTGTAGTGCAAGAATGAGTAATTGATTATAGTTTCTACCCTTCTCATGGAAATACTGGCTTTGGTGGAATGTAGTTTTCATCACACTGAGGGAATGAGGAGGAGTCCTGGAGTCCACTGACCAGCTGCTTTGCCTGTAACTTTCAAAAAAATGAGAGAACCTTATCTCAGTATAGATAGAGTTCTTGTTGATTATCTCCAGGATTGTCTTCTAGTGTCTACATACACGTATACTCATATATGTCTATGTGTGAATGTACAATTGCATATGTATGCACATATGTAAAATGTGCACACACAGTGCTTTTCAAAAAAGAACTAAGCCAAGAACACATTGAAGAGGACTGGACCTTAAAATGATATGAACACCAATAATGTTTATGTGGAAACGTCTACATTTTCTCAATGCAGAAATTTCACTTCAAACTCAAGTTCCTAGTATAACATGATTCTGGGAATATAATTCTTCTTTTCAAAATAATCAAACACTTGTCACAGTACAATGATATCAGTATAATTACCCATATTAGTTCCATCATTCAGATAAAATTTGACTTTCATTTTGTTATTCTTCAGATCCTACCATGTTGTCCCAGCCTATGTGGCCAAAAGAAGCAAATGTAAGTGGACTTATATCAATGAAATAATTCTAGAATTGTATGTGTTACAAATTCCCCAGTGCTTTCTAATTTCTACTTCTCAAGAAAATGCTTATGCTCCTGACAGCTATAATTCCTTCTTGGGTTTATTCCTTATGGAAATGTAAATAAATAAGTTTATGCTCTTCTTGTATATGTATATATATATATATATATACTTATATATATTTATATATATATACTTATATATTTATATATATATAGAATTATTTATACTGTATATTAGAAATCAATTTCATAAGAAACATGGTGAGCTTAGCTGAGAGAGTAGCATCTAGAGTTGCAACTGCAGTGGTGACAGGAGTAGAAAAGTGGCCACCCATGACAAGCAGGGCCAGTACTGGGGGTCTCTGCATGGAGCCTGGCCACCACTGGTCCTGCTTTGCCTATTTGATATAGTCAAGCTGGTACCATGTCTCAGCTCAGAAGCCTGGCCCTGGGTAATGCTACAGCTCCTGCTACTTCTTCTTCTGCTGATGCTTCTTCTGTTCCTCACCCTGCCAAGGAGAGGAGAGTCCATGAGCTGCAAATGTGACACTCAGGCCTGGGGCACCATCTGTCCAGCTGTTTGGAAGGGGAAGGTGTGTGCCTGGTCTGGAATACACTGCCAGGCTGCAAGATCACACAGATTCTGAGCAATAAGAAGACATAGGATCAGAAAAATGTTTCATTTCCCAAGTTAAATTTCCTCAAAAAAGTTCCCTGATTTGTACTACTACTAGAGACTAGGTAGACCTCTGTGATTCCTGCTACAGCAGGAGACCAGGATGATGTCCTTGTCTTTGCTGTCTCCATATGGATGCCTGTGAGCTTTTGTACTTCCAGAGGCCATTTTATGTCACTGATCTGTGCAGACTCTGGAAATCAAGCTGATATCTGTGATCTATTATGTGTGATCTGATATCTGTAAGCACATTTGTGCTCCATGGTGTACCCTTAGATCTTGTTGATAGCCATGATCATTGCTACTGCTGGATACCAATTTGATGCCTGTGATCAATTCTGTCACCATAGACTTTGTGGATGTCCAATATTCATACTACCTGCTGCCATGGAAAACCATGGTGATGTCCATTTTTCCTGCCAACAGATGGGATTTTTTGTTTTGTCTGTTTCTTTGTGTTCTTGTTTATGTTTTATCTTTAAAGGAGGACACAGGGGTGAGACAATGGATGTGTGAGGAAGAGGAAGTGGGTGTGATTGATTAATATTCTTTGAAATTCTCAAATAATTAATAAAAATACTACATTATAATAAAGAAATTATTTTCACCTCAATTTTATGTGTATGAATTTTTCCTTTGAATGTATTTATGTGCATTACTACCTTCACACCTACATAGGCCAGAACAGGATGTTAAATTGTTTGTAGCTTCTGAATCTGAAGTTATAACCATATGGGTGCTAGAACAAGAAATTCTCTGAAAGAACTCTGAAAGATCAAAATTTCTCTGAAAGAGTAGTAAATACTTTTAACTGCTAAGTCATCATTTCTCCCGCCCCAACGTGATTTAATGTTATTGAATTCAATTTTTAAATATTCCCTAAAGAATTTTGCATCTACGTTAAGAAATTTGATCTGTAGTTTTCTTTTGAGAATGTTATCTTAGGTTAAATTTTGTTACTACTAGGTTAAACTGAGCTTTGTCTAATGAGTTTGGTATTAAAATCTTTTCTGGAACAAGGGCCCCATTCTTACTATCGGAAGTGATTCAAGTCATAAGTAGAGCCATAGATAAAAGTAATATCTAGCTAGGTTACATCCATCAGGAAGCATCCTTAATAAAATGACAAAGCAGAAGCTTGAAATTCAGGCAAGAGGGACAAATCTGAGAAAATATTGCACTCATATAAGTATAAGCAAACATTAACAAATATTACAAATGCTTTCAAGAAGACTGTTTTATAATCAAAAGACTGAACACAAAAATCCATGGTATTTAGAAGACAGAAGTTAGACAAAAGAAAATTGCATAGACAAATTATTTTGTGAAACATAGCAGAAAATTTGTCAACCCTAAAAAAAAAGTTCACAACCAAATATACAGCACTTAAAACACCAAATAGACATTATCAGAGAACAACTTGATTGACACTCCATAGTTAAAGATAGTAAAGATACAAAGTGAAGAAATTTTACAAAAGAAGAAATATTTGAATAATAACATATCTTCTATCAGCAACTCCCAAACCAGGAAAATATTCATTGATATATTTGAAGATGAAAAATAAAATAGTTGTCAACCAAGTTGCTGTGCCCTGCAAGGTTATTTTTCAAAATTAATGAATAAATTACAATATTTAAGGACAAGTATAAATAAGTTAAGTCATCACAACTAAGTCAGGCCAGTTGAAAATTCTTAAAGGAACCCTAAATGGAGAGGTAAAAGTCTCATCCACAAGCACATGGGAAATATCACACCCCATTAAAGGAACAGATGAACAAAGATCTGAGAAAGCATCAGTATGTTCAGCATAGTAAGCCAGCAAACTCCTAAAACTAACATGGGAGAAAAAGAAAGAAATACTAATGATTTAGCTTAACAAAATACAGGAAAGAGCAAGGCCCTTTTAATAATAAAATCAACAAGATTGGTTGTTGTAAATGGCCAAAACTCAACAATAAAAATGAATAAATGGATGGATTGAATAACAAGAATCAGTCACCTATTGTCTTCAAGAAACACTTCTCTAGCAAAGACACTCAAACCTGAATTTCAAGAAACAGAATTCAATGGCATTCTGCTGTCAGATGCTGACATGATGGGACAGATCATTGGATTTTCCATGAAGGCAAGGGCTAGGTGGTGTGGTCACCAATCTTCACATACAATTCCACTTGGTAAAGTAGCCTCCATCTTTCTTATGCTGGTCACAGCAGTCAGTCCATCCAGATCTTGGAGTTTAGCACTTGTGGGAAGGAACAGCCATCATCTGCATTCTGATATAGTGTCTTGTGGAAGAGGGTCACTATCTGTCTGATGTAAGGATTCACATAGTCATAATAGGTCAGAAGCAAATGGTAAGAGATGATCCAGATCTTAGTGTCAACAAGACATGGTGCCTGTTGCAGCATGTTCCTTCCCCTGAAGGGGTAGGTCTGCTGTTATGCTGCTATGCTGGTGTGTAGTTGAGAGGACTGTGTAGTGAATGCAGCTAGGGTGACCAGAAGCTTGTTCTGCATTGTTCCCACTGTGGTGTCTGAAATCCTACC
Source organism: Cricetomys ansorgei (assembly GCA_026225945.1). Classification (NCBI taxonomy): domain Eukaryota; kingdom Metazoa; phylum Chordata; class Mammalia; order Rodentia; family Nesomyidae; genus Cricetomys; species Cricetomys ansorgei. Next base: position 302,997 of record JAMJFZ010001505.1, read on the forward strand.
TGATTTCGATCAGAACATAATGTGCTGTCAGGATGTAACTGAGAAGATGCTGGATGCTCTCTTTAAGGCCCTGAATGAAAACCACAGCAACATGGAAAGTACCTTACTAAAATCCAACATGATCCTCCCTGGCAATTATCATAGCCAGAATTTTTCAAAGAAAACATTGCCATGAAAACTATCAGAGCACTTGGACATGCACACAAAGTGCTTCCTGCTAACACTGGGGCCCTTTCCGTTCTGGAGTGCAGAATGAGAAAGAGGCATTTATCAACTTCAAATGCTACTAAAGCCATAGATATATTCCTATAATTGAGTCTCTCAGTATTCTGCCCTAAAGGACTCTTGCAGAAGATTGTTCAAGAGGCTTAAGTATGTAAAGTGATCATTGGCCAACAGCTATGCTTGGCAAGGAAAGTGCACTCCAAATGGTCAATCCAGACTGCAGTAAGTGAATCCTTCTTCATCTCTAAGTATGTCTACTAAGCATGTCTACTAAGCACTCGAAATGGTCAATCCATACTACAGTAAGTGAATCCTTCTTCATTTCTAAGCATGTCTACTAAGCATAGGCGATCTATGGCTTCCTCTTTAACACTGCAGGTGCTTGCCTATGCACTTGTTTTTGATGATGAGGTCTTCAGGCTCTTTCTTATCACTCTTGCTACCCTCTGACTTGTGATAGTGTTGTCTATGAATGCTACTTTTGCTATAACTTCCAGGGCACTGTAAAGAAACAACTATTTAAGGGGGAAAGCGAAAGAGACATCAACATACCAAGCAAATGGAAGCTATTAATAGGAGACACAGATATTCTTATATTTAACCAAGCAAATCGCAAGTTAAAACTGTTCAAAATATCTAAACATGACACCAGCACATTAATAAATAAATAAAATAAAGGGGGGAAGCCTGTATGTGGTAGCTAGAAAAACATAACACAGATTAGCACAGAAATTATGCTAGAGGAACTAAGGAACTAAGGACTAAAGGAACAAAGCAAAGAATCGATCAATCCAACAACCGATTTGAAATAAAAAGACACAGGAGTTAAATCAATAAAATTATAGATGAAACAGAAGACTTCATAAAGTATTCTAATAATATCCAAAAGGTTATTAAGGAATAATTTGAGAAATAGTAGCCCCCAAATCTTGAAAATCTAGAAAAATAGAAAACAATTTTTAAACATGTTTGACTTACTAAATTCAAGTCAGAGGATATAGATAATTTTGACACTTAACAATGAATGAGATTGAATAAATAATAATTATCACCATGAAGTGAAAACTAGGGTTAGCTAAACTGCCTGTTGAATTTAATTTTACGTTTAAAAATGGTCTAATACCAACATTTCTAGGAAAGTTTCATAAATCTAAAAGAGAAGAAATACTACCTAAATCATTCTGCAAAGCCTAGATTACCCCAATGCTAAAGTCAAACAAAGATACAACAATGAAAACTGAAGAACAATTTTGCCTGTGGACATAGGTGCACAAATTCTGAAGAAAATAATTTCAAACTGAGTTTACAAACACACTGTTTTGTTGGGGCCCAGGTTTCCCAGGCTATGAAATGCTTTAGCTTGACAAGGTTCCTGAAGCGAATTCACTGCCGGGAACTGGAATTCCCTAACTGCCTTGCTCCTTTTTTGCCTTCACTGTACGGTGGCATATGTTCTCTCATCAATAATAAGATCTGTATAAGCCAATAGTAATAGCAAAATCAATCCCTGAGCTGGCTACTGTGGGCTGGAATGGAACACACCCATGCTATCCAGAGGTAAATTGCAATAAAGCAACCCAGGTTTATTGCAAAGATTTAAGAAATATAAAACCCAGAAAATTCCCCTAAGTTAGTAGTTATTAGCAGCTTCTCCCCACCACTCAGCAGGGATTCTTTCTTCCCCAGAATACCCAGGCACCATTGCGTCTCAGGTGCAGGCGGCTACCCCCACACCTGACCGACGAGGTTGAGGAACCAATCAAAATAGCCCAAGACCAGGGCTCCGGGGGACCCCAATAAAAGCCCTGGACGGGGGTCGCTCTTGCTCTCTTGCCCTCTTGCCCTCTTGCCCTCTCGCCTCTTGCCCACATTTCCCGCCCGTGCGCAGCGGCCGCCCCAAGCTGCTGCACCTGTCCCAAGCCGCCGCGTGCGCCAAGTTCATTTAATAAAAAGGCCTCGTGCGGTTTCAACAGCCACCAAGACTGTCTCGTGTTTCTTTGGGGTTTACCCATCCTTCGTGGAAGAAAGAACCCCCATTTTCGCGGGGGCCAGAGCTGGACCGCCAGGACCCCCGCACTGTTTCACATCACAACCAGATGTGATTTATGCAGGATATGGCAAGATTGAATAAAAACATACTAATCACCAATCCATTGATGGAATAATGATTCAATCAGACCTTTCTCCTAAGAAGAATAAAAAATGAGCAGAAAGTGTTTTTAAAGGTGTTCAACAACTCTAAACCTCATAAATAATCAAATGCATCTAAGTAAGAATCTTTGGAAATGAGATGCAGTCTTCAGCATTTTTAAGCTCGTCAGATGTTTCCAACAAAAGATAAACCTCAGGAAAGGTTATCTTGTCCCTGGACATTGTCTGCCTAAGTAAATATCATAGGTATGTATTTAAAAGAATGTATAAATGAATGTGTCAAAGATGGAAGCATATAAAATAGTTTACAATTTCATCTGAACAAAGGTATTGCCCAGAAATTATGGACTTTCCAGGGTATATTGGTTAACTCAGAATGTTCATGACAAGAAAGTGGATAAACCACTTGGTAAGCAAGTGTAAGGACAGGAGTGAGGAACCTCATAGCCCATCTACAACCCAGAGAAGCAAGGAAGCCACCTGTTACCTTAGTATTCAGAGGGCAGATTAAGGTAGCCCTATGGCAATCTGGCCAGCTAGACTAGTGAGGTGCAAGCTGTGGATTCAACTGAGAATTCATTCTTATGTAAAGTAGAAAGTGATTGAGATGATAGACAGCATCAACTTTGGAACTCTGTATGCTCACACACACGTGTATATTGCACACACATGTTCATATATACACACATGAATGCATGGTTCTATTGTCATTGGCTGAGCCAAAGACCTGAGGAAGCCTCCTTTTCATAGGCAGATGTCTCATAGTTGATAAAGGAAAAGATTAATAAGGGGAGGGGAGGTCCAGCCCAAGGTCCTTCATCCACAGTGGTCAGATAAACATTCCTCAAGCCCAATACCATGGAAAGGCAGGATCTCATCAGTGACTAGTGACATAATACATGTTAGCACCTGAGGGAGCGATACTTGCTGTTAGAATAAAAAAATAAAAAACAAAAACAAAATAAAAACAACAGCAAGAGCAACAAAAACAACTACAAAAGAACCCCAAAATACCAAAAAATTAGGTAGCAGCCAAATGCTTTCCTTCTTCTCTCAGACTGAGAATTCTAGGGTTCAAACACACTTCAAACCTCGTTTAGCTCTAGGCTAGCCCCACAATGGAGGAAATCCAAAGAATCATTATGACATACTTTAAAAAAATTGTACTCCACCAAATTGGATAATCTAAATAAAGATAAGATACTTTTCTTGTTAGATACTGCCTCCCAAAGTTAAATCAAGATAAGATAATCAATTTAAATAGACCTATAACCCCTAGGAAAATAGAAGGAGTCATTAAAACCTATCAACCAAAAAATCCCAGGGCCAGTTTTAGTGCAGAATTCTACCATACTTTGAAAGATGTGCTAACTCCAGTACTGCTCAAATTATTCTACAATATAGAAACAGAGGTAACATTGACTAATTAATTTTATAAGGTCATAGTTACCCCAATATCCAAACCACACAAGGGCACACAAAGTATATTGCAGACCAATATACCATATGAACACAGATGTAAAATACTCAATAAAATACTTGAGAGTAAAAACCAAGATCATCGCAAAAATGTATCCAACTTGATATATCTGTGGCTCCTGTACTATCTTTCAGCGGATCGAATCAGACAAAGTGCTAGTCTGTACATGGCAAAAGGCATAATTTATTTGTCGTTACAAATTGGCGTAGTTGGCAGGATCTGCTGGGGAAGGCAGCGATGCCTTTCTTTCTCAAAAAATCTGAGATAGCTTGTGTAGCCTGTGATAAAAACCTGGAGAGGCACTCCTTAATACAGGAGCTGGTGGTATTAGTGTGGATCGTGTAGATGCCCAAAGATTCCTTACTATTTCTACTAATCCCTTTGTTCAGACAGCTATTTGAGATCACCAGCATGCTGATTCCAATAATGCCTCCACTACCCTTTTAGAATCAGCTGCCCGGGGATGTATTGCTCTATATCCCACCGATGGTTCTTGGCTGGTAGAGACACGTCCTTGGTACACTCTTAAGGATGGTATGTCTCGTTTGAAGGAGGAAGCCATGAGAAAAAATAGCCTATAACGAAGATATGGGGAACTGTTCCAATAGCACCCCTCAGCAAGATAGAGGAAGTTTTAGTGGGCAGAAAAAAGTGAGTATCAGCAAAGAGCAATCCTCTAATCTGTTTACCTTGGTTTCTACTGCTCCCCCACTGACACATCCTGCTCTGTTTATCCTTTTGATGAGCTGGCCCACTTGAAATAGGGGAGAGGCCAAGCCCCTGGTGATCCATCTGTGAGGGCAGTTTCTAGGACTGATTTTCGCCCTCATGTTCCCATTACTATTTATTGGAAGAATAGATCACTAACTCAGACCAGGGCATTGGCAGATACTGGGGCAGAGGCCTCCTTATTATGTGGAAATCTAAGTACATTCAAAGGAATTCCTATTACCATTACAGGATTAGGAGTTAATGAGATACAAGCAAGGCAGGTCAAAATAAATATGAAAATTGGAAACTTTCCTCGTAGGATATACAATGTAGAAGCAGTTTCCATTCCCAAGTATATAATTGGAATTGACGTATTATGAGGAATTTCTCTAAAATTAGATGATGAGAATTATTACTTTGCCATATGCTCACTACAGATGTATAGCATTATTGTGGGCAAACTGCATCAACCTCCTTTGCAATTACCTGAAGCTACTAAGACCATCACCTGCAAACAATACCAAATTCCAGGCGGGCAAGAGGAGATCACTCAGACTATTAAAGATTATGTTAACGCTGGAGTCATGATTCCTATAACCACTGAATGGAACAACCCTATTTGGCCTGTTTGTAAATCAGATGGCTCCTGGAGAATGACAGTAGATTATAGGGAACTAAACAAAGTGACTCCTCTTCCTCCTGCTGCTGTACCAGACACTATCACTCTAGTAGAGAGAGTACAGCATCATCCTGGAACTTAGTATGCTGTTATTGATATTGCTAATGCTTTCTTTAGTATTCCTATTCATGAGTCCAGATGGTCTCAGTTTGCCTTTACATGGCAGGGAAGACAATACACCGTCACCTGTTTACCTCAAGGATATAAACATAGCCCCACCATTTGTCATTGCTTTGTAGCAGAGCACCTGGATAAATATATTCCAGATTCAGAAACAATAATCACACATTACATTGATGATATTTTACTTTAATCCATTACCCAAGAAAAAGTACAAGAACACCTTGAAAATATTATTCAATTATTAAAAAGTAAAGGATGGGAAATTAATCCTAAGAAAATTCAAGGACTGACCCAAGAAGTACAATTCTTGGGAATCCAATGGAATCATGGGGCCAGAAATATATTACCTAAAGCAAAGCAGAAGATAAGGTATCTTACAGTTCATAAGACTAAAAAGGAACACACACAGGTGTTGGGAGACAGAACATAGCAGGTATTCTGAACTCCTTTGGAGAGCCTGAGAAGAAGGCAAAGGGTCAGGAAGGTGTACTAGCAGGAAGGTCCTTCCATAACTGAGGCCTCAATACCAACCCTCTTGGGAATGTGTTTTAAAAATGTGTTTTCTGATGTAAATCTAAAAAGAAAATATTAAGTTAAGATAGATTTTGTATGGAGATTTTGTATGCTAAAATAAGGTTTATAAAGTCAGGATTTTCAAGGAGAGTGTTTAATAAGATATCAAAAACTATATCTCTTTGTATTCCTATACAGGATACATCTTTTGCAGTCAGTCATCTTTTTCAGTTTAAGAGTAAAGTGTTTAAAACAAAACAAATAAAAATAACTGGTTTGTTTATAAAAGAACCTGCAGTTTTAAAACTGAGGGACCATGAGGTATCTGAGCTCTAGTGTAACAGCTGCCTCAGGCCTAAAAGACAGAATGCTGCTGAGAAGAAAAAATGTGTGCATTACACTATGGGATATTACAAGCACAAAGTTGGAAGGTTTTGAACTACTTTAAGAAAATTTTGGACTTTTACAAAAGCTAAAAGTTAAAGCTAGATGTTTTTAGAAACAGCTTTTAAGAAATTTAAATTCACATGGCTATGGGACAGTTTAAGTTGAAAAGATGTTTACAATAACCTAAATAATACAGCAAAACAGGAAAAAATTATAAGTAAAGTTTTGTCAACATGAGAGATACTTAATATAGATGGCCCTCACCCCTCAGAGATCTGGTGATTATGGCTTTTAATTAGAGTCACAAGTAGAGAACCCCGGATCCTAACAGTGACCCCAACACTTCCAGAGAAGACAGACAGGGACAGAGCAACCTCACCTGGGTTGTGGTAATGCACCACTGGACAAAACTGCCCAATGCTTCACCTACCAAGGACCTGCCTAAACTGTGGACAAATAAGACACTAGAGAGTAGATCACCCTGCTTTGGCTGGACAGAGCAGAGGCTGATCCCTCTGATTCCTTCCCACAGAAAGGTACTTTCTGACCTGGCAACTGAAGACTGGCCTAGAAACTGAAGACTGTCATTGCCTTGAGGCCTCTGCTCCCCATAAGGTCACAGGGAACACAGAAAATGCAGGGTCATCTGTCTAGGTATGGGTAAGTCTATGACATTTTAATTGAGTTATACTTTTTGCTATAATTTAGTGTTCCCAGATCTCTGGTGGTGTTGATGGCTAACTGTAGTTCTGTTAGTTTAAGAGCAATAGACAACCATTTCCTCCCTCTGAGGCTACTAGAGTCCCTTTCTGAATAAGACAAACAGGATTGTCTTGCTAACAGGCTCGGTGTTAAAAGATAAATAGGTTTGTGATGTAACTTTTACTATCCCTTCATTTGAAAAAAAAAAAATATTTGCCTAAAAGTGACTGCTCTCGGTACTAATAACTCATGTCTTTGGTAGGTAGTCAGATTAAAAAGAAAGTTTAAGGTCTAAGAAAAAGAATGTTATATGAAAGCCTAGGTAAGTTGTGAAGGTCTGAGAAAGTGATTTTAGATGAGAAGGAGGTTTGAGATAAAAGTTAAAAGGTATAAGAGAGCGGTATAAACTTAAAAGGTTCAGAGTTATAACATTTAAATCCTGGGTACAAGTTTTGATGAGCTGGTATATTTGTTTTTATCCAGATTGTTCCTGGTCTAGAGACTTGCATGGCCATCTATCTAGTCTGGAAAAATTATATATATATTTTAATGCTAAAGGGAGCCAAAAACCATTCTCTACATTTATAATGACAGATTTTGTCTTAGTGTTGTATATCCTGGTTTTGGTTACTTGAAAACTTTTTATAATACTGTACTCTGTAAACAGATATTAATTCACTAAAATACAGATTCTGTGTTGTGTAAATCATGGCCTACATTAAAGTCCCTAAGAACATATGTTTTAAATTGCCTAAAAAAGGCTCAAGTCTGAGGTGATTCTCATTGACTGTTTAACAAACACTTGTTAGTTGTTCTTTCTACAATGTGAATTACAACGATAAAAGTTCCAAATGTAAGCTTCTGTAAACTTTAACTTCTGCCTCTAGTTTTTATCTGTCTCAACAGATCACCACTTGGCTAACAGACACCATCAAACTGCTTCAACTACTGTGAATCCTGGACTTGCTGAAAGCTGATGGCCAGTCCAGCTGATGTGACCACCCCTGTCCACTCTGCTAGATCAGTGAATCAGATGTACTCCAGTGCCTAACCATGCCCCCAGCTTTTGACTAATACCAGCCTGTTTGGGGCTCCTGAGAATGATGTCTCATCTTAGCAGAAAGTGATCTAATAGATTACAATGTCCCATCTCCTCAGGCTGCAAGTTTTGATCAAAAGAAAAACTCCCTAGGACTGGGGACATGGCGTGTATAGTGCCTATTGGCACACCAAAACATTACCTGTTAAGGCCAGATAGACTCAGGTTCATTAAGCTGACAATATGATGAAAAACCCACAACTTATATAGATGCTGACAATATTATCTATAAATTAACTGAATGTATCCTTCCTGATAGAGGACTAATATGTAATGGCTTAACCCGAATAACTGAACCCTGTATGTTATCCCATTCCACTAATGTGTGTCTTCTTACTATATACCCCATCACTAATTATTCTATATTATATGAAGTAGAACCCTAACATATACGTTTAGCTGGCGCCAATAAAACAGAGCTCCTCAGTATGAGACTACCATCTCCCTTCTCAGGATGTCTGCAGCATCTTGAGTTTCTCCAGTATAACTGTGTTGCTTATTACCTACTACCCGATCTAGTGGATGATGATTTTGAGTTGCTCCACTAGAACAGTTTTGCTTATTACTGACTATCCGTTCTAGTGGATGATGTCACTTTGACCTAGATACCAATGTATCTTATCTTGAACTGTTGGATGTATCAACAAATGAAAGTGTTGTATTGGTCATTTAATATGCCTACACCTCAACCCAACCCTAGGACTGAATGCAAGCAAAGAGATTTTTGTTGGTAGAGGCTTGGGTTAAGGCTTCAGACTATTAATACATGGCATGACCTGATTTCCCCTCTTCTCCTTCTGGGCACCTGGCCAGTACCTAGGAGGGAAACAAGGAGAATGGTTCAGAACATCAGATAGGACATATGATGCATTTCACCCCGGGTGTCTCTGGCCAAGATTTGGGTGTGAAAGGGACTGCCAAATATCGTCTTGAATGCATGCCAGAAACCTGGCCAAATTGCCTCCTTTGTCTAGAAAGCCTCGAAAAGACACACTCCCAAAGCCAGAGCTGCTGCTGCCTCAAACCTGGGAGAGACATGCAGTCCAGCAGAAAGACTGTCTAGACTTGTGATGAGTTGGTGATGCCTCTATTTCCCAATGTGCCTGTATTGAAATCAGCATGCCTAGTGGTAATTTCCTGGGTAGAGTCCTTCTAAAAGGATCATTCTGTCTTTCCTTTCCCTAGTCTTGCTCTTTGTACTGTATCACTTCTCACTAATAAATCTACTCTAAATATATCTGTGGCTCGTGGACGTTCTTTCAGTGGATCGAATCAGACAAAGTGCTAGTCTGTGCTCGGCAAAGGCATAATTTATTTGTTGTTACACATGATCAAGTATGCTTCATCCCAGAGATGCAGGAATGGTTCAACATACAAAAATCACTCAATGTAATTCACCCATATAAACAAATTGAAAGAAAAAAATGATTGTTTTGTTAGATGCCAAAAATGTCTTTGACAAAATCAAACACACAGTTAGATCCTGTTTTTCTCTCTCCTTTAAAATTTTTCTCTTTCCTTTTGCTCTAGTTTAACTCTAAAACTTTCCTAAGCTATTCTTAGGGTATTGCAGGTCTCTCTCTTGGGCTTTATCGTAAGCTTAGGGGATGCTGCACTTATGTCCTGAGCCTGTCTCCTACCCATAGGAATGACACAGTCCATACACCCCCTTGGGAAACTTATCAGACTTTGCAAATGATCATGTAATGGAACTTTGGATCCCAATATTATTCGGGATCTCTTTAACTACTGCTTGTGGTCCTGCAAATGGAAACAGGTTCCCTGCTTAGAAACATTTCCTTACCCAACCCCTCCCTCTGTTCTTCTTTTTCCCCTACCTATCCCCCTACTGTTTACTCCAAACTAGATGACTCTTTCATTCTTTTTGACCCCACTAGTGAGCAGCCCCCTTAGCAAACTGAATCTTGACCCCCCCAATACCTTATTTCCTACTCATAGCAGGGAGGCCGTACTCTAACACTCTGGCAGCTACTCCAAACCTCTTCCTCCCACAAACGTTCATCACCTGGCTGCTGGATCATAATTCTTAAAAAAAAAAAAAAAAACAGATTATGTCCCGTTTTTCTCTCTCCTTTAAAAATCTTTCTCTTTCCTTTTGTTCTACTTTAACTCTTAAACTTTTCCTAAGATATTTACATGAGTCTAACACTACCCACGTGAACCAATGCCATCTTGACTTTTCCAACCTTTAAAAAAAAATGGCCACATTCTTTTAATGCAAGAATCAGCAGAAAGTTTGGATCAATTGTGATTACTGTTTCTCTCTCTGTATGTACGGGTATTTTGCTTTTGATATTATAGGAACACAGCAGAGAGATTTTAGATTTTAAGAGTAAATGTTGAAATCAATATTGTTAAAGAATAAAACATGTTATTAATTTAAGAATCATCAGATGATGGATTTCATTGGATTGAGATTGCTGTTTCTCTGTTTAAATAAAAGAGCATTTTACTTTTGATATTACAGAATATACTTAAATATTAAAAATTTCTAAATATATAAAACTATGGGATATTTAAATCTATAAACTGCTTTTAGACTATTTCATATTATGATGCATTTATTCATCTCTTCTCACTTTTAAGGTCATCCTTAAAAATGTGTTTATAACCACTTATGCTTTTACTCTGTCCAACATCAAGCTTCTATAAAATTTTTTGATATAAAACAGATTCATTTGATAAATAAAGTTTACAAATTCTTGCGGTCAATTCAAGTTATAACATATAGATTGTGGTCCTCAAATCCTCCAGAGATCTACTGAATATGCACTGAAATATTTAAGCTTTCCTCAATAAACAGTGGCCACTCCTAAAGATAATCCTTGAGATCTCCAAGAAGTTAATGGTGCTCTACAATGAAGAATTCACCTAGATCATGCTAAAGCTAATCACTGGCGAAACTGTCCTATACCTCACCTGTCTCTAGGCTCCACACTAACTGGACACATTTGGGTTAGCTGCTTTACTCTGCCTAGCCAGGGTAAGACTATTTGCCTTAGTTCCTTCCCACAGCAAAAACCATTCCAGATCTGGGCAGCCAGAGGCCAACATGATTCTGTATGACAGCTGGAGATCAAATACTGTTCTACTTCTATGCATCAGATGGCTTCTTCCCACAGCGGACCAGAGGAGCCTCAGGGGACTGCTAGGTAATGGATCTCTGTCATTTTTAATTGATACATAGGTCATCGAGATTCTATAATTTATCCTTCCTCAGATCTCTGATGGCTTGACGACTAACTATAGATCTAGAAGTAACAAACATCTACCAGCTCTATGATTAGATAAAGGTCTGTACAAGTTCTAAGGATCTAAAATATGATTTAAGATATATAGATACAAGTTGTAAAAGTTTTAAGATATATAAATGATTGGTTATATTGGTTGTTTTTCTTCAACCTATAGACTTGGAAATGCTTCTCACCAGGTGATAATGTTTCTATCCGATTTGTATACCCAACTCTCCTGATGCACAATGTGTTCATGATTCTGGCCCAAGGTCATGGCTTTTGATGACTCAAAGGTATGGATTTGCTACATTTATAAATCTGCTCTAAATATTTTATTAGCTGCTTTCTCTATAATATGTATTTAAGTACATGATATTTGATATGACTTGAGGGTCTGTGTTTGCACTTCAGTACAAATGATAATGGTAACCTAGAGTATCTTTTTTATAACTTTTCATATACTTAAATTTCTTGTGAGCTTCAGGAAATCATCTTGGACCCACCTCCCACAGGTTAGAGTTCAGACTTAAAACTCTCTAACTTCTCACTTGTGAGGATACGATTTATATCTTCCTTCCCTGGACTTGAGAACCCTTCTCCTTCTTACTGCCAAGACTGTGGACCTAAAAGTTCCAAATGTAGGATTTTCCTTTAAGTCTCCTAAACATAACCTCTCTTCCAAGCACATGTTCCAACAGATTTCAATTCAGCTGACTGGACTAACTGAGAGCTGATACATTCAAAAGAAAATTCCCTGATATCAAGGACATAACTTTGTGATGCCTGTGGAAAATCAAAGGAGTGCTTATTTATAAGCCAAATTGACCTAGATTTATCAACAGATAAACCAGTTAGCTCAGATGCTTCTGTCTAATGTCAGCCATCAAGGGGTTTACGTCACCATTGTCCTAATTGGATATAGTAAATTGCCCACTCCTGATTTTTCATCCAGCAACAGAGCCTAGAGAAGTCAAACAACTTGCCCCCATTCCTACCTTACCAGTCAGGCTTCTTGCCTTTTTAATAACAAAAAGGGGGAAATGTTGTGAATTGGCCAGAGTTCCCTTCCTGGAGCTCTGTCCCGACCCACAGGATCTTCAACCATGACCCTAGGTGAGGGCATGGGACAGGGACGCCAGAAGTGAAAGGCAGACAATCTGTCCAGTCAAGCCTTCGATTGTACCCGTATTTATGCAATTTTCTAAGTGGGGAGAAGAGCGGGGAATGTGTAAGCAGGTTGCTATGGTATCCTTATCTGGCATGTGGACTGACCTGGTCTATCTGGTATTCCTAGGTGGTGTTATGATGTCCCAGAGCGAGCGATAAGGAAGTGAGTGGAGCTGTGAGATTCTCTCTAGGGGCTCCCTGTAAAATATATAAGTGTGGAAATGCAGAATGAGGAAGCAATAAAGGTAATTTAGTCCAGCGGCAGTTTCCCAGAACTGGGCAGCTTTAGGCTCTCTGACCTTAGTCCTAGTTCTGTCCATTAAGGCCAGAGGGGAACTGATCTTTTAAAAAAGTGGGGTGCCTTGTATTTCAAGCCAGCGTATCCAGAGGGACCGCTTACCACAGAGCTCATCCATCTCTCATACACCCAACACTCCCACCTTCTGGCCAGGTACTGCCCCTGTACCTGCCACCAGACAGGTACCCATCTCATCAGGCTCATATAATCCAGGCATGATTAGGGCTCCTTCTCTTTAGTCTCTCTCTCTCTCTCTACTCTCTTCCCCTCGTCCTCTCTCTCTCTCTCCCTCTCTCTCCTCTTTTTTGTCCCTTCTCTCTTCTCCTCTTTGGTCTCTCTCTCTCTCTCTCTCTCTCTCTCTCTCTCTCTCTCTCTCTTCCCCCCTCATTTTTGTCTCTTCTCTCTCCACCTCCCCTCTCTTCACCTTTCCTCTTTCTCTGTGTCTGTCTGTATGTCTGTCTGTATCTCTCTTTTCCTCTTTACTCAGAAGCAGACACTCCATGTCTCACCCCACCCCAATAAACCTCTTGTGTGACCCTGCTGCCTGGTGTTGCTCTCTTTTCTTTGACACTGATTTTGGTCTTTACTGATCTTTCAATAGTTCAGCTTTAATTGAGCCCAAACTGTCATATCTGGATGTATGTATTGCCCTTTGTAGTTTGTGATCACCCAGTAAAGGTGAATAGTCATTAAAATAAAAAATAAAGAGAACATGGGAGAATTTGTGGATGTTGTGGAATATCTTTTTTTTTTCTTTTTCTGTTTGTTTTTTTAAGAAAGGATTTCTCTGTTTGTAATGCTGGCTGCTATGGAATTCACTCTGTAGACCAGGCTGGCCTTGAACTCACATAGATCCACCTGCCTCTGCCTTCCAAATGCTGGGATTAAAGGCGTGTACCACCACCACTGGCATGGGACCACTTCTTAACCTGCCTCCTGGACCACCTTGATCAGCCTGAGTCCCTGAAACATCTTGCATCATCAGCAAGCACCCATGGCCTGGCAGATGCTCCTGCCTTATAACAACCCAGGTGGTCTGTGGTCTTTCTCTGTTGCTTTCTCTCTTAGTCCTTGCATTCTCCTCTGCCATCTTGCTCCCCCTGCCATGCCTCCCTCCTGTTTCTCCTCTTTCTCTCTTTTCTTTCACATTTCCCTCCCTCTCTGTCTGGCCTTCCAAGTCTCTGTCTCCCTCTCCTCCTCTCTCTTTCTTCCTTTTTCTTTATCTATTTCTCTCTCTTTTCCTCCTTCCCTCTTCTTTTCTATATCTTTTATCTCTCCCTCCACAATGTCTCTCCCACAATGTACTCTACTCCAGGACTCCCTCCCCCTTACCACAAAAACCTTTGATAGAACTCTGCCATGTGAACAGTCCTCTTACATGATTTCAATGGTGCTGAGACTGCAGGCAGCTCTGATGCCCTAACTCTATATGATTCTAGAAACCTTACCACTCTGCTCTCAATTCAGTGTGACAAACTGTTTCAGTGAGTTCCTTTCAGTCTTATAACTGGATCCTGTGTCCCTGCACTTTTTAAATCTTTTAAAATGTCTCTCCATGTCCATACCAGGTAGCAGCCTTAAGGTACTGCTAGGCCTCTACTAACCAGTCCCACTCTTGGCTTCCTCCCTTGGGTAGGATACCTCTCTAAGCCCAGTTAGTGCTTTTGTTCTTTTGAAAGCCCTGACACCAGGCAAACTGGTTCTCCTTTCAGCCTCTTTTCTAGCAGTGATAATTGTTACAACAATGTTGGTCTCTCTTTCCTGGATCAGTCTCATCTTGGGATGCACCTCTCACTGAGTTCTTGGGTGGAATCACCCCTACCCATGGTAACAATGCTATCAGTACTGTCCTCATATCTACCCAAGGTAACAATGAGTGCCTGTTGCCCTCCCCCCACTTCTCCCTCCCACTATTCCCCCCATTCCCCTCCCTAGAGCCCCACCCCTGCACTACCCGGTGGCTGGCTGCTGATGGCAATTCACTAATCTATGTTTAGTTAAAAAAAAAAAGTCCCATCCAGGCCCTTTTATTCTCTGTCCTTTGAAATCTGTGACTCTCTGAAGTTTTACTGGGGTTTTTATGCTGCGAGCACATGGCTGGCCCCCATCTTTGCTGGGGCCATAAGTGATAGGACTGGCTGCCATCTTAACTAATGTTAAGAAGATAGTCCACATGGAGATAAACAATGACTGGTTGCCATCTTTACTGAGGTGGGAGGGGACAGGTCTGACCACCATCTTTACTGAGGGTGAAAGGATAGGTCATGTGATTTCCCCATTTCAAAACTATAACACTGTTTCATGGTGATCACTATCAAATGTACATTAACTAGGCATCCAGATATTTCTAACAAAGATGGATTTTTGCATGATAATTCCTGTCCTAAAAGCAAAGTTTATATAAGGTAACATTTTAAAGCAATAATTGCTTAATAAAGTATTAAAGCTCTAGGCATTCATGTAGAAAGACACAATCTGAGCTGACTGACTGTCCCTTAATATGAGGCAAATTTTGATCTTACTGGATGGTGATTTTATTAGATGGTTTGAACGATTGAAAGCATGTTTTGCTGTTGAACTTATATTTTGCTTTACTCACATTGTAATTTTATCCTGCCTTTTCTCTCTTAAAATAAACAGGAACCATACTTTTGATATTACAGGAACACAGCTGAAAGATTTTACACTTGAAGAGTAAATGTTGGAGTTAATATTATTAAATAAACAACTTTTAAATTTATGAGACTATGGGACATTTCAATCTATAACCTATTTTTAAACTGTTTATATTATGATGCCTTTATTAATCTCTTCCCACTTAATGCCAGTCTTGGAAATATGTGTATAACCACTTACGTTTTTATTAACTTTGTCCAACATCAGGCTTCTAGAAAATTATATGATAAAAAACAGGTGTGTTTGATAAAGTTTACAAATTCCAGGGGTCTATTCAGGTTTATAGTAATATTTGTTTAACCTTTAGCAATTTAGATGATATGAGTATGAATAAAGCTTCCAGTCACTCTCTGAACAGCATTGTTGGGTTCATACATTTACCGATTATGTTAAATCCTCAACTCAAAATTATAAGGCTCAAACTTACTTAAAAGAGATAAAAGCGGAGGCACCCTTATTATTCTTCATGAGACTACATGCTGTTTAATATATAATAGTTATTAGATATTTAACTTGTTATCTATTGTATTGTTGGTTAACTATCACATACATAGTTAACAAATGTTTGATATAGGACATTTAGTAATAAAACATTATTAAATTATACTAAATTAATATGATAATTATTGATTACATAATATTGTATCACAATTAATTATATGATCATTTAATAATGATTGTTATTAATATAATTTATTATTAATTATCATTATTGAATTATCTTGCAGAATACTAAAATTTTTTAAATGTGTTCAGATATACACTTATAGTCATACAGAGTACTAACTAATGTAGTCAATTCCAAAAATAATCTGGTCACTTGTTATAGTCTTATAGTCATGCAGAGTACCTCCTAATGTAATTAATTCCCCAGATAAGTTTTATTTAGATTTTCGTATGTCTTTAAGCCTAAAGCAAGTAGCCAAATATCAATATATGAGATATATATATATATATATATATATATATATATATGGAGAGAAAGAGAGAGAAAGAGAATAGATAGATACACTTAAGGAATTAGGGTTCTCAAGTCTCCATTTATCTGCTAAATATGGCATTTAAATATTTCACCTTTTCACAATAAACAGTAACCATTATAAATGGTAATCCTCGAGGTCTTCAAGAAGTTAATGAGGCTCTGCAATGAAGAACTCACCTGGATCACGATAATTCAAACCACTGGACAAAACTGTGCCATCCCTTGCCTGCCACCAGGCTCTACACAAACTATGAACATGTTTGGGTAGGCGGCTTTGCTCAGCGTAGTCAGGGTAAGATTAATTTCTCAAGTTTGTTACCACAGGTGTGTGTGTAGGGGTACATTTCAGACTTGGGCAGACAAAGGCCTGCACCATTCTGCATGACAGCTGTAGATCAAATGCTGTTTTGTGTGAAAGTAGATGTCTGCCCTCAACAAACCACAGGATCCTCAGGGAACTACCAAGATAATGGTTTCCTCTCATTTTTAATTGATACATAGACCTTATAGATTCTATACCTTATCCTTCCTCAGATATCTGTTGGCTTGTTGGCTAACTGTAGTTTTAGGAGCAAAAAATCATCTACTAGCTCCTCCCTTACACAATTCCTCCCACAAGGCTTTTGCTGCCTTTTCATTTCTCTTCAAATGTAAAATCAGGCCTCAGATCTCACCTTGCTAGAATAGCCCTCTAGCTGAGAAAGACAGCATGCCTTGTTCCCATACTCTAAGAAGATAAACTCAGCTAGAAAGTAACTTTAGCAATTTCTTTATTCAAAGGAGTTTGCCTTCCAATGGCTACTTCTCTTTCATGGTCTATATCAATTCTGAGAATCTAAAAGATGTTTTAAGATTATATAGATACAAATTACAATGGTATTAGGATGTATAAATGGTTAGTTATATTTGGATTTCAAAGACTCAGAGTTTTAACATTGACAAAACTCTGGATAAGTGTTCTTAATGGAGATCTGATGAGCTGGTGTCACCATTATCAGTCACAAGTTCAGGATTTTGAATTTCCTCTGGTTGTTTCTCTTAAAAATGTAGTCTTAAAAATGTTTCAAAGACTCACCAGGTAAACAATTCTGTGTGATTTGTGTACCCACCTCTCTATGCAATCAATATGTTCATGCCTCTGGCCCATGCCCATGGTTTTGATGACACAAAGGTATGGATGTACTCCACTTACAAATCTGCTCCAACTGTTTACAAACAGCTATTATCTGCTTTCTCTATAATATGTACTTCAGTTCATAGCTTTTGCTCAGACTCAAAGACATATTTATGTACTTTATTACAGATTATAAACAGTGGTAGCCTACAGTATACATCTCTTTTTGTAGACTTAAGAAATTACTTGTGAGCTTCAGAAAATTGGCTTGGACTCACCTACCACAGATCAAACTCCAGAATTATGTGTCTTTCCATCTGCCCATTCATGGAGGTATGATTTGTCTTTCTCTTCCCTGGACCTGGGAACCCTTCCCCTCCCCACTTCTAAAACTATGGACCTAAAAGTAACAAATGTAAGATTTTCCTTTAAGTTTCCTAAACGTTAATCTCTGTTGCTAGTTATGTTCCAGCAGATTTTCACTTGGGTGACAGGCACCACCCAGAAATCAGCTCCAGACTACAGACTGCACCAAACAACTGCAAGCTCTGGACTTACTGAGAGATATATGGACCGGTCTACCTGATGTGACCACTCCTGTTCCCTCACCTGGATCAGTGAACTCGATACTTCTAATGTATCTAACCTTTTGCCAGACAACCTCACCCCAGCTTTTGACTAGTATTTCAGCCCTCTTGGGGCTCCTTCAAACAATGCCCTGGTTTAATCAGGAAACATTTTCAGCAGAAAATACAATGCCCCATTTCTTCACTAGGCTGAAATACTTAGTCAAAAGGAAACCCCCTAACATTGGAGATTTGTTGGTTGTGTCTTAATCTTATTGGCATACCAGAAGGGATACTTCTTTAAAAAACAAGGAGACTCAGATATGTCGATAGCTAGATTCATTACCTAAGATGGTTCTACCTAATGTCACCCATAACAGGGCCCTTAATTTCTCTGCTTCTGCTAATTACCTTTCGCCCTTTCATCACTAATGCCTTAATTGGATGCAGTAAATTGCCCACTCCTGATTTTGTGGTCCAGTCACAAAGCATGGACTAGAGAAACAGTTGGCTTTTGATGACCTTAGCCAATATTCTAACATTTTGGGGTCCTCAACAGAGTTTCCATTCCTACCTTACTAGTCACATTCCTATTGTCCTTGGCTTTTTAATAACAAAGAGGAGAAATGTGGAATTGCTTTTTAACCCACCTCCTAGACTTCCTTGTACCCCTCCCCAAGTCACCTCGACTTCCTGTATCATCAACAAGGGCCCAGGGACTGGTGGATGCTCCTGCCCCTACACTAACCCCAGTAGGTCTCAGTCTCCTCTGTGCCCCGCTCTCCTTCTTTCACTCTTTTTTCTCTCCCTCTCTCTTCCCTCTCCTCTTCTCTACCTCTGTAAAATTTTCCTCCACAATGTCACTCCCTCTGTGGCATCCTGTTCTACCCCAGAACTCACCATCTCTCCTCCCTCCTCCTTAACAAGCAAATCTTTGATAGAACTCTGCAATGTGTACTTTCTTCTCATAGTATTTCAGTGGACATCCTAAAAAGACTTAATCCTTGTAATATGGACCTTTGAAAACAGAAGAATGTCATTGTAAAGGCAAATCACAGAATAAAATTTCTATAAACTGGAGAAAATCATGCCTATCCAACTGCAAAAGTCCTATAGAGCACCAAACAGACAAGAGCCAAAAATTGTCCACATTATATCTTACTTAAAACATTAAAAATATTGGATAATGAAAGGATATTGGAAGCTTCAAGAAAGATCAAGTCAATTACAAAGTCAGGCACATTAGATTAACACTTGATTATTCCACAAAATACTTAAAGTCAGAAGAACATGGAAAATATTGTGCCGGTAAGGATTTTCTAAGCTTGACAGGAGCTATGGTTGTCTGGGAAGAGGGAACCTGACATGAAAAACAAAATACTTCCATCATATTAGCCTGTGTCCATGTTTGTATGGCGTTTCCTTGATTAATGGTTAATGTGTGAGGGGCCAGCTCTCTGAGTCAGTGCAACACCAAAGTAGGTGGTCTTGGGTTACAAAAAAACAAGAACTAAAAAACAAGCTGAGCAATCTTTAGGGAGAAAGCAATTATTCCACATTTTCTGATGATCTTTCCTTCAGATCATGCCTTCTGGTACTTGGACAGTTTTACCCGTGGTTCCCATTTACAGTTGTGTATTGTATTTCTTTTAGACATAAACATGTTCCAACTAAGGCTGAGGTATTAAAACAGGAAATGGGAATTGGAATTTGCCTAGCAGATATTAAGGTATTCTAAAGAGATATTTTCTTTCAGAAATGGATCTCGTATTGTCTCAATTTTTATTTTCTGAGAAGTACAGTATAATTGAGTTCAGACTGGAAATTAAACACTTACTAGACCAGTTCTAGAAATTGTACAAGATAAATAAAATTAAATAAAAATGTAGACAGTGCCTCAGACTAAAATGTAAGAACATGTATTTCTACAATTTTTGTATCAGCTAAAAATATAGAAACAACAAATTGGAAGACAAAGCTAAAGTTCATTTTGCAATGGTAGAAAATAAATATCACTTACAACTTGAGAATTGTCTAATGAATAAAGAAAGTGTGAGTGTTTACTCAACATAAACCTGGATTACTGTGACTAAAATGTGTATCATATATAAATATTTTCATTAAGTTAGAAGAATAGCAATGGAAAAATATCCAAAGAGAAACCTAGAAGAATGCAATTACTTACATTCTATGTCTCCTGTTAGTGATTTTATTGCCTCTGTTTGTTTTGATCTATTTTCTTCTATCCATATGAAATAAAAGAGTGTTATTGAACTTAAACATTTCTGCTGAAAATCCTCCACAGGGCCCACTTGATGTCCCTGTTTCTCAGACTATAGATGAAAGGGTTCAGCATGGGGGTAACCGTGGTGTACATCACTGAGGCCACTGCACTTGTCCTGAAGGAATGTGAGGCAGCTGAACTGAAGTAGGCACCAAAGCCTGTTCCATAAAATAAACAAACAACTGACAGGTGAGTGCCACAGGTGGAGAAGGCTTTGGCTTTACCACCTTTTGATGAAATACTCAGAATGGAAGAAACAATTCTTTTGTAAGAATAAAGGATCCCTGCAACTGGAATGCCACCCAAAATTAGACCAAAAATATACATGAATATTTCATTATTAGAACTGCTTGAATTAGAAAGACTGAGAAGTTGAGAAGGGTCACAAAAGAAATTGGGGATTTCCACAACTCTGCAGAAAGTAAGTTGTGATACCACCCAGAAGTGCACCTGGGAGTCCAGAAGACTGACGGAGAGTGATACCAGGGACAAGAAGACACAGAGGCGGGGATGCATGATGAGTGTGTAGTGTAGAGGGTGACAGATGGCCACCAAGCGGTCATAGGCCATCACAGTCAGGAGAGCACTGTCCAAACATACAAAAAGGACAAAAAAGGACATTTGTGTTAGGCAGCCTGAATAAGTGATGGATCTATTGTGTGTCTGGATGTTTGCCAACATTTTGGGGATTATAGTACTGCAGAAAAAAATGTCTGTCGAGGCCAGGTTGCAGAGGAAGAAGTACATGGGTGTGTGGAGGTGAGAGTCAGAGCTGACAGCCAGGATGATGAGCAGGTTTCCAAGCACTGTGACCAGGTACATGGACAGGAACATTCCAAAGAGGACAGGTTGTATTACAGAATCCTCTGAAAGACCAAGAAGGCGGAATTCACAGGTACAGGTTTGGTTCTCAAATTCCATGAAGAAGGAATACCTAGTAAAAATAACACCATTCAAACAAAACAAAACAAACATATTGTCAATCTTTTATAATCTTAAATATCAATATTTAACAATTTTATCTTGAATGTAAAGCTATTTACTGACTTTGTTAATACTTCTCAGCTGAACTCATCTTCAGTGGTGTTTCCACGGGCTCCAGAGCATTAGAGATTAAAGAACATTTAAGAAAACTGAGTTTATGACTACCTTAAATGTCAGTTGTCTAGTTTTTCTTCAGGTTTGGAATTGAAACCAGGATCTTTCATGTGAGTTACAAAGATTGTTTTGGTAAATTAAATTCCTAAATTATACAATGCCTTTTATAGGAGAAATATTCAACAACAAATATCCTTCATTCTAAAAAATATTTTATGGTCCTAAGAGTTAGTATAATATTTCTTATTTTCCCTAAATATTGCTTAAAATGTTTTATTAGGCAGAGCCCTAGTAGAGACAAAATTGAGTTGCCTTTAAATTTTTTTCCTATTTCGTATACCAATTATTTATAAGAATTTTCTTTTTGATTACAGGCATTTATCCTCCATACAATTATATATGTACTCACAACTATTATTGTAATTTAGCTATAGTATTCTGAAATACAACTAAAGATAAAAATCTGTGACCTTAATGAACTTTGTGTTTTATAAATGATTTTTTCCTTAATGCACAAAAATCACATGTTGACCACGTGAGTGCAGGTAGTTCAATGAAGCAATGTATAAACAGTAGTTACCTTTCATGAATGCTTGAAAAATACTTTGCATTAGTACAGTGCAGGGTTTTTTCCACTAGTCATGTACAGGCTGAAGCAAATCTCTGACGTTATACTTCTTTAAGTTCTGTGTAGGTATTATGGCCTAAACAAAAATCTTAACTTAGTGTGTTATCTTAGCCATCTCTGACTAAACTGAAGAAAAGAGAAAATTCATATCTGAAACCTTAAATGGTCTTCTTTATGTGAGATTAAAGTATTTTTCAAATCAATGTCTTTCTCAGACATGAATGGATTATATCTTTAATTCATCTTTATCTAAGTAAGCAAAAAGACATTATTGCTTCATGAACATACAAAATTATAAGAATATGGAATAAAATTAAACTTGCTGGACATTTTGTTAACCTGTTAAATGTGTAACCTGCTGAACTTAACATATCTGGTTGTTTATTAGATATAGTAGTATTTAAATAGTAGTACTGACTAAATATAGTAGTACTGTATAGTCAGTATAGTAGTATATTACAGTACAGTATAGTCAGTAGTACTGTATAGTCAGAATAATAGTACTGACTAAATTCTAGAATGACATTTTAATTTACATTCGCTTTTAAAAATTTATTGATGTTCTTCCTGAAACCTACAAAGAATTAAATCAGAAAGTGTAACATATAATTTTGTGAAGTTCTAACAAATAGTGAAGAGAACTACTGTTTAGCAGTCAATAAATGCTCCAAGAATATTATCTCTTTCCATTTACAGTATTTCCCAATACCCATAATGAGGAATGCTTTTGAATTCTTATTTATTAGGGAAATATTAGCTATAACTAAACCCCTAGCATGACAACTTGTTATATTTCTATTTTCCCAAAAATAAACTCTGTGATCAAATTAGTCTATCAATTTCCTGTCAATGTGTGGATGTTATGTTCTTTTTATGTCTCTGTAAATTATTTACTAGGAAACACTCTAAACAGTATTATATTATAAATGTCTTTTAAAAATAAATTTAACACTGTGTTGTGCTTTAAACTTTTCATAACATTCACATTTACTTGCCGCGTTTAAATGATACATAGTCCTATGTGAAATATGAAACTCATTTTATCAAGCTTTCTCATACCATGTTTAGGAATGTTTTAATGCATCTATGTATATCTCTCAAGAAATTATTACTCTGAGAAAATATATGAAATGTAACTATAAATTGTTATAGCGTTAGTTTCTCTTCTTCTGAGGTTTTGTATTGTGCTGAAGAAAGCAAAAGTCAACTAAAATAAAAACCACTGTAGGAGGAAAACAAAACTGTCCATTAGAGTCATTTCAACACTGTAAGAACCGGTAATAAAACCTGAATAGGCATCTGAGCTGAAACTTTGCATATCCCAACAGGTGATGAGAAAATATGTCTCTCACAGTATAACCTCTACCTACTGTGTTTCCTCTGAACTCACTGGAGTGCTGGAGATCTCTGATGGCATATAAAACATGTGACCACATCTGTGGCCTCTTGAATTCTTGTTTGACAAGGTCTGAGGATTTCTTGTAAGAAGTGGCAGGAATCAAGAGTGACATAAGGCCACTTTGTAACAGATGATGCTTTTGGAAAGAGGAGACACAGGTGTAGAAACTACCTGACAGACACAGGGATTCTAAAAGACCAGAAGCAAAAGCTGATTATTTATAGTTGCTTTGTTTGGAGGATTCAAATAACAATTCTCCTAATTAGTCACATTGTCCCATGTTGTCACAATCTCTGAAGATGCTTATTCTTAAAAGACAAATAAATATTGTTATACCTCTCTGAAACACCTTCATTTTCTTACAAAACCTCCTGAGAATTCTGGTGTTCTTATTTTTCATTACAAGTTCACAGCATAAAAATGTGACTTTTTAACATCTTCTGTGCTTCTTGTTAGACCTAAACATTTGTGTCTCTTACATATCCTATACTTTACAAAGAATTATTTATTCTATCGGAAATATTCCATGTCATTTCCATTTTCTCAATTAATATTTGCATCAAATAAAAATCTTATATTTTTTGAACTCTTTCACTTGTGGGATGTGGTAATGTTCATTGGAGATTTATAACTTTTGCTTAAATAAATGAGCTCCAAATTCTATTTTTCATTTTCAATTCTCCTATGTTGATTTTTTAAAATTGCTATTTTATAAATATATTTATTACTTTATACTTTGAGCAAATAACTGTGGCATTTCTAGCAGCTTCATTTTGGGTGCATTCTATTAGTTGGGAGCCATTGGGTGCATTCCCAACTTCCATTCTCACTCACATGACTTTTTATGAGATGCATCTTTTCTAGGACTCAGACATCTCCTTAAATTTATGCCAGCTGAGTTTCTCACATGCAGATGTACAATCTGGCAGACTCCTTCCAGAAGTTCTGGCAAACAAGTTTCTGAAAAACAAACACTTAAAATCTAGAGTAAGTTTATGTCTTGAATTTTGAAGTATAGAAGGGATGTCTAACTATTTGTTGACATTGTATAGGCTTACAGTTAACACACTGGGTCAGAAAGGCTAGTTTCATCATTATAATTATTGTCATGTAAAAATGAGCAATTGATTTTAGTTTCTACACTTTGCATGGAAATACTGGCAGTGGTGGGATATAGTTTTGATCACAGTGAGGAATAATGAAGGAGGACGATTCCTGTAGTTCACTGACCAGTTACTCTGCCCCCAAATTTCAAACTTGAGAGACCCTCCTCTCAATACAGGTAGACAGAGTTCTTGACGATTATCTCCATGATTTGTCTTCTAGTGTCTACATGCCCATATACACATATATGTACATGCATGAACCCATTTGTGCATATGTAGACATATGTGTACCTATGAGAATGCACATTGCTTTCAACAAAAGAACACACTGAAGAAGCCCATCCTTTAAAATAATAACAACACCAGAAATGTGGTTTATGTGGAAACTTCTAAATTTTTTCAATATAGAAGTCACACTTCAAAGTTCTTAGTATAGTATGATTCTGGAAGTATAATTCTTCTCTTCAGAATAATCAAACACTTGTCACACCACCATGATATCAGTATAATTACTATAATGTAAGTACCAGCATTCAGATAAAATTTGACTCTCAGTTTATTATTCTACAGATCCTACTATGTTGTCCCAGGCAATGTGGCCATAAGAAGCAAGTGTAAGTATACATTTTTTCAATGAGGTAATTCTAGATATCTCAATACACATACAAATTTCCCAAGTGCTTTCTAATTTCTGCTCATCCAGAAAATGCTTATACTTCGTAAGGATATATTTTATTGAATTCAATTTTCAACTATTTCCCGAGATCTTTTCCATCTATGTTAGGAAAATGGGTCTGTAGTTTTCTTTTGAGTATGTACCTTTGCTCAGATTTGCTACTGGTCTGACATTGGCTTTTTTGAATGAGGTTGGCATGATACCCTGTACTGAAACAACGGTCCTCATTCCTACCACAGGAAGTGCTCAAACTTAAAAGTAGAGCCATAAGATGGCTTTCTGCCATCAGAAAGCATCATTAAGAACATGACAAATTCAGGTCAGGAGGACAAATCTGATAGAATAATACACTCAGAGATATATAAGGCAAACATTAATGAATATTACAAATACTACAAAATTACTATGGTATAATCAAGAGATCGCACATAAGAATCCATGGTATTTAGAAGGGAGAGGTTAGATAAAGCAAAAATGCATAGACAAATTATTTTGTGAAAACGTTGCAGAAAATTTCTCCACCCTAAAAAAAGAAGTTCACATCCAAATAAATAGAGCATTTAGATGCCCAAATAGATACCATCAGAGAACTACCTGATTGACACTTCATAGTTAAAGATACTAAAGATAAATAAATGAAGAAATATTACAAAAGAAGAAATATTTGAGTAGTTTCATATCTGTTATCAGCAACTCCAAAACCAGGGAAAACATTCAAAGATATATTTCAAGATGGAAAGGAAAATAATTGTCTACCAAGTTCCAGTGCCCAGCAAATTTACTTTTTAAAATTAATGAAGCAATAACAGTATTTAAGGACAAGTACAAATTAAGTTAATTCATCGCAACTAAGTCAGGCCACTTGAAATTTCTCAAAGGAATACTAAATGGAGAGGTAAAAGTCTCATCCACAAGTACGTGGGAAATAATACCCTCCATTAAAGGAACAGATTAAAAAAAAGATTTGAGAAAGAACAGTATGTTCTTAGTAAGTCATTGCAAGCCAGAAAAATACTAAAACTGATTTAGGAGAAAAAAACTACTAATAATTTAGCTTATCAAAATTACAGGAAAGTGTAAGAACCTTTTAACGGTAATCTCCACCAGAAAGGTTGTTGTAAATGGCCTCAACTCAACAATAAAAAGGCAGACTAACTGATTGGTTTTAAAAAGAAGAACCAATTTCCTTTGCCTTCAAGAAACACCTTGCTTTCAAAGACACTCACACCTGAATGTCAAGAAATAGAAATTAATGACATTATGAAGGCAGATGCTAGTATGAATGGGCAGAATATTATCATTTTCTGTGAAGGCAAGGGTTGAGGGGGTGAGATCCCCAATCTTAAGCAAATAATGCCGCTTGGTGAAGTAGCCTCCATTCTTCTTATGCTGGGAATAGCAGCCAAATAGTCCATCAAGATCTTGCACGTGATAACTTGCTGGAAGGGACAGCCGTCATATGCCTTCTGGCATCCTGTCTTGTGGAAGAGGGTCACCCTCCTTCTGATTCAGGGATTCACACAGTCATAATAGGTCAGAAGCAGTTAGTAATAGATAATACTGATCTCAGTGTCCATAAGACTCGGGGCCTGTTGCAGCATGTACTTTCCCCTGGAAAGGGGAGCACTGCA